>JANCRC010000019.1:4887500-5487500 GCA_024362995.1 Heteromeles arbutifolia
GAATCGACGATCCAACCGTCGGATCGTCACCAAAATTTGATACGTAGTAGTACGTAATATTTGAAGAATGTAGGAACTTACGGATCGGGAATTCAATGGACGGATCTTCCCGAATTGGATTTGTAAGTTCATAAAATAAAAAGTTAACCGCCATTCGGTTTTGGAAATGGGCGGAGTTCCAACCGTCGGATCATAACGAAATTTTAGGATGTTGTTCTAGAGATTTATTGTGGACCTCTGGAAGTTACGGATTGGAAATCTGAGTTGCAGATCTTCCGGATCGAACTTCATAGTGACGTGTTTTATATAAGTGATATATTCTATCGATATGATTCTGAGGCATAATTTGATGATTGTTCTAGGCGCCGATCATCATGACGCCTTGATGTGTTGTGCTAGGGAGTTGTAGGGCGAACTCCAGGTGTGTGGGCAGTTTATTTCAGTATATATATATATATATATATATACACTTAACGTTTTCCCAGAAATCGATTTTTGAATGAAAGTATGTTTAAAAATGCCATGCATAGATTTATATGAATATGTGATTGAAATGCCATGCATAGAAATTACATGAATTATGTGAATTGATATATGATGCATATATGTGAATTGGTGCTGTGGACTCACAGGTGAGTATCAGGTGAGTTATATTTGGTTCATTGAATTGTTTGATGAGATTTATGTTGATAGCTCATAACCTGCACCCCTGGTGTTAGTGCTTATGTTATTCACCCGCATCACACGCTCACCTTGGATCCAAGTAGATGCTAGTCGTACAGACCACTGGAGGTGGTTCCGACATGCTAGTCATACAGACCATTAGGGACGGTTCCGACTAGTAGGTGACCTTAGATTATGTGCACAGATGATTGATGAGAGAAGCACTAGAGCGTATTATTACACCATCCGAGTCGTACAGACTACTACAGGTAGTTCCGACTCATGTGCAGCGTAGTGCCGTACAGGTCGCAGTTGGTGACTCCGGCAGTGCCGTACAGGTCACAGTTGGTGACTCCGGCTGGATTGGATATTGAGCTCTAGAATCAGCCGTACAGGACCACTGCAGGGTCTCCGGTTGATTTATTATTTCACCTGATTTATGTTGATGCATCCATATTATGTTTTTGGCGCATGGCATGGCATATTTTCTGAAAAGTGATAAAGAATGGTGTTTTGAGATTTTTGAAGCTATATATATTTATATATGCTATTTTCTGGGAAAGTATACAGGTTTTACAGCGAGGGGTTAGAACTTTGATAAAGGAAAGTTTTGAAAAGACTTGTTTTACTGACCCACTCAATTTTGTTTTGCGCCCCTCCAGGTTCGAGTTAGAGCAGAGCTTTGGTGGCCAAGAGGAATCCAACGGTATTCTGACAGAATTCACAATGGTATTTTTAAGCTTCCGAACTGTGTAAATGGTTACGTCACTCTCACGTGACGGCCAGCACGCCCTCCTTCGGGACGGGGTGTGTCATTAGTAGTTGCTACGAGACTATAAATACTCAAGTAATGATTTCTGTTGTGAAATTGGTGTGAATGCCCATATAAAGAAAACAACCACATATGGCTAAGGTGGAAGGTGGAAGGATAGAAGTCAAAATTATATTGCTTAAATAGTAGAAGTTTGGTTTTTATTGTTTTGGTGTGTAAGCCTTTTACATGCATTACAAGAGATGTCGAGTTAAAACCTCTATCTATAGAGGTATGCTTGTATCGTATGGGTAGTACAAAAAGATGAAAAGCATAATAATCATGCTTTCCTCATTTGTCCCTCTCTACGTATTTGATACTGGTGAAAAAAATAAACAGGATGATATATGGCTCCCGTTTCACTTCAATCTCTAACAACTCTCTGACTTCAATCTCCACCAACTCTCTTTTTGTCTTTCTGTAACAATTTCCTTATTTTAAATTTATTCCAATGGAAACAAGCACAAGCTGGTGTTATACTAATTTTTATAGTTGACCATCCAACTTCGCAGCTATACTAAATCGGATGGGCAGCACAATATTATTTATGAGGTAACACAATATATAATTAGAGTTAATTATATATGGGGGTGGACTTAACCTGCAAAACTTATTGATTTGTGATTGTGATAGTCATTAGCCCGTCAGATTCTTGGAAAATGATTTAAATAGGACGGATTTACAGTCACGTGGTGTCACGTATCTAATAATACGTTCTCAAGTGCAAATTTTTCTCCACATAATAATGTATTATAAGATCAGGATTTCACGTGACGATGAACTCGTTCCATATAAGTTACTCTCAGATATCGCTGTCGATTAAACATAGAAAAACAAAATGACAGATTTAAATTCTGTCGATGTCGATGTCGCTGTCGATTAAACAAAGATTTAAATTCTCCAAAAAAAATAAAAACAAAGACTTAAAGCATTGACTTCACTCTATATACAGTTACAATACAACAAGAAGTGAGATACACCAATGGCAACGGGGAAGGGCAACTTCAGCAGCAGCTGGTTTCTCTCGCATAATAATGTATTATAAGATCAAGATTTCACGTGACGATGAACTCGTTCCATATAAGTTACTCTCAGATGTCGCTGTCGATTAAACATAGAAAAACAAAATGACAGATAATAATACTGATTAAACGAAGACTTAAATTCTCCAAAAACAAAAAAAAAAAACAAAAAAACAAAGACTCAAAGCATTGACTTCACTCTATATACAGTTACAATACAAGAAGAAGTGAGATACACCATTGGCAATGGGGAAGGGCAACTTCAGCAGCGGCTGGTTTCTCTCGCACAAGATAACCATGACGAAATTTCATGGTTTGGCGCCCGGAAGGGGAACAAGTGCTGCTGCGCTTCACGTAATCAAAGCGAGAAGTTTCGGCGGCTCGTCAAACACGAAAGCTTTGCTAAAACAAGAATTGCAGAGTGAGATTCCTGGCGAGAGTAGCTCTGTCTGCATTTACAAAGTTCCTAACACATTTCGCCAAGTAAAAAGCAAGGCTTACCAACCAAGTATTGTCTCCATTGGCCCTTACCATCATGGACTGGTGAGCTTACAGGAAATGGAAAAACTGAAGCGAGTATACTTTCATCGCGTCTTTAAACCAAAGCCAGAAGAACTGGATCAGGCGACCGAGGCAATGCAGAAACTAGAGGAGGCGGCTCGGAGCTGCTACTCCGAAGAATCCAAGCTATGCAGCGACGAATTTGTAAAGATGATGCTCATTGATGGTTGCTTCATCGTAGAGTTGCTCAGAGACTCAATGCAACAAGATTTCGCACATACACCCTCCACCATTAAAAGGTGGATGCTGCGAACTCTCCGTCAGGATTTAATCAAGCTTGAAAATCAGCTCCCTCTGTTTGTTCTACGTGAATTGTTTCAGCTGACAGCGAGAAGCTCTTGTTTTTCTTCTGAGCACGAGCAACCAGCATCTTTGGAACTGGAAGCCCTTGCCCTTCGCTTCATTAACCCGCTACTGCAAGGACATCTAGATCCGAACAAACCCTTGGAACATTTTACGCCAAAACAGTTACAAGCAGATGAAGGCAAGCACAAGCACTTTCTTCATCTTTTCCACCATAGTATCCGTCCAGACCATGAAAAGGGCTTCTCTACCCTTCCATGGCAAGAGCCACGAGGGAAGCAAACCCAGCTGATCCGGTCCATACAGGAGCTAAAGGAGGCTGGTGTCAAGCTCCAGACCGATATGAATCGTCAGCCATTAGATGTAAGTTTCAGAAGCACGCTGAGGGGAAAGGTTCTGACTATCCCTCAAATACACATCGATGATCATAGAGGTACTTTGTTTCGTAACCTGCTGGCATTTGAAAAATGTCACCGCAATTGCCATCAAGATGTTACAAGCTATCTGTTTTTTCTCGACGGTCTGATCAATTCATCCAAGGATGTAGGGCTTCTCCACTATCATGGAGTCCTCCAACATTCTCTAGGCAGCAACAGAAGCGTGGCGAAACTTGTCAACAACCTCTGCAAGGAAGTTGGTCCAGATGCATCCCAGACATACTTATACAGGGTGATTGGCGATGCCAACGTCTACTATGATTCTAAACTTGCAAAAGTAAGAGCAGCATTGGTGCACCACTATTTAAGTAGCTGGGTTGTGGGCATCTCAACGCTCGGTGGAATCTTAGCTCTTTACCTCACCTTGATTCAGACCGGCTGTGGAGTTGCCGCTGCCAGAAAGGATTTGGAGCACATGTTCAGTTTCGGAGCCTTTCTCAAGGATTCGTTGTTCATAACATATCTGGAAAAGATTCTAGTCTTCAGTAAGGATTTGGAGCACAAGTTCAGTTTCGGAGCCTTTCTCACTGACGAGGCCAGTGACAAGGCCCTTAATGCCATGGACTGGCCACATGATTTGGAACAATTTATGGAATCAATGTTTTAAGTTACCAGATCAGTATGAGTTCAATAGTTGATTTTCGTTTTAAGTTTTTTGTTCTGAATTACGATACAAATAATTGACAGATTATCAGTTTCGGGTGTTTTCTCTTCTTTTTAATCTTTTTGGGTCTCAGACGATTATCAGTTTGAGCATATGGTAATGTAACTTTGTTTGAAATTCAAATGAATGATGTACAAAATTAAAAGAAGGGAAAAGGAAAATATACATATTGTTTCCGTTCACTTGCGAAGATAAATGACGGCGTCAAAGCGGAAGTTTTCACCTGCTTCGAAAGCATCTTCAAGATATTCAAAGCTCTGCTCCACTCTCAAGTCCCTTCTAACCTCTAAACCTTCCTGCACCAATTACAAAATCAAATAAATAGATGTACATAAACTCGAGTTTCGTTGAAGAAAAAGAAATAATCTCTTGGCTGACTTATGCAATGTCAAGACAATGAACTCCCAAGGAGCAGCATTTTTACAACTTTATGAAGAAGTTATAAACTTTCATGGTTTGATAGATAAGAAAACATCAACCGTCTGATCGGTTTACATGATTGATTGTGGCTAAGTTACGAGAAAGATATCACAAATCAATCTCTGTTAGACTGATAGCAACAGAAATGTGATACAAACAAAAGGACAAATTTCATAAAACTGAGTTCATTCAATTTAACGAAGCGATTTAATGCATTTTGAACCAGTATACTTAGTCATAGTAAATCCAACAACAACATGCAAGAATTTCCCAGACGAAGCATTTACAAGAAAAAATAATAAAATTTCAGAATACCAAAAGACTACCTTCTCTACATATTCAGCTACCGTCGAATTGATCACTCTCTTGATTACTTGCTTATAAACTTTTGAAGGTCCAAGGACTTCTAGTAAAATGTCTCTAGGTATCTGCTAGACAATAAAAAGAATATGAGTAAAAGGATACAACTGTACAAATGCAATTATACGTAATTTACTGAGTGCTAGAGTATAAATGCATACAATTGTACGTGTAACTAACAAGTATATATATACCATGAAATCCCTGTGTGTGTGTGACAGACTGGAGAGTACACAAAAAGTTAAAAACAAAATTAAGTTGCTGAACAGAAGGATTCAGAAGGAAGCCAGTAGTTTTCTGTATAGGTGTGATCAATATAACAAAATTACGTTGTTGATTCACATGAAATTAATCATATCCAAGTCAACATATTAACTGCAGTGGCATACTTGGGAGTTAAGAACTTACATTGGGTGTTTTGCCTGGTAGTCCCGGTTTCATTTATCAGCGAAATTAACCAGGGGAAGAAATCAAGAAAAAAAAAGTTAGAATTGTCTGGAAGAAGGAAACAAGACATACAAGAATAAATATTCTCCCAAATTGTAAAAAAAAAAAGAGGTGCAAAGGTCCTTGTCAATAACTCCCAAATCCTTTCTCTTCACAAATGTAAATAATGATGTAAGCCACTTAATTGACACTTACAACGTTTGAAGAATGAGTGAAGATCATCATAAGTAGTTCACACTATTTGAATATAATAGAATTTTAAAATCTTACCTCCCTTCACTCTTCGAAATCCAGGTATTGGTTGGGCTGCAGTAACCATTTTATTAAAAACTTCGTCGAAAATTGCTTGAGTTTTAGCACCAGATGCCTCTACGTTTATCTGATGAAAAGATTTTTATATGGTCAAAATTTACAACCATTTAAAAAAATTACAAATATCTACAATAGAAACGCGTCTATCATGAAACAAGAACAGAGAGCAAAGGTCGTCTTGATCACTTTTTGGGCCTAAATATCTTCACATTATAATAACTTTTCCTTCCATCATCCACTTAGGAATGTCATGTTCTTACTAACCTTTAAAAACATAAAAAATAAAACAAAATAGAAAAAACTTCCCAACTGAAATTTTGTTGTCGTCGTACCTTCAGTTCACCAGCATCATTGGCACCTGAAGTAGTAACAGTAACAGGCAAGTCGTCAATCTGAGATGAAGATACTCCAATGTCTTCTGTGCCTATGTTAAGTGAAACCAATGGTTAAAATACTTGGCAATTGCATAGAGAAGTAACAGCACTGGTTTAATAGGACTAGGCACTTAGGCAGAAAATACTTGACAACCGCACCTGATAATACAGCACAAATTGGAGGAAAATACTTATGACTTTTCCTGTAAAGGAAATTCAGAAATTTAGAACTCAAATATTGATTCAAAAACAATAAACCACTCATTTATAAACAAGTTACCCTTAGTCTGCCCCAATAATTTAATTAAGCAAACAGAGAAATAAATATAAATAAAAAGAACTAAACCAATCTTATAACCTTTTACATAAGGAAAACTAATGAAAAGGGCTTGAAAACTTTGAGTTTTAATGATAAGGACAAAATAAAGGGTAAAGTGAATAGTACCATAATTGACTTTTTAGTGTAAAAATGTGATTTTTCGTTAAAGTGAACAGTACCGGAAGCTTTTCGTTAAAGTTCCCTTTTACATATTCTGTTGAATATATATAAGAAAAACTCATACAAAATTGAAAAAGCAACATTAGTGACTGCATACAAACTATGATGAGCTTTCGAAAAACTCACTAACTAGTAATAACTTGCTAAAGAACCATATACAGATCAAATTTGCTGTATTATCCTCATACAAAATTGTAACTCAAGCATGCATTTAATTAACACCTTCGAAATCTGCAAAGGTCAAGAATAGCTTAAGAAGTTACTCTCGGGCATTCGTTTAACTTATCTGAACACAAAATCTGTGTTATAGGATAAATATTAGAAAGGTAAGTAGTACAAGTAATTATTACCTTCTGGAAATTTCTTGAGCAGCATATGTGATGTGATTGGAGGATTTTGCCCTTGTGCAAGTAAGGCTTGGAAAAGAGCCACCAATTTTCTTATCGTGCCTAATCACCTGTACAAAAGTTAGGTAACTTGAAGAGTTTGTTTGTCTCGCGGAAAACAACTTTCATGAAAAATGTACATACTTTAAGTAATTCACTTGCTGTTAACCGGAAAATGGATATACAAAGTTAATTCCTGTGCAACCAATCAGGCTATATCGGAGTTGATCATGCGAAACCACCAATAGAAAGCAGTAGAGAAAGGGAGCAAGACATGAATAAAAACCCATGAACAAGGGTTTTGGTAAAGTTTTTTGTATCCAAGCACAAATCTTTTCGATTTTAATTTGATTTTGACAACATTAACAGAAACAACATTACAAATTGTCCACAAATACTTGTCTTCTGGGTTCGAATTCGATACAAAAATGAAGACAGAACTAGAAACAAACACAAAGTTTCAAACTTGAGAGTTCTCACTGACTAATAGAATTAACAAATCCAACCCAGTATTTGGGTAGTGATTATAAACTTAAAAATGGATAAGAATGTCATACAAAATTGATATGTTGAAGAAAAAGGAGAGAAACAGACAAAAGAAAAGAAAAAGGAGGAGCTTGTTTGTTAACCTTAGAATTTAAACTCGAGAAGGGGAGGCTGAAATTAACGGCTATTTCCATGATCTCCTGCAATTCTGCCTTCCCTGTAATATCAGTTTCGCTGCCACGCCCAGCAGCCGAAGAGCATCAAACCCAGAAGCCACCAAATGTATTTGTGTTGGTAACTTGGTGGGGTGCTTTGGGGGCCGAAGCAGTGCACTGCGTTGAAGATAGGCACGGTTGCAGGACAGAGAGGTGTCCGCCACGCCCGACCCGATAAAATCTGTTCCCCACAAATGTGGGATGAATGGATCAAACCCGTGCGCTTACAAGGCCCAATATTTAGTCGTCTTTAGGTCAAAAGTGATTTTTGAAATGTGTTACCTGGTTTTAATTTTCTCATTTTGCACTAAGGGGAGTTGAATGGTTGAAATTTATGCCTAATGTTTTGTCTTTTCGTTGAATTGATGATACAACAAGAGTTTCATCCATTTATAAGTTAGCGTAGAAGTTACAACTAAATCAAGTATCATAGAGCTTCACTTTCTTCTTAATCAATACTTTATATTTTAAAAGAATAACAAATCACGTGTTTAGTCTCAATGTGGCTTGTAAATATACTAAAAATAGATTCCCTACATGTCACATCATCAGTTTAACCGAGGTTCATATAGTCAAAAAGATAGAAAGTCATAAGTTGATACGGCAAGTAGGCCTTTACTACAATGGTAGAGATGAGTGTTGCTCTTGCACCACGGCTTCAGTTTGTTAAAATAGCTAATAATGTTGGAGATGTTAGGTATTTTTCATGTTCTGCTGCCAGCTTCATGCTTCTATTATATTTTCAATGTTGTGCAACTTTTCTTAAGATAACAATGAAGATGAACAAAACTTAAGGATGTTAATTGCGATTAATTAATAAATGTAATTAATTACATGAGATTAATTTAACTAAATCTCATGCAGTTAACTCTCACCCATTCACTCGTAAAAAGAAAAAAAATGTTTTGGAGCAGCATTTCTACTCTTATGTAAGCTACATTATAATTTCATCTGACCTAGATGGCGAGAGTCCAGTAACCAAAAGCATCACTAGTTTGCACTCTGCCTCGAGTAGCATGAGACGCATGGAATCTTCAATTTCACTAAGATGAGATTCTAACGTTTGCTCCTAGCTAAGATTGGCCAGAGAGTTGCTAGTACAACTCTCGCTTCATGGTTATCTCATCTTTTCGACAACAAATTTAAAGATGAAATTGAGGGTTTTTCCTCCAAGATGTAGAGTTTGTATGAATCAAAGTGTAGGGTTCGTAGACAAACTCCTCCCTTCTTTTGTTTTGAACAAAATTTTGGTTCATCATTCTATAATTCTTGAAGAAAATGAGAATGATTTCGTTTTTAAATACACGCAATTTAGCTTCCACTCCTTTAGTTAATTTTAACGCATGAATTATCAAAAAATAAAATTCTAAATTTTGTGAAAAGTTTCCTTCACAACAAGTATGATCGTCCAATTAGCAAGATAATAATATAACTACAATACTGTTGACCTATTTTCGGATAGAAGTCGTACGTTTATAGAAACACACAGAGAAGAAAATACCACTTGGAGGAAGTGCCACCACACCAAGTTTTCATTCAAATAAAGTCTGCTTTGGTGCATTAGAAGACGAGGGTAACATGGAAGCTGCATACCGATCTTTAAACAAAATGGTGGTGGGTTCCAAATCAAATAGAGGCAACTAAGAACTATATGCACACGTAACATTCGGGAAGAAAAAAAAAGTTCAATTGCTGAGAAAAATGATGGCCATTGTTTGAATCCTATATACCCAAGAAGTTAGAATCATACCAAGTTGATTTACATGTAGGTAACCAAAATGATGCACCTTATACTGCTTGTCTTTGCAACAAGCATAGGCGCTTCCTACTCCGACCAAATGCAAACTACGTAACTTGATTTTGGTTTTCAAGTTTGTTCCATAAGTAAAATGCTCTCCTAATGATTGGATCAGCTGAAAATCCTTCCGCATATGCACTTATAGCAGTTAGGAGGCTCGTGAATTTCTCCCCATTGTCCTGTAACCATCCGAAATTTTGAATCAGCTCCTCAAATACAGTCATTAACAACCACAAACACGAATTGTTTCATCACATCAAAAGATTTCACACTTTGTACTTTTATAAAACTTATAGCACCTATAGCAGTTAGGAGGCTCGAGCATGTTTAAATTAGTTAAGCAGAATATAGATAAAACTCAATCGCTTTGTACTTTTATAAACATCTTGAACACTGATAAGCATTGGGGCTTCTGGATTCATTTTCATTATTCAAACAACATCTAATCTAAAATAGCTTAAAATTTGAAGATATCAATGAATTTCACAAAGGGAAATATGTATTACAACGTAGTTAAGTGACAGAACGAAGTGGCCTCTACATACGTTACTTATTTCTTCCTCCATGCAGATAATACAATATGCTATATCAAAAGTTATGCGTGGTCTATTAATATAGTCTCACAAATCAAACAAGTTGTACTCAGATGACTTGCTTTATGGGATTGTATTAACTAAATACTCCAAAATTATAATTTCGAAAAGAAGATAACTTCGTATAAGTCTAATTGCACAAACCTCCGGCTTCTGAAATGTCAGATCTTTTGTTGCAAAAGGTACCATGTACTGTGGAAGATCAGAGCGTAGTAGTGCCTGTCATTATACAAAGGAATTACATATCAAATGATAATACAGAGGAAGTACATATCAAAACAATATTAACATCTGTTGTAAAAGAGTACTAGCTATATGAATGAAAATGACAACCAGAAGATAATTGCTCTAGCCAGAAAAAATTCAAAATCTGCAAAAATAAAGGTGCTGTTATTGGCACTCCAAAATAGTCAAACTGCGCTCCATTAAAGAAACTTAGGAGAGAAATAACATGAAAGAGTGCAGAATGACTTTTTGGGAATGCCAATAACAGCTCCCAAATAAATTATACAAAATCCTATATTAGTTAAATTCTAATTTAAAGATTTCAGTCTTACTTATTTTATACGTTTTTTTGGTCTACACACAATAGTAATACATAACAGAGTAACAAGAAGAGAAGTGTACTGAAGACCGACTTGAAGTTGGTTCAAGCACATATGCATAGGTTAAAATCTTTTCTTGGTTACAGCAAATGTCTGGACTTTGTTCAGATTGCTCAACCTTCTATTAGTTTGGCTTTGATTGAATACTCAATTCAAGAAAAAGCTCAAATGCAAACTGATGAGGTAGCTTTTCTTTTTTATAAGATGAAAATCATTGTAAGTGAATAAAGGGAAGATTTTCGTAATATGAGAAGACGATTCATATTATAAGAATATGCTAAACGGGCTGAAACTCTTGTCAAGGGTTCTTCACAAGCTTGTCCACAAGCTTTATCTTTTTGTTCACTAAACATGTTTCTATGGCTTTGACTTGGTTCACTTATGGATTTAAGCTTCGGAAGGAAGCTTCAGCTTGAATTGATTCTTCAACAAACAAATATTAACAGGCTTTTTCTCAAGCGAAACTTGAGCTGTCCAAGAGCAGAAAATTATAAGGGAACATCAGTGCTCCCCACAAAAAAGTAGTAAATTAACATGTAGTCTAAGTTGATTACTGCCAGAAAATTACAGATTTACAATGCTTTCATCTTTTCTTCTGATTATCAGAATTTGATTTTTTTAATTTGGTAAACGAGGACTAAGCCCAATTTTATCAGGAACAAGAATTCATTTTTAACACTAAGATAAATGCGTGTTTATCTTTTATGAAAAAACAAAACTGTTTTTTATAAAAATGGGCAAACCCCCAATCCCTTGTGAAAATAGAAAAGGAAAGCTAGAAGAGAAACTGGATAAAAAAAAGTACGATTACCAAGTTCTTGCTCAAGAGAGCCTGGTCAGCATTTTCTATCAAGGCCTGCAAGGAGAAAACAGATGCAGCATTGTGAGTTAGACATGATAAGTTCTGAACAGTTATAAATTAGCTTACAGCCTGGTAATACTGACTTTCCAAGCCATTTAAAGGCATACACCTAATCTGACAACCTCAGTAATCCAAGGAAACTTTTCTGAGCACATGGAGAACAAATTGAAGCATTACTCCGAGTTTAATTACATGTGGATCCAACTGCAGGAGGATCCATGCAAATCTCTCATCTCTACCTGTGGCCCAATTTACGGTAAAAAACCAGCCGGGACAAGATCTGCTTCCTTATTATTGATCCAGACAAAATTCATCAAAACTTGAATGTGTGAGGGGCAATGGAATTCAGTGAGAATTAGGTTTAGATTTGTGAACTGAATTCAATGAGAATTATAGTGTATTTGTTCCCTTTTGAATTAAAATCCCTTTTGAACTTGAAAGTGATTCTATCTGGCATAGAGTGATTAGAAGCAAGTATGGTCTCAGTGACAACGGCTGGGATTCCAAGATAGTGCGGTATGGATCAAGTAGAAGTCCTTGGAAGGATATTTCCCATGGTTATAGTTATTTTCTGGAGTGTTGCCGTTTTGTTCTTGGTAAAGGAGATCGAATTAGATTTTGGGAAGACATTTGGCTGGGGGAAAGCTCTTTACAATTCTCATTTCCCAGGCAGTTCAACATTTCCATGTTTCATAACAAGAGTATTTCTAGTGTAGCGAGTTTTGCTGAACATTCTCTGAATTGGGACTTTGGCTTTCGAAGGAATCTGTGATGTGGAATTAGATGAGTTGTCATCTTTCTTGACAAGATTGGATCAGACTTGCATACACCCTTCAAGGGTTGATGCAAGAAATAGGATTCTCGATTCGTCAGGAAGCTTCTCTGTTAAATCTTATTGCGGTTTCCTACTCAAAAATGGTGCAGATAGAGGTTTTCAGGCTTATGGCTTGGTTTGGAAATCTAAAGTTCCTACTAAAGTGAAGGTTTTTACTCGGTTGGTGGCTCATGGAAAGTTAACATTTGTGACATGCTCCAAAAATGGAGACCTGATTCCTGCATTTTATGCAACAAAAGTTCAGTCCGTTGATCATTTGTTTCTTCACTGTCCGGTGGCTTTAAATCTATGGTTGAAGTTGTTTAGGGAGTTTGGTATCAGTTGGGTTTTACCCAGGGAATGGTATTCTTTTATGGTAGAGAAACATAAATTACTAGGAAAGGGGAAGAAAGCCAAGGTCTTATGGGGTAATGTAGTTTCAGCTATCTTTTGGGTCATTTGGATGGAAAGAAACACACTCATTTTTAGGACTGTGAAGTCAGTAGGAGGGAGGATCTTTGGGATAAAGTTCGGTTATGGTCATCTCTAGGGGCATCAGCTACTACACAATTTTGAGATTTTTGTGCTTCAGAACTTTGCATAATTGAAATGCTGCTATTAGTTAGTTTTGTGATGCTTTCCAAGTTTTTAAGTGTCAGGGTGATGCTGCTATTTATCCTGTTTTGTTTGTGCTTTTGCAGACTTCTTGTCCGCTCTTGTATTTTTAATGATTCTTAAAAAAAACAATGCAATCTCATTCCCAATTATTTGTAGTCAGGTCGTGCTGATCCATGCTTCACCCATAGTGATTAAAACCCCAGTAGAAGATCTCAAACTGTGATTAACAGTCCAGACAGGTTGAATCAATCAGAAATAATCTGGGTACCTAGTTCACCCCAGCTTATCTCCATAAAACCATACTAGTTTTTTATTCTTTTGATAGAAGGTTGATAAACGAATGAAAATTTATTTTAAAAGCACTTGATTGTTTATGAGATTGTTAATTGGTCATTAACAACAGCATTACCTTTCTTACTCGTTCCTCTTCAACTTGATCAACGCACTGCAATAAATTCTCCAATGTGCCTGTCCACAGAAGTGAGATTATTTATTACTATCCACAGAAGTGAGATTATTTATTACTACCAAGCAATACAGTCCCTGTATCCAGTAACTAATTAGAAAAATTATCAAGCATATATACGGACATGTAATAACAGGTGACTTAGAAAAAATTATGTAATACAAAGGCGCGAACAAATTCGGTATCTAAAAAGCCATCTGTATTGAAATTTCAACTTACTGACAGTACTAACAGAACAGGTTTGAAAGTCCAAGCTTTCTTGGCAATCATATAGGGCTTAAATATCGTAAAAATTTAGCATTACTTCAGTTGGAAAGAAAAGCTACACATTATTGGAATGGTGCATTTATTATTTGTATTCTAGGTAGATGCAGATCAGCACCACATTAAGCAGTTGGGCATTCAGGAAAGGCTATTACTGCTAGAACCATGCAAGTTCAATTCCAAAAGAAAGTAAAAAGATGACATGTTTTACGCACCAAATTTAGTGATGAGTTGCACAGCATGAACATTTCCAATTCCATGGACTCCTGCAATTATAACAACCAGGTTCGAAACATAAAATCCAATGATCATTTTTCTCTAGGAAATACAAAAGATAAAAAAAAAAAAAATTGAAATTTCCAGAATCCTTTTCCAAAATTAGAGATTCTTATAAGCAACTGTTATTCATTAGAACTCCATTTTCTCCCCCGTTGCTGAACTAAAGGACAATGATCCACTAACCACTCATTCCCTGCCCAAGTGAAAGTAGATTTCTGTCTCAAGTCATCAGTATGATGCCAAGAGAACTTGTGAAGATATCTGCAATTTTTCTTCATTCAAATCAACTCAATTACAACATTTTAAATAAATGCTCTCTTGCATTTCATTTTTAAAATATAAGGAATGCAGGATTGGCACTTTTCCCAGGATGGACATTGTTCTCATATAAAAGTTTTGTCCTGAGGCTGATGAATGGAATCTCAAGCTACAGAAAAAAATCACTGAATTTCATCTCGTCACTAGAAATACTCTTGTTATGCCATTCATCAAATATCATGCTATAACTAAATGTTTTCTGTAGCTTGAGATGCCATTCATGCTGATGAGATGGTATTCATAAAATAAAGCATCGAATATCATGCTATAACTAAATGTTAATAACTGGACGATTATCCTGTAAAAAGAAAAAAAGAAAGAAATAATCACTTTCCTCCCTTCTCATTTGAATTTTCACAAAAAACAAAATGAAAGTAACCTGGAATATTATCAGATTTGTCACCGACAAGCGAGATCACATCAACAAACTGAGAAGGTTGAAGGCTTCCATATTTTTCAGCAAAATCCTCCATTCCAAATGAAACCATACTGAGAAATCAGTAAACATACATCAGAGCTCAACTCTACTATTCCAAATAATAATAAATAGAAAGATATATGACTACAAAGTTTGGAAATTTAAATAACTTTCATCCTTCGCAAAACTATCAAAAGAGAAAAAAAAAAATGGTACACGTCATCATTTTCTTAACAAATTATCAAGAAATTGTGCTATTTTAATTAATTTAATGTACAAAAAAATAATACTGCTGAATTCTGCCACGGTATGAGAACTTTAAGTATCCTAAACCGATCAGACCACTTTTTCCCTTCGTTTTTTGTTTTTATTTTGAGCAAAAAAATTTCTTTCATTTTGATATTTTTTCTGAAGAAACTTAAGAATTTTGAGACAGCCAATCGCCACTTAATGATATCTAGAATTATAAAGGCTAGGAATAAACTGAGCAGCAGAGGTTTTATATGCTAAACAATAGGGTAAATTACACTTTCATACCTCAGGTTTGGGCTCTATTTCAATTCCTTACAACATCTTTAAAACATTTCACTTTCATACCTTAAGTACTATTTTATTTCAAAATAATACCTCCGTTACATTTTCCATCCATTGACCCGTTAAATGCTGACGTGGCTGCCACATATATGCCACGTGGCTGCCAAATGTCTGCCACGTGGCAAAAAAAAATTAATTTTTAAAAAAAAAACCTGAATTTTTACAAAAAAAAAAGGTAAATTACACTTTCATACCTCAGGTTTGGGGTCTATTTCAATTTCTTACAACATCTTTAAAACATTTCACTTTCATACCTTAACTACTATTTTATTTCAAAATAATACCTCCGTTACATATTCCATCCATTGATCCGTTAAATGCTGACGTGGCTGCCACATATATGCCACGTGGCTACCAAATGTATGCCATGTGGCAAATAAAATTATTTTTTTATTTTTTTTAAAAAACCTGAATTTTCTCAACAAAAAATAAATAAAAAATAAAAAATTTGAAACCCACATCTGCAAGAAGAAGAGGGAGGAAGAAAGAAAAAAAAAATTGTCCCTCCCCCACCCCCCAGCAACCCACATCTGCAACAACAAGAAGAAGAAGAGGAGGGAGGAAGAAAGAAAGAAAAAAACCCCAAAATCCCACCCGAGCCACCCCTCCCAAAAATCCCCCATCACCCACCCACAAAAATCCCACCCGAGATTAGGTGGATCTACCACAAAACCAGTCCAAAAATCATCTCAAACTCAAACTATTTTCAAAACTCACCCACACTGAAAATCACCAGATCGCGGAGGGAGGAGGGTCCCGGGGGGAAGGGCTTTTCTTCTTCTTCCTGCATATATGGGTCGCTGGGGGTAGGGACAATTTTTTTTTTCTTCCTCCCTCTTCTTCCTTCCTCTTGCAGATATGGGTTTCAATTTTTTTATTTTTTTATTTTTTATTTTTGTTGAGAAAATTCAGGGTTTTTAAAAATAATTAAAAAATTATTTTATTTGCCACGTGGCAAACATTTGGCAGCCACGTGGCATATATGTGGCAGCCACGTCAGCATTTAATGGATCTATGGATGAAAAATGTAATGGACGTATTATTTTGAAATAAAATAGTACTTAAGGTATGACAGTGAAATGTTTTAAAGATGTTGTAAGGAATTGAAATAGACCCCAAACCTGAGGTATGAAAGTGTAATTTACCCTTTTTTTTCTTTTTTTTTTGTAAAAATTCAGGTTTTTTTTTTTAAAATTCAAAATTATTTTTTTTTGCCACGTGGCATATATGTGGCAGTCACGTCAGCATTTAACGGATCAATGGATGGAAAATGTAACGGAGGTATTATTTTGAAATAAAACAGTACTTAAGGTATGAAAGTGAAATGTTTTAAAGATGTTGTAAGGAATTGAAATAGAGCCCAAACCTGAGGTATGAAAGTGTAATTTACCCTAAACAATATTACATGAATATACGAAGTTAAATACAAGCAAACATGCACAGATTTTAAGATTCTTATACAGATTAGAACATACATTACTAAGTAAAGGTAGATATTCACTAAGGTTACTTACTCAAAGCCACGTGGAGCAATTCGTAGAAGGCGCAATGAAGGAGATAGAATCTGAAAAAAGTCTTTGTCTGGGGAGACAACCCGTACCTTTCAAAATTTAGGTCAATAAGAAAATGACCAAGCAAAAGAACTCATACAATTCTTTTCGATTTTCATACATCTATCACACTATGTTATCTGTATTGGAAAGCACGTCTCCTCATAAGTGTTTTTGCTAGAAGTGCAAGTATTAGAAATACATTGAACTTTTTATTAAAATCCAAGTGATTCCTAGAAAAACACTTGGGAGTGCTTGCTGAAGGAGCACATGTCGGTGCTTTTCCAGAAAGTGCTTCTATGAATCCAAAATACTTTTAAGTTTTTCTACTAAATACAGTCAAAAGCGCTTTTGGTTCATACGGGAAGTGCTTCTAAATGACAAAGTGCTTTTAGAGAAAATATTTTTGGGTTCAAAATCACTTCGAGTGCTTTTCCAGGATTAACTTGAATTTTTACTAAGGATTGGTTTAAAAACATTTTCTCTAACTTCCCAAACGAGCCCAAAATATCAAACTGCTAAACCATAAACAGTTTTGAGACAACAACTACAGCAAACTTGTTATTCACCCACTTCTCTATTACTAGCACAAACTATGAAACCGTTAAATCACAAACAGTTTTGAGACAATGACTACAGCCAAATGTTTTACCAACCCGCTTCTAAACATTTGAACCCTTTTTGGGTTGTGACTAATGAAACAAGAATTCAGATTTGTTCTTTGTGTGTAACAAATACATAGAGAACACAAGATTCATTAGTCACAACCAAGCACAACCCTGGTTACAGAAGACACTAAACAAAAACCAAATCACTTTAACTAGATCACACAAAAAAGGTAGGAAACAATATATTCTTTTCTTTCTAATTACAATTAATATCCAACACTCTCTCTGGAGCTGAGCATAGATTGAAGTCCCACTTGACAATCAAAGTGACCTATTTTCATATGGATAGAAATGAAATTTTGTTTGTACCAAAAAAAGAAACGAAATTTTGTTTAATCATTCTTTAGCTACAACCAAAAATATAATCATACTGGGATAACGTTAAGTATATTTAAAAAATAAACAAAGACATAGTTTTCTTTCATAAAATAACTTCAGAGTGTTTACCTTGTACCCACTATCAACACTTCTAACAGCCAATGTTCCAATCACATCATCAGCTTCCACACCAGGCACCTGCCTTTGAGTAGACTCACGATCAAACACGATTCCCAAGATACCTATGGGGTCAACTGGTCATTTAAAGCTGTGATATATAGCTATTACCTCAATCACCTTAATGGACATAGCCTTGATGGATGCTTTCAAGTATTGGAGTCCCTGGACAATGGTATCAGGTGTAGGGGGGCGATTGCTCTTGTATGCGGGGTACAGAGTGTGACGAAAATTCAGGCCTTCAAATAACATAAAGATAATATTATGACACAACATAATCTCTTATTGTTTAAAACAGTAGCTAACAAATATTAAGACAGAAAAATAATGCCGGGGCATCGAAGCGAAAAAAAAGGAGAACAAAGATATCAGTACATGCTAAGGTCAAAACTTACTTCACATGGTAAGCTTTAAATTACTTCAAGGTAAAGGCGTACAAATGAAAAGATGAAATACATGTTATAAAGCAAAATGTGACTCTAACTAACGATAAACAATGGATAAACATTTCCCAATTTACCTCCCATGTGGGTCTAAGTCAATACGTGGAAGGGAAACAGGTCCTGGGTTTACTAGGTTCTATGGTAAGTACTATGTTCTATGGTACACGGTAGGTTCTAGTGCACATACTACATACATCATTAGGAGGGGTTACAAAATTGGTTGATAGTTTGGGCCGTAATTCATTTAAACTATAATCCAGAAAGGTTCAATTACTGTACATATATACTATAATTACATTAACTTATGTTTATCTATTATATTTGTTAATATATTAACAACCAAAGATTAATAGGAAAATAAATGATGCAGGCAAACCGACAAACAACCGCGACTTGCTTTCTCTGAACAGCCTACAATCTCAACTCCAACATGCAAACCAAGGGAAAAAATAAAACAAAAGAAGCATACCTTTTCCTTTAAAACTTTCTTTGGATGAATTACAAGTTTGACCAAATGAAACTCCTGAAAAGAGAATGTCTGTCTTATCAAAATTGGGCTTGGAAAAACATGCTCCCCTACTTACACATTGAGTACACTATGTATGACTTCACTAGCTAAACCCAAGACTTTAGATGTATATAGCATTTAAAGAGCTAGATGGTGATGTAGAGTAGAGAATTTGGTACAGTACAAGTAAATACAAAATATAAGAATATCAATAACAAAATGAAGAGGCCAGCAAAATTTGTATCGCACCATCATGGTCAAACACCACCTACATGAAAATATGAAAAGAAAAGAAGAAAAAACAAGTTATTAGTTATGTTATAAGACAAAAGTGGGCGAATATGATATTCAGAAATTGAATAATACTCAAGGAGAACAAAACCAAACAAGGTTTAATGGCTCCATGTCCTACTTATAAATAGAATTATTTCTTAGAACCAATATCCGCATTCTATATGCATTCAAAAAATTTGACAGTTGAAACCACGAAAACTGAACAGCAATAACTAGTTGATGGACAACGAGGTAAAGAAATAATTTGGGAGGAATATGATTCAATTAAGGGATTCAGTTAACTATGGCTTTCCGATTGGATTAAGGAGCTACTTAATTTGATGTAGTTGATCACCTAGCTCTTCAAGACATGTTTGCGTTATGAAATATTGAAGCCTCCCCTTTGTTCTCTTTTGAGTCTTCCCCTCTCCTTCTCCTCTCTTTCTCACCCTCATTCATTTCTCTCTTCTGTTTTCCCTACCAGTTCTGCAGTACTAATCCTTTTAAGTTTGTTAACCAAAGTAGAATGAGCCAATCAATATGAAACACATGGCCAGCCAACACCGTAAAAATTGAGAGAGAACATGCATGCTAGAAGTCTAGAACCTACAAGTGAAATACAATGAAAATACACAAAATACGTAATAGAATAAAATCATACCGCTACATGGGAAGGGATAAACATCAGGACATCAATTATCTGCAAGAAAATCAATTAACAGAAAAGGCTTTAGACCAGAAAAATTCCAAATGATAAAAGACAATGTCTACTTTTGGTTTGGGTTCAACACATCCATAAAGACTTGTTATATAAAATTTATATACCCAGTTATAGCCCTTTAGAAAGGCCCACATAGACATTAATATGCCATATCTATAAGTATTTAGAGCAGGAATCAGATATCAGTGAAAAAGAAATTGTAACAGGAAAATTATCCTAACAGGAAGTTAGGAACCTGATACCCCATGGTTGTGCATCTGGTCTAACTTAATCAAAAGATGCACAACCAAAACACTTCCAACTCAACCAAGTTACATCCTCAAAAAGCCCTGGAATGACATTATTTCAAAAATTATAAAATATATATCTTTTTAATTATTATTGGGATCAGGATGCCTTGATTAAATAGAAAAGAACAATAAAGTTTAATTTTTATTACACAACAATTAATGTATCTTTGCTGTTAACTCAACAATCTATGAGACATCACAACTTCTTGAGCATAAAACTTTGCAACTGAAGAGGAGAATAACATACGTTTTGGTTTTGTTCTTATTACAAGTACATGAAAAGAAAAAACAGCAAAAATGCTCAACTCAACCTTTTATATAAACATCACTTACAAGAGAAAGTGCTGAGAAGATGGTCAACACCCAATCTCCATTTCCATCGACATGTGACAAATGGCCATGATGCAGCTTTGCTACTCTCATCAACAGAAACAAAGATTAGTGGATACAATTGAATGAAAAAGAAAACAACATTAACGACATTCAAATGAGCTATGTTTAGGATGACTATGACTAAAAGTAACAGGTATCCCATAAAACCAAACTATCATACAACGAAAAATCTTAAGAATGTTCAAAAAAATTTCTTGTGCAAGGTTCAAAACATGCAGAATCCACCCGAGTATAGAACTAACATCCTGCACCAACATTGCACATATGTGATCTTGGGCAAGTAAAACTGTTGTTGTAAATCGAAAGTGATGAGAAAACCGCTAGTGTTATATATATTATACCTAGCAAAGGAAGGACTTGTAGAGCATACCTAAAAGCTTATAGTATGCTCTATAAATGATGGATGTGCCGTCGATGAGCATTACTCTACCATCTGAAGGGTTACTGTTCACTGTTTTCTCTTCACGCTTGAACAAAGTCGAAGCCAGCAGCATGTCTCGGCTTACTACTCCCTCACTTTTAAAGGCTGCGGCGGCAGCATCACCACTCTCACTAACAACTCCCGGTGAAGCCGAATTAAAACTACGATTGAATGTATTGCAGTAGCCCTAAAATTTATGAAAATAAATTCCGGTTAAAAAATACGGGAAATTGGAAATTCAGAAGCTTGCCCAAGAACAAATCAGCTAGCATATAATATGCATAATATATATATATGTATATATGCATATGTATGTGTATATCAAACAGCAGCAATTGCAAGAGGGACTTGTTAAAGGTAATTTATACCTTATGGGAAATTAGGGGAGAAAATCGGAGTGAATTTGGAGATTGAATGCTGCTTCTTCTCCTTCTTGTTCCTATGAATCTGAGAGCGAAGCTTCTCCATTTCCAGAGGGAAAGGGATCGAGTATTGTGAAGCAGCCAAGAGTGGGAGTGACAACAGGCCATCGCCCGCGCTCTGCCGCTCTGCCGCTCTGCGAGTCAGTCACGACTCGCTCCAAATCACAAAGGCCGCAAGCTTTGGCTCCGCACAGAAAACAGCATCACATCCTCCCGCCTCTCTCCCTAAACATCGTCTTTTCAGACGGACTTCCAGTTATACCCTCGGTGAAATAGGGCAGTTTTACGACCTTTTTGCCTTAAAATCACTGTTATGCCCACCCGCTAACATTATTTTATTTTCCCACCCATTAAAAACTTTTAAAACAAAAATTTACCCGAAAAACAAAAAGAGCTGAAATTTTTTTATCACTTAACTTGTTAAAACGCGTCTTATTCGTCAACTCTATTAGAATTTTAGTCAAAATGATGTCACGCAGGTGAGGTCAGAATCAATGGGCAAATATGAGAAACTAAATGAAAAAAATTGTATAAATGGTCTCTCAACTTTAACTCAATTGGAGAAATGGTTCCTCAACTTTAATCTAATTGGACTAATGGTCATCAACTGTAATCTAATTGTAGCAATTATTCTTCAAACATGACTCATTTCGACGGAAGTTCTGACGAAGTTGACAAAAAAGATCATAACTGCACTTTTTGAGAAATTAAGAGACTAGTGATCATGAATTTTTAGTTGAGGGACAATTGCTATAGTTGGGTTAAAATTGAGAAATCATTACTCTAGTTGGATTAAAGTTGAGATACTGTTGCTACTATTTCCTCAAACGAAAAATTACGCATAAATCATTAGATTGTATACTTTTAATGATTGAAATGTATTAATTAATCCAATTAATTTCTTTTATTTATTCTATATCTATATCTATATATAATGGAAAAAAGCTAAAAGGGTGAAGTTTTCATAATACTCAAATTATCCTTCTTTTATTAGAGTTCAAAATATATAAGTGGTTCATTATTTTTCAAAATATATTTTAATAAAAAACTAAATTAAGACAATAAAACAACTAATTGCCATAATACTAGCATTTGCATGTACACTTTGTGTGTATGAAATTTTTTATTTTTATTTTTAAAATGAGAAGAAGAGAGGGAAAAAAGTGGGAGTGGAAGGGAGGTTTGTTACATCCCAACCCGGGCTCCACCACATTCTGGACTCGACTCCTCCGTAGCACGATATTGTCGGCCTCATGCTAAAGGAGGTGGGCATGTACATATAAGGCATAGAGGATCCACTCCCCTAGGCGATGTGGGATCTAACAATCCACCCCCTTAGGGCCCGACGTCCTCGTCGGCACACTTCTGACTAGGGATTGACTCTGATACCAAACTGTTACATCCTGACCCAGGCTTCACCACATCCCGGGCTCGACTCCGCCGTAGCACGATATTGTCCGCTTTGGGACCCGACCACGCTCTCACGGTTTTGTTTCTAGGAACTCACACGAGAACTTCGAGTAGGTCACCCATCCTGGGATTGCTCTCGCGCGAACTCGCTTAACTTCAGAGTTTTTACGGAACTCGCTTAACTTCAGAGTTTTTACGGAATCCGAAATCAGTGAGCCCCAAAAGGCCTCGTGCTAAAAGAGGTGGACATATACATATAAGGCATAGAGGATCCACTCCCCTAGACGATGTGGGATCTAACAAGGTTTTTGGTTTTCTAATATTAGATATCTTAACATCAATTGTGAGCAAGAGTTCAATAAAAAAACAATAAAAATTTGGATGTGTGAAATTATACTATTATCTTTTTTTTTTTTGGGTGATAAAAAACTAAAGAGAAATTTTATTTAAACTCATCTAACCTCTTCTCAACCCAACTTAAATTTTAAATATTAATTGTCTATTTTACTCTATTACATAATTACTATTAAATACAAAATCAAATTAATAATAAAAATCAAATTTATCAATAAACTCACATACTATAATTAAACCCTAGCATCACCATTTGTTTATTCTACATTCATTATGACTAAAATCTTAATAACTCCGATAGAGAAAAATAAGCTTTTCTATTGATGGATGGTGATTTTGAAGTTTTTAATCCTCCAATTAAGGTATGACTCGATTTATGAATATTTTGTTTGTTTGCTTCTTCTTTGGATTAAATTTCATACTTTTTATATTATATTGTATTTGTTTTTCTCTGCCGTCTATATGCATCCAAAAACATTGGTGCAAGGACTTTTGATTAGTACTGCAAAGACATAAAACTTGATTCTTGGTGCAAATAAAGATTCTTCAACCTTAACCACGAACTAGCGGCGCAGCATGTCTTGCACCTTTTTTATTCGAAATAGCTCCAATTTGTTTATTTGTTTATTAACATAGCAGCAAAACACCCAGCCTTATATCACTTCAAAGTTTCTTAAAAACTACATGAAAATGCTCGATTTAAAAAGAACTGAACTGGAGCTTGCATAACATTCTCTTGGCAAATTCAAGTCTATGGAATGATCTCTTGGATCCTAAGTCCATGGATGGGTTTTGGTAGCAGAAAAAAAAAAAAGCAACCATGGAAATGCTAATCCTATACGGCATATGCAATTATAGAGGGGCAAATGACGCCTCTTTGAAAAAAAAAGAATTCAATTAGATATGTTATTTTATAAAAGGAATGGGTGTAAAGATAATTTTGCATTTTGAATTGGGATTGAGAGGGTAGTTTAGATAATAAATTTGGGTTTAAAGAGACATTAATTCTTTAATAAAAAAAGAGATTAAGTTGGGTGCAGAAAGCTGTTAGATGAGTTCAAATAAAATATTCCGGAACTAAATAGTCTTTATACTCTATTTTAGACGATAGAGAAAATTTAATAGGTAGTTAAGATTAACAAAATTCTAATAATGAATTGTTTTCCAGTAATTCTCTCCTAATCTCTTTTTCTTCTGTTTCCTATATTTGGGTCGTCTGCATATCTTTTACTCTCTTTCTTCTCCATTCGTCCGCCTCTGATATTTTCTTTGGTTTAACCGCACTTCGTCATCTGAGTTCCGGCGTTTTCAGGGAAATAAATACCATAGGGCGCCGCACCCCACCACCTCCAAACCCAGCTCTCTCTCTCACAGTGAGTTTAACTTCTTTTTCTTCCGTTTGGTTTTTTCTTTTTTTTTTTTTACAAAATTAATGGTATTATTTATGAACCTGAAGAGTACAGTAAAGTTAGTATTTGCTTTGTTTGGTAATTTGAATTCGTTGCACCATGAAAGTCTGTAGAACCAAATACTCAACTGCTACATATGCTTTGATTTTGTATATTTTTATTGTTGATGTATAAAATTGGAGTGCCTTGGCACGGAAAGGGATCCTCTCTGGATCCTTTCCACTTAATTCTCCTCATCAAACAATCCGGATCCTTGAAATTTGATTAAAAACACGGGCTCACTTTAAAAGTTATAATAGCTTTAACTGTTGGGTCAAATTTCAAGGATCCAGATTGACAGGGTGCATAAATGAAATATGCGAATAGGTCTCCATTAGATGAGGAAAGTAATCATCTTTTGAAACTTTATGCTTTGCTAGGCCACACATTGACAGGGTGCATAAATGAAATATACATGATATGTTATTGGTCACTTTGTATTCGTTGTATGAATGATTCTATTTTCAACAGGTGAACAAACTACCTTGTTTCAAACTCCATTATTCTACCTTGAAACTTTTTGTTCCTTTTGGGTTGAAAAATCATTATATTTGTGTAATTTCTCATGAAAAGTATCCTTCTTGACATTCTTGTGGCATTTACAAGTTTCAAGTTTTATGACCACAACCTAGTTGAAGTTACGTAATTGCTCATAGTTATGTATGCTTACAGTTGTTAGGCAGCAGAAGTTCCTAAGGGAGAAGTTTGGTGCTGTGGATGAAATGCATGATGATGAAGAAAACAAGGAAGAAGAAAAGCCTGTATGGGGTGGAAAGAAGCAAAACTATTATGGTGTTGATAATGGTGATTTTGAGGTGAGGGATGTACATTAATTGCTATAATATATATATATATATATATATATATATATATATATATATATATATATATATATATATATATATACCTATCTATTTCTACTTACTGCAGTTTACTGTTGACAATTTTCCTGTTATGCTTTTTCTTCCCCCTATCAAATTTAATCACAATGTGCGTTGCAGGAGTCCTGTGTACACATTAATATTCTTTTGTGTTGATTTTTTAAATTAGTTATTTGTTATTGATGTAGCAAAAATCAAGTGATGATGAATCTGCTGAAGAGGAAGAAGAAGAAGTGGTGAGGCTGCAGAAAGAAGGGGCAAAATTTTGAACGCTGGATGACTATGGGCTTTGACGATATTTGGGAACATGAGAATGATGAGGAATTAACTTTTGAGGTGAGGTTTGAAGACAAGGGTTTCTTTTGAATCTCTTCTTTGGATTGGGAGAAATGGACGAACTTAAAATGTTAAATATAGTCTTTGACAAAAAAGAATGTTAAATATAGTCTGTACAAAACTTCAAAAGAGGGATTATGATGTAAATATTCTTTCAAATGTCCATCAAATTTCTTTATTTGTACAGGAAATTTCAATGAAGGGAAACAGTACAAAAAGTTTTCCAGTGGGAATTGATCTTGCAGATGGCACGGGTACAGCTTATGAGGAGGTGAAGAAAGATTTGAGTGCCTTGTCAAAGGAGGAGCAAATGGATGTTTTATATAAGTAAGGTTTTTCATTTATATATAGTTAAAAAAAAATTAAATTATAAGCGCGACCTTCTAAGTATATAAGTAAATTTTTTCATCTCTATAATTTATTTTTAAATTAAAGATTTGAGTGCTATGTAGTTTGATATTTTAAATGTGCCATGCAGTTTTTTCTATTTCATATTATTTCTGTGCTCTGCAGTTTTTTCCATTTCATATTATTTTTTTTCCAGTTGGATTATGAGAAGTTCAGATTTTCCTGTGCCTTGTCTCTCATTCAAATTTGCACATCTTTTTGTTTTGTATTTATTTTAGTTCTACTTTGGCACTTTGCCTCTTCTGTTGTACCCTGCTTAGTTAATGCTTTTTCCCTCCAGTTCTGCACCAGAATTAGTTGGGTTGTTGTCAGAGCTATATGATGCACATGAAGAGCTTGAAAGAAGTGAATCCACTTCTGGGCAAGGTACTGTTCTTTTTGTTTGTTTTTTTTTCAAAATCTACCTATATATCGTCAAATTTGTAGTGTTATCCCAATTTTCTTTTGAATGCACTCTGAAGTGTCACTGCAAAACACTTTTCTTGGCATCTTGGTATGGAGGTTTATTTTTTTTACAAAAAATGGAGGGTTTAGTAGGAAGAGCAAAGAGGCAATTTTTTCAGGATAATGTTGTGTCTTGTTTGTTATGATGTTGAAGCTAAGCCTTTTATAGTGTCATTCTTATGGATTTACCCCACTCTGAAGTTTCCTTTGTTCCTCTTTTTTGTTTTCTGGATAAGGTCTCCTTTCTACTTTTTTTTTTTTTTATTCCTTGACAAGGTCTCCTTTTTTCTCTTAGGCTTTGCAATGTCGATACGTTTCCCTGTTCTATTATTTGTCGGTTTTATACATGCATTCATGGGTTTCACTGCTTATAGTTATAATAAAATAAATCGTGCCTGGAGATGGGATGTTCATGTCTGCATCCGGAATCTGTTTTATTATTACACCTAAATCATTTTTAGCATTACTCCTTTAATCTGTTTTATATATTCCTAAATCATTTTTGGCCCCAAAATAATGTGACTGTTTTAAAAGAAGTGACGGTAGCGTTTCTATTTCCTTTTGCATATATTTCCTGCAACTTCAAAATAATTTCTAACCCACGCCAAGATGAAACTTAAAGCGGCAAATTTGGAATAACAAAACTAGATGGGGAATGTCTCACAGATTCTCCAAGTTGTATACCCTTTTCAAAGCATATGCTGATTTTAAGACACAGGACTCATGTTTATTTGTCTTCAGCATGAATGCCTGCAGATGTAGTGGTATGATGATCAGTCCCTTTAAGGAGTTAATGTGTTGGGAATTGGGATAAATTCATAATCACCCATGTATTTGGTTCCTTCTGGCTGTAAATATGCTCTTATGATTCTAAACTTCAGTATCTGTACATCTAAAATTCTGGGTCAAGTTTCTTTAGGTTTCTTCTTATTGTCTAATTTTGTATGATTTTTTCCACTGGTTACATGCAAATGTTTTTAATACATTTGCTCGATCGTGTGTTAAGTTTTATTGAAATTTTTGTGTTTTCTGAAGGTTAAAAAAGGGGAGGCCATGTTGGAAGGAGGGATGCGCTATTTAGAGGTTAAGGAGCTTCTTCTGCTTTCCTACTGCCAAGCAATAACATTCTACCTTCTTCTCAAGTCTGAAGGACAACCAGTTCGTGACCATCCAGTACTTGCTCGCCTCATAGAGATCAAGATTTTGTTGGATAAGGTCATCTTTTTCCTCTAACTCACTCGCTAAAGCATCTTGAACTTGCCGGCCTTACACAGATCTATAAGTTGGTTACGGTCTCCATAAAGATTTTAATTTGAAAAAGTAAATAATATTCAGATACGTGCGTACACATTGCATATACATTTGATGCAGTGCTTTTGCTCCCATCTCTCGAGTTATATTTTATTTACATGTTTTCTTTTGAAAAAATGGAATATGGGTGATCATTGAATAATGAGAATGTGTCCCTTCTCTCGATAGTAAGCAACTCTCCTTTTGATACTTATAAATTCAGTTAGATTGTGTGCCTCTCCTCGAATTGCTCTCCTAAACTTTTGTCCCAATTAATTAAGGATTTTTAATTGTTATCTTCAAATTTATGTTTTATTGGTTTCGATGGAACTATGTTGTATTTAATTTGCAATTTAAAGGTCTCGTTTCAGATCAGGATGACTATTGCAACTTAGTGTTGGTATTATTTATAACTGGAACTGGTGTGGGGCAAAAGGAAAATTACAACCCACTTGAGTCGAAATTCAGCTTGTTTCATAATGGTCCCTGCAGAGTGCAGATGAACAATTACATATGGAAGTATAGAGTTTGGTTTCCTTTTGCTCTTATTATAGTAATGGTTTGTATGACGATATGCTGTTTCGTTGTTCATAATATATTGGCTAATGTGGGTTTCCCTTTACAGATGAAGCAACTTGATGGCAATCTACCATCTGATTTTGAGGAAATTTTAAACAAATATAATTGGGTGGCAGCAGTGGCAAAGTCGGGTAAAGAGACTTCTATTGACGCATCTGATTCTTTTTCTAAAGAATTTGGACCCCAACCTGTCTTGGTTGAGGGAGAAGCAGCAGCTGTGGTAGTTACTGCTTTAATCTCTGTCTTTGAGCAGTATACATTGTATTGTTTTAAGCAATGATATCTTAAGAGATTCATACTTTAATTCACTGCAGTTGCCTGACATTGCTAAGGTAGAAATAGCGGAGTCTCTGAAGGATAATGAAAACCAGGTGGGAAAACGCAAATTTCAGGTAAATACATGGCATATTTATTTACGAGTATCTGATTCTGTTCTCTTTCCTAAATTTTGTAATTCCTTTCTCTTTGTGGCTGCAAGAAGATTATCATTTTGTTTTATGCTGACCTCTTAGTATGTGGCAGAATGATGAAGTTGGTGTACTGAGCATGAAAATGTTGAAAGTAAGAGCTGCCCTTGAGGAAAAGTTGAAGCAGAAAGGTGTCTTCAGTTCCATCGCTCCGAAAATTGATAAACCCAGGAAACTTCTGAAGCCATTGAATGGGTACCACTTTGCTCCCATACTTTATAGTATGTATTTGTTCCTATATTGTGAGTACTAAGTTAACTCAACACAGGAAGCTTGAATCATATGATGATTTTGATGATGACACTGTAAATATTGAGGGTGCCGTCCATTGATTGAACAATGGCCGTGCAAGTAAACTCTGCCAACTTGCTGCTAATCCAATTAAGTCGAAGGTATTGACCTTGTCACTGCTGCCTTCCAATCAATCCTTGTTTTTAACTTCTTACCTAGGTATGAAACAGATTGAACTTCATAATATTTATGTCTTCATTTTTCCTTAAGAGATTCAAACAGGAAATAAACCTCTGCATTTCCTTCCATTAACACATAAACACCTAATGGGTACCCATTGGCCATCCCTACCATGTGGTTTCTAGGAATCCGTCAATTTGCCCCCCTGATCTTTGTGGCCACTGTCAATTTGTCCCCTAAACTTTTTTTTTTTGTGGAAAATTTGGTGCTTAATCAGCAAAATATTCCCCCTTGTCAATTTTTATTTTTCACATTCCATTCAATTTGTTTGTCTAATAGTGTCACCATTGGGCATGTCTGTCACTTTTGAGGACCAATGTGGTCACACGATACAGAGGGGAAGTTAGGGAACACGTATTCGCACTGAACATGGTCGATTTTCTGCTGGGTTCATACTGAAATTTCATTGATATTTTGCTCAAAATCGGTGAAATACTGAAGATTTTCCATTGTAAAACAAATCTTCTGTCAAAATATCCGATGCTTCGCCAAGATTTCGACTGATATTTTGGTAATATCAGCAAAACTTTAATTCATGGAAACATCACATCCTGACCCCAACCTTTTGAAGTTCGGAGACTTTTGGATTTGATTCCTCTCACCCCAATTCGTGTTGAAAATACCAATTTCACTCGGCACTTGCCCATCATATGACACTTTGATGAAAATTTGATGATTGTATAAATTTGACCATTAGGGGTAAACTGTTAGTGACCAAAAAATTCTGGGCGTAAATTTGCAAACAGCCTTTTTTCTTTCGAAAAAAAAATTTGATCATTAGGCCAACTGTTAGTGACCATAAAATTGTGGGCGTACATTTGCAAACAGCCCTTTTTCTTTCGAAAGAAAAAGAGAGACCCTGATGTGGTATCAAAATAATTTTTGAAGTCATTCCCCCCCCCCCCCCTTTTTTTTTCTTTTTTTTTTGAGAAGGTTATCTCAGGCGATGATGATTTACCTCGGCGAGATGATATTGGGGAAAGGTGGAGAAAACATGAGCTTCGAGTGCTTGCAGGAGCTGGAACCAAGTCTGAGGCTGACACTAGAGATGAAAATGCCACTATTTCGGATGCTGGGGATGTGGAGATGGAGGATAGTGAATCTGGAGATTCCGAAGATGACTTCTACGAACAAGTGAAAGAAAAACGAGCCGCAAAACTTGCTGCCAAAGCTGAGATTTATTCGAGGTACATTTTTCATTGTGGTTAGTTGCTACATTGTTTTAGTTGCTGTACAATAAATGTTAATCTACATGATCTGATTACCATATTTTCATGTTTGGTTTCATTCTTTTTTGTACGAGTTTGGTTTCATCAATGTTGCTCTCTGAGTTATTGTTGGTTGAGGAAGGGGGTTGGTGATTTTGAGTTATTGTTGGTAATTTGTGTTGGTGCTTTGCTTCTGCAGGTCCTCGACAGTTCCATCCTTGGTTGAAACTGAAACTGTTGATGGGAAACGCCATATTACGTATCAGGTAAATACGAGCCAGTTTGGACTATGCTCATCTAATTGGCTATATAATATTTACCATTGTTTGTTGGGTCACCATATTGTTTTCTTCCTCCATATCTACACTAGATGGAAAAGAACAGGGGATTTACTCGTGCTCGCAAGAAGCTGATCAAGAATCCGAGAAAGAAGTATCAAGGTATTTTGATCAAATAATCGAACATACGTAATGTTGCAGCCTATTAAATGATTGCTCTGTTGTTAAACTCATCTCCTTCTCTGTGCGTGCGCAGTTGAATCACCAGAAGGCAGTGAAGAGTAGAAAAGGACAGGTGCGGGAGGTGAGGAAGCCCTTAGGTCCGTATGGTGGAGAGGCCACTGGAATCAATGCGGGAATCAGTCGGAGCACCAGGTTCAAGAACTAAATGTTGCTCTTGATTTCGTCGTTGTGTCCCAATTTTGATAGTGAGAATTTTTTGTGTTTAAGCGAGATAATTTTGTGATTAACTTAAATGACGTCGCGAAATGTACTTGTATACAATGCCTGCATCATATAAGGACGTTTTGCATCGCATGAAGGTGCAAGGAGGGAAAAGGTGAGGAGCGAACCTGCACCAAGGTGCATGCCTCAATTTTATTTAATCCATTGAGATTTGAGTTGAGGAGTAGAAACCAAAAGTCCCCAAACCCTAAATGTGAAATTCTCAAAAATTTGAAGTGGAGAGTATCTAATGTGTTGGCTTAGTTGATGTATGCTGAATCCTAGTTAGTCTTTCAAGGGTGTGTCTTATGCTGCTGTTTCATCACTTTATTCATTTAATTAGTGATATTGGGTCATATTCTAACACTAGAACTCAAGGTATTGTATGTGGTGAGGGGAGGGTTGTCTTAATTGTTGTTCTAGGCTCTCGCGGGCAGGATACTAGCAATTCACCTCACGCCACATCCCAATTGATTTGCTTCTAAGTTTCTCTGTTTACGGGTTTTGCTTACTCTTGTTTATTAATATTGTTTAAGAATACAAGCGCTTGTTTGATGTTTAATTTGAATCCGACTTTTTGGCTCAAAAACACTTTTTAAGTTTTACAACTTGAATACTTATTTGGTATGACTTTTCCAAAAACTAAATTAAAAAATAACTTAAAAATTAGACTACTTTTAAAAACACAAAAAATGAGTTTTTAAAGTTTTTAAACTTCAAACCCACTACTTTTTCTCTCTCCTCTCCTCTCCTCTCACTTTCGATTTTTCTCTCTATCCTATCGTACTCTGTCCTCCCCTCCAATTCTCTCAGCTATTTCTCTCTCCTATCTTTCTCTCCTCTCTTTGATATGTCACTCATCTCTCTCTTGTCCCCTCCTCCTCCGAATCTATCTCTCCTCTCAGCTCTCTCTCTCCCTTCTTTTTCCGTCCTCCCCTAGAAGCTCTCCCCTACTTCTCTCATCCCCTCCCCCTCCCCCAAAAAAAATCTCTCTCCTTTCTCTTTGTTCTTTCTCTCTCATCTCTCTCATTCTCTTTAACGGATTTGGATCCCATCCGGATCCAAATTGTCCAAATTGTGGGGATCTTGGGTATCCTCACATTTTAGTCATTCATCGTGCATCGTGCGGTCAGAAATCATTTGACTTTTTTTATTTAAAATTAAACACAAATAATACCTGACGAAAACTAGTCGCATGATATATGATGAACGGCTAGGATGTTGGGATCCTTAGGATCCCCACAAAGTGAATCCGGAGAGGATCCTCTTCCCTCTTTAACCTCCCTCTCCTCTGACCTTCCAATTGAATTGTTGTAGGATATTTTTTTTTTTCTTTTTAATTATTGAAATTTAAAAAGAATTTTGAATCTCATACCAAATAAGTTTTTGGATCTTAAATAAAATTGTTATTAAAACATGTTCCTAAGAAATGTTTTAAGATTATGAAATTTTTTAATACGATGCCAAATAGGTTGAATTTTGGTCCGCCTCTTTAAAATTTTGACATGCATGAGAGCAGGTTGATTAATTGGGCCGAAATTAGTTCTTTATCTTGCCTTGCCCAAATTACCCCGCTTATTACCTTGCTTTTTCGTCGGTCGGACTTAGTACGTTGCTTTGTTTCTACATTTGAATAACGGATACATTTATTCTACGAGGAGAAATTTGAGCTAAGCGTAGGAGTGCAAATGAATGTGTTCAAAGTACGATGTCTGGATGTCAAACAAAACTCATAAGACTATGGTTTTGTAAAAAAAATAAAAATAATAATGAATACTATTTTTTAAGACTTTCCGACAAATTAAAGCATCAGTAGTAATCTTACTGGCAATCTTGTCATGGGAGAAAAGAAAGGTGCATAGAATTTCTTATAAGATCTTAATCAAAGATCCCAATCTCTTTTTTAATATTGATTGATAGGTACGTTTTTCTGTTTGAGTAAGAAAATGAAAAACAACGGCTAGCTAGCGGTGAATTGTCCTGGTATATAAATGTTTATTCTTTAACTTACTTTATTTTGAATTCAAACATTCTCTTCTTTTCATTCATTAGATAAATGTAGAGTAGATAATTAATAGCTTGTAGAAAGAAAAAAAAAAAAAAAAAACGAAAGAATAAATGGGTAGGTTGGGTTGTTGGGTTGGGGAAAAGCTTGTACCTCCCTTTGACAATGATTTCGCACCTTCAGCAAGCATTTTCAACTCACCAACAGAAAAGAGATGTTGACCCTATCAGCCTTTTGACATTATTAACCAACCCCATTAAATTATGGGAATTCTTGTTCCTTCTTTGTTTTTTTTTTAATTAATTATTTCCAATAAAAAAAATTGGGAATTGGCTCGTGAAGGCTTTGGCACTAATCAGATGCAAAATGTAGTTTTTAATATATATTTTTTAATTTGAAAGGTTACCATGCAACATCCAGTCATTGTCCACGTAGGCATCTTGTCACGAATTAATGGAGTTTCTCACCGAAAATTTAATGTATGTATAAAGGGTCCCACAATTCTCACTTTATGTACGACACTGAGGTGAAAAAAAACTTGATAAATGAAAGTTTGAAAATTGCAATACTTTAAGATAGCAAAGTGAGAATTACCCAAAAAATGAAACATGGAAAGTGAAACATTTCCTTAAAAAAATTGGACCGGAAGAAATCAATGGTTGACATCAAATGCATGTATGTAAGTATTGAGCCAGTTCCTAAATTTGCAAGTTGTTTAGACAAAATTAGATGCTCCACTTGTATTTTGACCAAAATTTTGTGGTTTCTTTGGAGGAATAGGGTCTTTAAAGTTTCATGAATTGATTCTGTTAGATTTAATAAGAATGCAATCTAAAATTGGCACTCAACACAACTAATCAGCTACTAATTAGGTATCGAACTTAACACAAACATATGCGAATTAACTAAAAAGTGAGTAATTAGCTTTGCCTCTTTCAAACCTTGTCTAACGAAGTTTATATATAAAATTCGTTGACTAACCAAGTTTATATATAAAAGGATTTTTATCACAAATGGTCCCTGATATTGATCAAACACATCGTTTTGGTCATTGACATTGAAAATCAATAGAAATGGTCCCTGAGATTGATCAAACACATCACAAATGGTCATTCCGTTAAAAACTTTTTGGGCAATTTTCAAAGTTTCGTAACTTAATTATTTTTTAACCAAATTCGACCCATAATATATCAAAATGAAGATAGGAAAGTGTAGAACAAGATTATACCATTTGGAAGGCCAATGGTTGCCGGAGATGGCCGGAAAATAGCCTCAAATGTGACTGGTCCGCAGAAAAACTGGAAAACTCGCCGGAAACTGGGTAAACTTTAAACATTCATAACTTCTTCAATAATCAACGAAATCGAGTGATTCAAAAACGAAAATCATACTTCTCGACGAGACGAAGAGCATGGTATCTTTTTTGATGGCTAACTCGCTGTATTTTGGCCGGAAAACTGCTCGAAATTGGCTAACTCGAAAATGGTTATCCAATTTCGAGCCGTTTTCCGGCCAAACCACAGTGAATTAGCATTCAATAAAGGTACCATTCTCTTTGTCTCATTGATAAGTATGATTTTCATTTTTGAATCACTCAATTTCATTGAGTATTGAAGAAGTTATGAACGTTTAAAGTTTACCCAGTTTCCGGCAAGTTTTCCAGTTTTTCTGCGGATCAGTCACATTTGAGGCTATTTTCCGGCCATCTCCGGCAACCATTGGGCTTCCAAATAGGTATAATCTTGTTCTACACTTTGCTATCTTCATTTTGATATATTTTGGGTCGAATTTGGTTAAGAAACGATTGAGTTACGAAGCTTTGAAAATTGCCCAAAGAGTTTTTAACGGAATGACCATTTGTGATGTGTTTGATCAATCTCAGGGACAATTTCTATTGATTTTCAATGTCAGGGATCAAAACGATGTGTTTGATCAATGTCAGGAACCATTTGTGATTAAAACCCTATATAAAATTAAGAGAACTGTTAAGGCGACTCTTTCAAAAGTGGAACTTTCCATAGACTTTCTGACACCTCATATTTTTTGCACAATGTTTAATAACATTGACACGGGAATTAATGTCAAACTGTGAAATAGCAGAGAGTCCCACTTTAGGGTTGGTTTGGCATTCCTGAAATTATTTTAAAAACAGTTTTTTTTTAAATGCTGAGGCTAAAATTGTGTTTGGTAAATAAAATAAAATTAAAAAAAGTGTTTTTTTGTTAAAATCATGAGTCTAAAATAGCAGAAAGTAGAAGCAGGTTTACCCTTGCTTCTGAAAACAGGTTTTTTTTTTCACAGCACAACAAACACATCAATCCCAAAATAGCTGTTAAACAATCTCCTTCGCATTTCTCCAAAATTAAACGGATGCGTGCATGTACATGCATGCAGATACTGAAAATTATAAACATAGAGGGACCAAAGATGCTCTGGGGAAGAGAAGTATATTTACCAATTTACCATTTTAATGAAAAATGCAACATAATATTAAATCTGATTTCCGGATTTTGCTCGGAAAGAGGAAGGCGCGGGGCCGACAATTATGGCTACTAATGAATCTCAGACTTTTCTGGATTTTGTGTCTTTTTCATCGCACGGGTATGTCCATGTTTTATGCCCCAATTCCCGGTGTCATTTTGGAGTCAAAAGTTTTGGGCCATGTATCTTGGGCAATGTTTTAGTCTCCGTCTAGAGTTGTCAAGGTATCGCATAAGCATTAAGCAGCGTGCTATCACCACGATATATTTTTAGAATTTAAAAAATAATGTATTTTTCTTTATTTGTAAATGAGGGGTCTTATGTTCGATTCCTACTAAAGACGAATTTGAACCATATTATTATTAGTTCATTATGAAGCTAAGTCTACCCCCTCCCTTAATATAGATAATATCGTTTATTCAAAAAAAAAAAAATGGTGCCGAAACTTGCCTAGACCCTCACCTTGTCCGCCTAGGTGTATGTAAGGTCATCTCCAACCGAAGAAGAGCCAAGGGGCTATGTTTAGCCCTATAGCCCTGCAAGAAATTATATTTTAATGAACAATGTCAGATCATTTTTATACCACTTCCAACCGAGGGGGCCAAAGGGCTATATGCCAAACATAGTCATTTGACAAAAAACAATCTTCAACCGAGGGGGCCAAAGGGCCATAGGCCAAACATAATTTATTATTTTAATTGAATTAATTGAATTAATATAGTTAATTAAATTAAACTACCATATTAAGATAGGATTTTTGGACATATTGGAAGATTATTGAAAGAGGTGGTCATTTAAAAATTATTGAAAAAATTAAAGGAAAGATTATTGGAAGAGAATATAATGTGAAGAATTGAAAAAAAAAATGAGGTAAGATAGTATGAAATGGTGAAAAGTATGCGAGAAATGGTGTAGGAAAAAAAATTTCGTCCAAAAAAAAAAAAGGGCTAGGCTCATCGGGGTGGCTAGCTAGCTGGAAATGGCCAGCCCGCTGGCCTAATTTAGTGGTTTTGGCCTGATGGAACCCATAAGCCCTTTGACCTAGCCCTCTGTTGGAGACGGTTTTCGTGTCATTTCGAACTATTTTTAGCTCAATGACCCCTTGGCCGGGTCGGTTGGAGATGGCCTAAGGGAGTTAAGCTATGTGTCTAGGCAAGCTTGGTGTTTTATGACTTTTCTTACTTTTTTTATTTAAGAAAACGGCTTAGGGTCACAACTCTTACTTAGAGAGAAAATAAATAACTTTCGTTTTATACTTCCAATAATTTGTAAGAAGATTGTTATGTGCTTGTTCATATTTTCAATATGTTTTAGTATTTTATAATTTTATATATCATTTTATTTGCAATTTAAGTTTTTCAATATAATTATATATGTATATTTTTATGTATAAGTTGATACATGTTTATATGTTACACAATAATTTAATTAAAATAAAAAATCTAGGCCCCAGCTAGACCCCGCCTAGTCTCCTATACGTTAAGCCCCCCATCCACCGCTTGACTAGCACCTTTTAAAACTTTGTCTATGAAAATTATTCACCTTGTCTATGAAAATTGTTCATGCTCAAACAGTATGAGGTGACTAGGGATGGGCAATGGTTATGGCAGATGGGTAACCACAGTTATTTATTCATAACCATTTAAGCCTTTACCCGCATAACCGTTTACTCGTTGGGTAATTGTATAAACGGGTATACCCATACCTATAACCGTTTATAAACAGTTTACTATACCCATAACTGTATACCAAATTTAACCGTAACCGCATACCCGTTTAACCATTTTTACTCGTTTACCCATTTTTTAACAAGTTAAAAATTAAAAGCCAATTGAACGCCCTTATAAGTAAATTTAACATACATTTCTCTATTCCAATCCTTTAAGTGCTCATACTATTCTTGAAATTGATATAAAATTTTACAAATGATATTTTTGTAGCTATTATCAATGAAGATAATACTAATATATTTTCTAAGAATTGATTAGGTTACTAACAAAAAAACTTCACAGGACTTGAATCTTCAACATCACTATCATCACCAAATGAAAAACTTCAACACGAAAAGTAGAGTATGAATCCGATTCCATAATAAAAATTAAAATATATTCCTATAAATAGCTTAGTACTTCAACCTATAGCAGAAGTTAAGGGCCAAATATTGGCCCTTAGGCTAATAACGTCCTTCAGGTTCCTGCGAAGGATCCGTCTAAATATAATTTCTACGAAAATTCACTTAAATTAGGCCTGAATAATGGAGCAATGTTTCTATTTGATACCCTTTGAAGCGAAATGCTAAATAGCTATTCTTTTTCAACAAGAAGGCATTCGGTGTTATAAACTAAACCAAAAACCAATCAAGCAATAAACAAAACACAATGATTTCAGAGTTCCTCTAATATAGGAGTACCTCTCTAACAACGGAAACTTTATTGATTACCAACAAATACAAGAAAACTCACAAAAACAAAGTGTTCTCAAGTATACAAACTTATGTGACACACCCCGACCTAAATCAAGACGTGCTGGTCGTCACGTGGAAGTGACGTAACCATAAGCACAGTGCGGAAGCAAAGATTAAGTGTGAAATACACAACCAGAGCATAAATAGTCTAAGTGCAGTCAAGGAGAACAAAGTACTAATTAAACAACACCCAAAGGTGATCCTACATTTGGTGAAATATGTCAGAACTGCCTTGAAGCCCTCGCAATGCCACCAACGATAAATCCTACTTAGTACCTGGAGGGGCGAAAAACAGAAAGCGTGAGTGGGCAAAAACAAAGCTTTTCAAATTCATTTCTTTCTCAAAAGGTTCTAACCCCTCGCCGTAAAACCTGTATAATTTTCCTAGAAAATAGTATATGTAAATACATATCTCAAATCATGCTAAATATATCAAAATCTGTATATAAAAATGCCATGCATATGCCATGTCCAATATCACAATAAACATATGTAGACCAGGTGATATAATTCAATGCATATAATCAATCAAGCCGGGAGTCACCTAACGTGACCTGTACGACATCTAGAGCTCAAACATCTAGCCAGGAGTCATCTCTTGTGACTTGTACGGCTCAGTTATATATCTCAATCATCTAGCCGGGAGTCACCTCTTGTGACCTGTACGGCTCAATCATATATCTCAACCATACACAACTCATCAACCAATATGCCTGTACAAGTGTAAATAAGTACGCTCTAGTGCTACGATCACATGAAGGTTGTGCGAATAATCGCGGGTCACCTACGAGTCGGGAACCACCTATAGTGGTTTGTACGACAGGACTATGCACCTAACTTGGATCCAAGGTGAGCGTATGGTGCGGGAGGTGAACATCACATGAATGACTGTGCCCTGGCCCCGGGCGGGAGCACTAACACTGGGTGCAGGTTATGAGCTCTAATATATCTCAACATCATCGTTCCATTTACAACCACTAACATCATAATGTACTCACCTGTGGCTTACCTGGCCTCCGCAGCATCATGCGACAATATGCATATTTATACTAACGCATACGCTCAAATATCATGCATGTATGACATGGCATTTCAATCACATTTTATTTAAACATGTTTCTGGGAAAAACATCAAGTTTATATATATACTGAAAACCAAAAGCCCACTCACTGGTATGTCGAAGGGTCGTAGCCCCCTTGCCTTGAATGATTACGCTCGTCCTCGGGATAGGTCTCACCTATATGCGAAACAACTATATAAACGTCACTTAAAGCACATAAACAACACAAGCTAATAACTTCTCATATATTGCTCAAATTGGGTATATGAATATACCATTGAGACCTACTCAACCTCAAGAATATCCCCATATTTTAAAAATATTTTTTCGACGTCTCACGCGCTGCCACGCGCCGGCCAAGGCACGGCCAGACGCGCCGGCCACGCATAGCCACGTGCCTGGCACGTGTAACGAAACAGTGACGCCGTTAGGAATATTTCGTTAAAAAGTAACAGAAACCGTTAAAGATACCTGACGGCGTCAGAATATTCCGTCAGACTTGACAGAATATTCGCTCTTCTTCCCCGACAAACCTCCGGTGCCGTCGCCGTCCCCAGAAACTGGGAAAACACGAAAACCTTCATATCTTGTCCATTTTTCATCCAAATTGCATGAAACCAATACCAAATTAAAGCTCTTAACTTGTAGAACATTTCCTTACCTGTTTAAAGTCCCAAAGATCACGGGATCTTGCTGGAGAAATTCGAGAAAAACCGGCCAAACTTGAAACTCACGATCCCGACGTCCAAAACTACCCAACGAGATATCCCGAGCTTCGTGAATACCTTCTAAAGCTCTCTATGGCCTCCAAAATCACTGAAACCTTCGCTTTTACGTGTGCATGAACAGTGCACATAATCTGGGTTTCGGGTTTCTCGGGTTTTCCAAGCTTTCACGTCCAAAATCTTGTATAGATATGTTCCTGAGCTTGCAAGGAACACGATTATCACCTTCACAACCTCGATCTGCGACGGGAAGGGTTGGTTTGGAAGTTATCCGTACAACTTGTGCGAAAATGACAGAAAATGCGAGAGGGAGGAGAGAGAGAGTCAACGGGTAAGGGTATGAGTGTGTGTGTGTGTGGTCCAAATGGTCACCAACCAAACAAAACAACAAAAATAACTTAAGTCTAAGTCCCTAATTGGTTCCATAATATTAGGGACTTAACCTATTTGTCCCCATCCAAAACTTAAACCACACAACGCCACAATAAAACTCAATTATATCTCAATGTCCAAGGGTAATTTAGTAACTTCCACGCCATCGATAATTTATTTCGGGACGGGCTGTGATATATGCCTCTCAAAAACTTACACACAAAACTCCATCCCACATCCATCTATTTATGCTAATAGATGTCATAGGTTTACACAAAGTCCCTAGAATATAGGAAACTAAATCCTATACTAAAACCAAATCTCAAACCAACTAGGAAACACAAATCCAATTATCTTGAGTCCAAGATATCCTAATTCTTGTTTGATTTTTGTTTTAGTTTAAGCATGTTGATTTAATGCCAAATCCAACATTCGGCAGGTGCCTGCTCGAAGGGGGTATTTTAATTATGCTAACGAAAGTCAATGATTTTGGTAAGAACATTGTGGATGCGAATTTTCGCCTGCTCATTCTTTGACAAAATTGCACCTACAAAACAATCAACACCTTTGGTCAAGGCCAAGAGCCTCACGCGTCCACGATGAATTGGGGGGGGGGGGGGGCGCTTTGGCCGAAGAACCTTTGATGCCAAAGTTAGAATTTAGAGAGAAAGAATGTTTAGAGAATTTTGGGATTTTTTTTAAGAGTGTTGGAATTAGCTTTTTGGTGAGAATGGGATCACATTTATAGGGATAGGGGGTGGCCGGTCATAGCTAGGGTTTTTGGGTTTAATTAGCCAATTTATTATGATTAATTGGCTAATTAAACATAAAGGGAATGTTTTGGTGGTTATGGGATTAGTTGGCTAGCTAATTAGTGTAATTAAAAAGGAAAAATGGTAGAAAAGGTAGAAAACATGATGGACTCCTTTTTGGATGGGAATGGTCGGCCTTTGGCATGGTTTTGGGGTGATTTATTTGACAATTAGGGGATTAATTAGGCAATTAATCTCTTAATTAGTCAATTATTATGGTTTTAAAAAGAAGGTTTTTAGGAAATATGGAATGAGTATATTATTTAGCCAATTGATTAGCTAAATAATGAAATAGGAAATATATGGAATAAATTAGGTTTTGGAAATTACCTTATAGAAAGGATTTGATGAAATAGGCTTTAAGTTGTTACCTATTTTGGGCATTTTTGACTTGGTTGAGGGATAATTGCCTGCTCCTCGCGCGTAGGAATCTCGGTATGCCCCAAGGGTAGTTTTGTCCTCTTTTATCAAAGATCCACGTGTCGCCTTGTGATTATTTTTGGCTCCACAAATGCCCCTACACCTGCTGGGCTACTCGTAGGAAAAGGCAGCGGGTGTAGAGATCTTCTTGCTCTAGGAAACTTTGGACTGCTTCCTATTTTGATGTAGATTCCCTCTTTAATATGAAATTAGATCCTTCTAGAAAAGGGAAATAAATTTCTCTCAAAGCCTATTGAAGTCCACCTTAAGTGGGTTGTTAAATCAACTTTGGAGAGCGACTTATTCTACCCTACAAGAGAGAGAAAGCTTAAAGGATATTTGTTCCTCCTCCTCTAGCAATCTTCTACATCTTGCCCGTGCAAAGGATTGTCTTTCGTTGTTTGCTCATCTTCTCCGTACCGCACCGATGTAAGAAAAACTTAATTTTCCTTATTTTCTTCTTAGGAGGTGCTGCCACGAAGCAGCCGTCAGGATGGTGCGGCATGTCGGCTGGCAGGGGCCAGGAGTCCGCTTGGCATTACTTGTGCTGCTCGGCTTGATTGAAGCCAAGGATTGGTTCGGCATGGGCTGAGGAAGTGGCGTGGCATGGACAACGGTTTGGCTGCCACGTCTAGGCTGTTTGCCAAAAATGAGGAAACTGCTTGAGTGTGATTTCTCAGATGCCATAGATGGAGCAGTCAAGGATAGAGCTGCCAAGATTGGAGTTTCTGAAGATGAAGTAACGGATGAGCGAACTGTTAAGTGCAAAAGTGGATGTTGCCTCTTGTAACACCCCGCCCCCGAATTATTTATTTTCGGGAAATAATAATATTGGTGATAGGCCCAAACTAAACTCTTGTTTAGTTTGCTACTAATTCTTTCAATTCACTTCTAAATCGCCAAACATCCATGTTTTTAATTACCCAACAAACAATTAAATTATCAATTTAGTTCCCCTAAATTATTCTATCAAACAACCTCTAAACAAAAGATTACTTCTTGAATAGTTAAGACTGCATCTAACACTGTTAGACTGCCTACGTACGCTTGTGCGGGATCAAGCCTCTCGTAGTTCACCATTCATTATTTTGCCAAATTCCAAACATATTCTAATAACCACCATATTCACCATCGACCTTCACAACCCAAATCATATCAAATGGTTACCAATAAAGATTCAAAATATCGACATTTACATGAAAAATGGCAACGTCGGCTCTTTGGTCGTGCGCCGCCGCACCCGTCACCGCCAGTGGCGGTCGACCCCCACGAATCGCCGGAAAATATCAACTATTTCCAAAAATTACCAAATTTTACAGGAAAGTAGATCTCAATGAGTGGAGCAACTTTTATACCTGCGGCCAAGTCCAATTTGGCCGGGAAACACCTCAAATTTGCCACGAACCAACGGAAACCCTTGTTTTTGGGTGTTCTTGATTCAACTCCAAAACAACTCCGACACCCCAACCAATGCATGGAATTTGTTCCTGGGATTGAGGGGAGTCTATTGGTGGGTGTGGTGACCGGAGTTAGCTTCAGATTTGGTGAAACACCACCCAAATCTGCTGCACCCTCGTTTGGGGGTTTTCCATAAAATCGAACCCAAATTTGTTGGTTTTAGAGAGAAATTATGAGGGAGATTGAATGGCAACAACATGAGGGTCATTTTGGCACCTTTTCCATCGTCAAAGGTGGCCGAAAACTCAAAACATGACCGGGTCGGGTCGCGGGTCGAGGGAAGACCCGGTTTCCCCCTCCTTCTCACTTCCTTCCTTTCCTTTCAGCCTCCTTCGTTCACTTCCCCTCCTCCTCTCTTCAGATTCATTCCCCCCTTCCTTTTCTCTCCTTTTCTTTTTCTCTCAGCCACACACGTGGCATCACAATTAATGGTTTCAAAAATCTGGAGCCTTCCAATGTAAGCCAAAATTACAGAAATGTCCTTAACTTTAAACATTAATAACTCTTTCGTTATAACTCCGTTTCATGAACGGTTTGCGCCTACGCATTCGTGAGATCGAGCTCTTTTCAAAAATATAAATTGTGACCCTAAAAGGTCTACGGATTTTAAAATAATTAATTTCCAAACTTCAAACTTCGTAACTAGTTTAATTTAAAACTAAACTAAAGTAAATTAATATAATTTTTGGAACCAAAACTTTAAAATTTCCCAATTCTATTTCCATAACCATAAATCGATTTATTTTCAATTTTCTCCACATATTCATATATTTAAAATTTTCAGGGTATTACACCTCTGACCATTTGCTGCCTAGTTGATCTTCAAGCATTCGATCTTTTGAGCTATGTGGCCTTTTCGCACTGGAGAGCTTACCCATATGGGTGTCGGGGAATTGGTTTACCCTTTTGCACTGGAAAGCAATTAGTTTAACCTCTCGCATTGGAGAGCAGACCCTTTTGGGTGTCGGGAAGTTGGTTTACCCTCTCGCATTGGAGAGCAATTAGTTTAACCTCTCGCACTGGAGAGCAGACTCTTTTGGGTGTCAGGGAGTTAGTTTACCATTTCGCACTGGAGAGCAATTAGTTTATCCTATCGCATTGGAGAGCTTACCCATATGGGTCTCGGGGAATTGGTTTACCCTTTCGCACTGGAGAGCAATTAGTTTATCTTCTCGCACTGGAGAGCTTACCCATATGGGTGTCGGAGAATTGGTTTACCCTCTCGCACTGGAGAGCAATTAGTTTATCCTCTCGCACTTGAGAGCTTACCCATAAAGGGTTTTGAGCAGTTGTTGTGGACAGCAGTTGAGCCAGGCTTATGAATAACTTCTTGAATCTTCATTGAGAATAAAGAAAATAAATCAACTGTGCTGGAAGGTAGAAACTGCATAACAAACTGGATAATCTTAGGCTTGCCAAGCCTTGTTCGTCGAACTGCTTGAGACTTCGAACTTATTTGGACAAACCCAAACGAGGTTCAGGGGGTGATAGAGGTTTCCCCTGCTTGTGTAGGCCGTTTCGTTAACCTGTCAAGATACTCGTCGCATCGGCCTTTATTTGTCAGCTTCTTAAGGTATTGCTTCCACTTCAGGCAGTCGTTAGTGGTGTGGCCCGGTCCTTGATGGAATGCGCAATACTTTGTATGATCCAGCCTGGTAAGGTCGCCTTTCATGGGTGGCGGCAGTTCGAACCAAGGTTCGTTCTTGAGCTTGCGGAGGATTTGGTCGATTGGAACTGTGAACTTGGTGAATGTTTCAAGCGCTGAGTTTTCTCTGTTCGGGGAACATTCCATATTCTTCTTTTCCGACTCGTTTTTGTTAGAATGCTTGGCCTTGTCCCATAGTGCGTGTTTTTTCGCCAAAGCATACGAAGCTACTAGGGTCAGTTCTTCTCCCATGATCAGTTTTCCGAATAAAGGATGTTCAGTGGGAAGCCCATTTCTGAATGCTGTCATTGTTATGTCTTCGTTGTAGCCAACAATCTTGGCCTTCTCCGCTTTGAACCTCTTAACATAGTCGCGAATCATCTCCCAAGGGTCTTTTATGATGCTGAAGAGATGGTCTGATGTCCTTTTGATTGAGCGGTTAGACGAATACTCCTTAGTAAAAACAAAGAAAAGTTCGTTGAAACTCCGGATCGACTGTGGCAGTAAAGTATGAAACTAGTCTTGCCTCTCGCCTTGTAGAGTTATGGCAAAATTTTTACACATAAGCGCATCATTGTTCCTGTAGAGGATCATGGTACTGCGGTAATGTTTGAGATGTCGATCTAGGTCTTCGTCTTTCTTGTACGGAGTGAAGTGAGGCATAGTGAACCCGCGAGGTGGATCTGTCTGCCCGATCTCATTTGTCAATGGTGACATGCTTATGTTGGTCATGTCTCGTCGAAGCACATCGTCAGTAACCTCATTACATTGGAAATTGCGCAATCATTTAGTTAGGAGCTTCTCGACTTCTTCTTGAATTTACCTCTGTTGGGGCAGTGGAACTTTCGGCTGCCCCCGATCATGACCTATGAGTTTGGGCCGTTATTCCCTATGCTCGACTTGTCTATGTCTCTGCTGCGGTGCATGTGGCATGTTCCTGGCAGGCTGCTGGTTGAACTTGAGTTGGATTGAGTGATTGCTTTTCTCCATCTACCGTGCTGCCTACTCCAATGTGAGGTGGAGAATACTCCTTGTGAGCCTAGTTGTGAATGAACACTTCGCCTGGAAGGTTATCCATGTTGATAATCGGAGTGTGACCTTAACCATGAACGTATGCTCGTCCATGGGCTTGATCGGGAATGCACGCTCATCCGCGCGCTAAGACGAGAATGTACGCTATCCCAAGAACCCAGGCGGGAGCGTAAACAACCAGAACGCTCAGATCGTGGCTGGTTGATAGGCTGCTTACCGGGACGCTGGTGGAGAGGTTCATCTACCCTTATCGTACTTCGGGACACCTCGTCCGGGGCACGTTGGATCTCAGTGCATTGTAAAAGTTGATTCACCAAGGTCGTCTGTTGTGCAAGGGCGCTCGTCAACTCTATGATTTGTCGAGACAAGTGTTGTTCACCATTTGGATTGGAAGAGCTTGGAAGGAATGTGCTTCCTTGAGCAATGGAAGTGCGGTAGGCTCCGGGCGCGAGATTTGAATTGGGAAATGTCAAATCCGTGGTGAAAATACCCCAGGCTCAATGGTTGGTCCGAATGGTCGAAATAGTCTTGGGCTGATTTGGGCTGCTTGGAATGCTACGGAAGCAGGCTGGGCTACGGGAGCAGGCTGGGTTACGGGAATGGGCTACAGAAGCAGGCTGGGCCACGAGAATGGGCTGCTCGGCATGAGCAGGCTGGGCCGCGAGAGTGTGCTGGTTGGCAGGAGCAGGCTGGGCCACGAGAGTGAGCTGGTTGGCAGGAGCATGTTGGGCCACGAGAGTGGGTTGCTCAGATGGAGCAGGCTGGGCCGCGAGAGTGGGCTGCATGAGCAGGCTGGGCCACGAGAGTGGGTTGTTCGACGGGTGATGCTCGCGAATGCGAGGCTTGGGCTCGGTTTGGCAACGCATTGGGCTCGCGTTGGGCATAGAGTGACATGGCTCGGGCCGTGGCTTTGGTGGCGTGGGCCTTGGATAACACAGCTTGGGCCATGGTGGTGGAGTTATAGACCTCACCGCGGGTGATTGCCGTGGTGGCCATCGCGGTGGTTGCCATGTTGGAGCCTTGTGGTGGTGGTACCGCTCCCCTTAAGATCACATTTAGTCTCGTGGATCGCCGCGGTTCCATTTCTTGAATATTGGAATTTTCATTTGTGGAATTTTCTAAATTTCTAGCCATTGTATTTCTCTTTTACGTTTTATCAAAGAATCTTGGCAAATAAAAAATTCTAATAATAAGAATGTACGAAAAATACAAGTGGACTAGAAAATAGAGAAAATAGAGAGAAAAAAACCTTTTTGCGCGAGAGTCTTCTACGAGTGTGAATCTCAACTTTCAATGAAAGCACCAATTTGTGGATGCAAATTTTCGCCTTTTCCTTCTTTGACAAAATTGCACCTACAAAACAATCAACACCTTTGGTCAAGGCCAAGAGCCTCACGTGTCCACGATGAATTGGGGGGGGGGGGGGGGGGCTTTGGCCGAAGAACCTCCGATGCCAAAGTTAGAATTTAGAGAGAAAGAGTGTTTCGAGAATTTTGGGACTTTTTTAAGAATGTTGGAATTAGCTTTTTGGTGAGAATGGGATCACATTTATAGGGATAGAGGGTGGCCGGCCATAGCTAGGGCTTTTGGGTTTAATTAGCCAATTTATTATGATTAATTGGCTAATTAAACATAAAGGGAATGTTTTGGTGGTTATGGGATTAATTGGCTAGCTAATTAGTGTAATTAAAAAGGAAAAATGGTAGAAAAGGTAGAAAACATGATGGACTCCTTTTTGGATGGGAATGGTCGGCCTTTGGCATGGTTTTGTGGTGATTTATTTGACAATTAGGGGATTAATTAGGCAATTAATCTCTTAATTAGTCAATTATTATGGTTTTAAAAAGAAGGTTTTTAGGAAATATGGAATGAGTATATTATTTAGCTAATTGATTAGCTAAATAATGAAATAGGAAATATATGGAATAAATTAGGTTTTGGAAATTACCTTATAGAAAGGATTTGATGAAATAGGCTTTAAGTTGTTACCTATTTTGGGCATTTTTGACTTGGTTGAGGGATAATTGCTTGCTGCTCGCGCGTAGGAATCCCAGTATGCCCCAAGGGTAGTTTTGTCCTCTTTTATCAAAGATCCACGTGTCGCCTTGTGATTATTTTTGGCTCCACAGACATCATTGATGGCATGGGTATCAAACCGACGGAATTGTTTTGGAAGAGATGAGAGAGAGGAGCCACGATAGAAGTGGTCTCGTCGAATAGTTTTTAGAGCTTTTAATTTTTAATTTTAAAATTTTACACAAACGGTTAAATGGATACCTGTTTGTAACTGCGAGTAATATCCATAATCGCCAATTTATATTTCATGGGTAAACGGTAACCGTGTATTTGTTTAAACGGTTACCCGTAACCGTAACCGTTAATTTTAAATGTGCGGGTAACTATGGTTACTTATACTCAGAGTAATTATTCCCATCTCTAGAGGTGACACTAAGCTTGAAAAAGAAACACACACACACCAAAAAAAAAAAAAAAACACTGTAACCTTTGCTTGTGCTAATAATATGTTGGAAATCACCTCAATAATATGGTGGAAATAAAAAGCATGAATAGAGAGAATAAGAGGGAAACTGAGAGAATTTAGAGTGTGTCTGTTCCTTTATATAAAGTGTGGTTATTTGGGGGTGCATGTGCAAGTTTTTTTATTTTACATCATTAAAAAACTAAATAATATCATATTTTTGCAGTCATATTTAGAATAGGAGTATGATTGTGTAAATCCTAGTGTATCTAGAGATGTCTTGGAATATTCCTTTTAGTAGTTAATATCCTATTAGAGTTGTAATCCTATTAGGGTAACGATTTAACCTATCCTACTACTATAAATAAAGGCGCAATGGGGTGATACAACACACACTTCACAATTAAATCTCTGTCTTATCTCTCTCTTGCCGCCGGCCCCTCTCCCTCTCTAGTCCTAAATACAGTTCAGTCAAATAGGCATACAACACGTTTTCAGCATGCTCTTACCATAAGCTAAGAGATTAAGGGATTGTAAGAGGAGGTTTTTTTCTACAAAATTCAAAGGCTTTTATTTGTTTTCTAGCAATTAGGTATGCTAAAAATAAAGTAAGATATTTGAAACGTCCACGAAACATGAAAACATTCCCCATGATGCATGAACCTCGTATATTTATATTTTCCTTCCGATATATATATATATATATATATATATATATATATTGTATATGATCCATATATTTGTCAATACATACACACACACACACACACACACACACACACGTTTCATGCATTACGCAATTGTTTTGCTATGTAGAATTTGTGAATCAAAGCATATAAATAAATTAGAAGCAATTTAGGGTTTTTTCAAACCCTAGAAAAGTCAAAAAAAAGAAAATTATGGGAATTTAATGCGGGACGGCCGCTGCTGGCACCATCGCACTGGCCTGTAGTCTAGCCACGTCGAGCACGTCCCAGGACGAATCTGACCCATGGTAGCAGCCCTTTGGGCTTGCTGTGAGCAAAGACAACCCAGCCCCCTTGGCCTAGAAATGGTTTGGATTGGGCATGCAGCCCCAACCCACCTACTAGCACGGACTGTAGCCATTTGCTGGGCTCTGCCCTTGCACTCATGGCCTATAACCAGCAATCTGTGTGTTACTAGGCCTGATTCTGCGTCCTTGGCAACAAGCCTGTGTTGATAATTGGGCTTCGTCACCCCTCGACCCACTTGCTCGCAGCTTTTGCTGCCGGGCTTGACCAGCCCCAACCTAAAAAATTGAAACCCAGCCTTGGCTGGGCTTCATCGCATCAACGCACAAGCCAGCCTTGGGATGGGCTTGCCTCGTGCCTCGATTTTACGCCCAAACCAACAACACCCACTGTTAGGCTTACCCATATCACATGGCCCAGAGGCCTACAATCATTCTCGTGGCCCAATGACCTGTAACCATGCTGCAGGGCCCATCCCCACATCGCAGCCAGCCCACTTTTGGCTGGGCCACGTTATTTTTTCGACCCAATGCCAATTTTTGGCATCCCTGCGTTATAAATCATGCCCAAATATTTTTTTAGGGTACTTTGATTTACGTTAATTAACTCTAATTTAATTATCACTTGGTTTATCACCAACCGAAGCTAATACGACCCGTCTATCATTATTTTGCTTCCACGATCAACCCCGTTTGGTCCTCATCTATTGAATTAATTAAAAGTGACATGCAGTCCATTAATCAGATAATTAATCTAAAATTATTGACATGAAGATCACTTTTGGATATTAACAATTCAATAATTTATTTTTCTACTTTGAACCGTTGACATCCTTTTGTAGTCCCGAAGCTCTCACACTTGAGTTCCCAAAGAAACTCAAATCCACTACACTTAACTCAACATATTGCATTCTGTGTTCTTGCAGGAACCTCTCCTTTATGAACTAATCGTTCATAAAACTAAATTAAACATGTAGTTTCATACTTAGTGTCTTTGAAACCCGAAGTTTTCATTCAAAACTTACCACATGAAACCTGTAGATTTCATGTTTAAATTAAATCAATACATGTTTATAAAACCCGAATGTTCTACTATGTATGTCTATGGATTACCATATGACTAACTACGTTTTGTTGTACCCTCTGTTTTAGGGACATGTCGAACTTGAACAAGCTCGATTTCACCGCTCTAGAAGTATCTGGAAGAAACTACCTGAAGTGGGTTCAAGATGTGATGCAACGCAGACCGAGTACCTCACTGAGGAAGACCCACACATCCTCTGGTTTGCGCTGGCCGATCGTTTCAATCACCAGATAGACATTTACTTGCTTGAAGCAAGACACAAACACAACCAATAGCACCTACGCTTCCAAGACTTTAAGTTCGTGAATGAATACAACTCTGAAGTTTGTAGAATCCGATCACTGCTTAAGTTCTGTAAAGTGGACTTAACAGATGCATATCTCCTAGAAAAGACATATTCGACTTTCCATGCCACCAATATTCTCCTGCAACACCAATATAAGGCACAGAAGTTCACCAAATTTTTGGATTTGATCTCTGTTTTACTTCTTGTTGAAAAGCAGAACCAGCTTTTGATAAAAAAACATCAAGTTCGACCCACTGGCTCGAATGCTGCGCCTAAAGCGCATGTGACCAATTCTAGCAACCACAAACGACGAAAATATCGTTGTGGCCATGGTAATGGGTGGCAAGCCCACCCACGGGCCCAAGGTCAACAGAGCCAAGGCCCACCCAAGGGAGGAAATTTGACTCAGAAGTGCCAACCCCTTGCACCTAAGGCCCCAAACTTCAAGAACAAGGGAAAAACTACCGTTCAATCGGCTTCCACTGAAATGGACATGTGCTACCTCTGTGGATCAAAAGATCATTGGTCACGCATATGTAGAGTTACCCCCGAAGCTATTGCCAAGTATCATTTTCGTCGTGAGTCTTACTTTGCCAATGTTGAACATCCCAAAGATGCTACTATATCCATGGAGATATCAGATTTTCACTAAGGCATCAGCTCCTATGGACAATTAAGTTTTATTCTTCTAAATATGTTTTTAGAGTGTTTTTACCCCTAGTGGCCGAACCCATTAGAAGTGGCCGAACCTCCTTAATTTTTTAAGGTTTATGGTTTAATTTTTAGACTTTTTCTAAGTATTTGGAATAATTTGTTTGGTTTTGGTAGGTTTTGAATTATGGATAATTATTTTATGGATATCATTTCTTGAATTGATTAATTGAATGAATGGAATTATATTTATGCATGTGACCAATTCATTCAATTTATTTCTAGGTATGTCTAGTGGGGAAGTTAGTTGTCTGGCTGATAGTACTACTATGCATACCATACTGTGTTAGCGACATTATTTTACTAACTTCATACCTAAGAAAGCACATCTGACAACCCTTGCAGGCTCATCCAACCTAATTGAAGGATACGGAAAGGCCTATATAATGTTGTCTAATGGTATTGTCTTAACCAATAAAGAGGCCCTCTATTCTCCACGTTCCGGAAGAATGTTACTGAGTTTTATAGACATTTGAGATAATGAATATCATGTTGAAACTACTGAAGAGAATGGTTCTCAATTTCTTTGTATCATTAATTACGAGTATGGCCAGAAGCGTATTTATGAGAAGCTGGAACGTCTTCCGAGTGGGTTGTACATCATAACCATTCGCGGCATAGAGACCCACCATGTGGCCGACCCTGAGCCCGGGTTCCACAGCACTTTGCTACTTTGGCATGACCGTATGGGACATCCCGAACGTGACATGATGCGTCGTATCCTGAAATCATCATATGGGCATCATTTACCCCCTATGTTGAATTCCTGCCATGCAAAGCTTGTTCTTTGAGAAAGTTGAATACTCAACCCTCAATAACAAAGATTGTTCACAACCCTTCTAAGTTTTTTCAAAGGATTCAAGGGGATATTTGTGGACCTATCCAACCAACATGCGGACCATTTCGATACTTTATGATGTTGGTTGATGCATCAACACGTTGGTCATATGTCTACACACAACGCTGCATTTGCAAAACTCTTAACACAAATTATTAAGCTTAGGGCTCACCACCCTGAATATCTGATCAAGTCGATTCGACTGGACAACGCTGGAGAGTTTACGTTACAAACTTTTGACGACTATTGCATGTCAGTTGGGATTGAAGTCAAACATCCTGTACCTCATGTTCACACCCAAAACGGCTTGGCAGAAGCTTTCATAAAGCGCCTTCAATTGATAGCTTGAACTTTGGTTATGTGAACCAAACTGTTGGTATTTGTCTGGGGCTATGCAATATTATAAGCAGCTATGTTGGTCTGCCTGAGGCCTACCGCTACCCAACCTCATTCACCGTTATAGTTGGTTATTGGATACGAGCCTGACGTCTCGCATTTATGTGTGTTTAGGTGTGCAGTCTATGCACCAATAACGTCGCCACTACGTACCAAAATGGATCCTCAAAGAAGAATGAGAATCTATGTCGGTTATGATTTGCCATAAATTATTCGCTACTTAGAGTCCTTGATAGGAGATCTCTTTACCACATGTTTTCTGAATTGTCACTTTGATGAGACATTTTTCTCGTCGTTAAGGGGAGATAAGCATTCTAACATTCCTGTAGAACGCCGTGAATTATCGTGGTATGCTTCCACTATGTCTCATTTAGATCCCCGCACTACCCAGTCTGAAACTGAAGTGCGACGTACTGTAGATCTTTAGAGTATTGCTCAAAGCACGCCAGATGCTTTTACTGATCTAGCAAAGGTGACGAGATCACATTTACTAGCTACAAACGCACATGCAAGGATAAACATACCTAAAGTAAGCCGTAATACTGCCTGGGAAGGCTGAACCGTCCCCTAGGGTGGTGCAGCCGTACCTTCCACCCGGCTCGGTATATTAATGGCTAGCTAATCATCTGCTTCTACCTTGAAGCATGTCAGACCCTCTGGTTCAAAGGATTCACAACCTTGGAAGAGGAAAACGGCACAAACCAGTGACCCTAGTCTGAATCCGACTATCGCTCACTCATCTGTTCTAACGCATGAGGTTATTCTAGATTACGGTGATATCTTAGATAAGACAACACGATCTCCCGAGAATCGCGAGATTTCGGTCCATTACGCAGTATTGGATGAGGTTTGGAATCAGAATAAGATGATCGTCGACGATGCATTTGCGTACACAGTAGCTACTGACATCATGTTTAGTGATCACATTGAACCACAATCTGTTGATAAATGCCGACGTATAACAGATTGGTCAAATTGGAAACAAGCAATCCAGGTCAAACTCGATTCGCTTACGAAACGTAAGGTGTTTGGACCTATAACTCATACTCAATCACATATAAAGCCCGTGGGCTACAAGTGGGTTTTCGTGAGGAAACGTAATGAAAATAATGAAATAGTGCGATACAAAGCACGCCTCGTAGTGCAAGGCTTCTCTCAACGCCCTGAGATTGATTACGAGGAGACGTATTCCCCTGTAATGGACGTCATAACGTTTTGATACCTTATCAGTTTGGTAGTTTTCAAAAACCTGAATATGCAGCTTATGGACATGGTAACCGCATATCTCTATGGGGATCTAGATACGAAAATCTACATGAAAGTTCCAGAAGGACTTCCATTGATTAGTTGAAATAGTTCTAGACCACGGAACACTCTCTCTATTAGATTGAGGAGATCATCCTACGGATTGAAACAATTCAGCTAGATGTGGTATAACCGTTTGAATGAATATTTGACAAATCAGGGTTATGTGAACAACAAATTATGCCCATGCGTGTTTATAAAGAAGTCACATTCTGGATTTGCGATCGTTGCAGTTTATGTCGACGACATGAACCTCATCGGAACTCCAACAGAGCTTGAGGAAATTGTCATTCACTTAATCAAAATTTGAGATAAAAGATCTTGAGAAAACTCGATATTGTCTTGGCTTAGAGATCGAGCATTGTTTGGATGGAATCCTAGTACATTAATCGAACTACACCCAAAAGATGTTGAAACATTTGAATGAAGATAAAATGAAGCCTTCGAGTACTCCTATGGTCGTTTGGACTCTAGATACTAAACGAGATCCATTCCGTCCTAATGAGGATGGGGAAGAGATTTTGGAGCTTGAAGTTCCATACCTAAGTGAAATTGGTGCTTTATTGTACTTGGCTCAATGCACTAGACCTGACATCTTCTTCGTTGTTAATCTTTTGGCTAGATACAGCAATGCACCTACACGCAGACACTGGAATGGTGTTAAAGACATTTTCCGCTACCTCAAGGGTACGATGGATTTGGGTTTGTTCTACACCCATGAATCTTTAAGATGAGCCGCTTCCCCCCTCGGTCCTAGGGTTGATTCCCGCTTTGTTGGTTACGCAAATGCTGGTTATCTGTCTGACCCACATAAGGCACGTTTTCAAACATGCTATGTCTTTACCATTGGAGACACCGCTATATCTTGGAGGTCCACCAAGCAAACGCTAGTTACGACTTCTTCGAACCATGCTGAGATCCTCACCCTGCATGAAGCATTGCGTGAGTTCTTTTGGTTGAGAGCAGTCATGGAACATATTAAAAGCACTAGTGGTTTTACTACCATCATTAACCTTCCTACGATGATCTTTAAAGACAATGCAGCATGTATCGAGCAGTTAAAGAAGGGATACATCAAGGGGGACGAGTTCTTTTATTCTCACTAACAACAACAACATCAAAACATTAAAGTCAAGCAAATCCGTTCCCAGGACAACCTGGCCGATCTCTTTACCAAGTCATTGCCCAAGTCTACTTTTCAGAAGCTCGTCCAAGGAATCAGTATGCGTAAATTATCTGAGTTGAGTTGCTTGTAGTTCTCTTATTTGGAAGTTATGTCTAACTTAGGGGGAGCATCTTGAAGCATACTCACTTGATCTTTATGTACTCTTTTTCCTAAGATTAGGAGCATTTTTCCATCTGGGTTTTTGCTACCTAACGAGATTTTGATGAGGCACCCATCCTGGGATAACCATACTCCGTTGAGTTCATTACTTTCGTCCTGTTTGACGTTTGTTTTAGACATTATTCATACTTATCACTTTTCTCCTTAGTCTATGAGTTTTCACTTGCCTTAGGTTTTACCATAGCGAGGTTTTATGAGTTTTACTACCAATGCATACTTTCTTTATATTAAAGATTCGCATTTGCCGGTTGTGCCGCCGACTTCATCTACTGTTCTACCTTAAATGTTGAAGATCTGATGCGATGTTTTGTTTGAGTATTTCCACACTCAAGGGCGAGTGTTGTAATCATATTTAGAATAGGAATGTGATTGTTTAAATCCTAGTGTATCTAGGGATATCTTGGAATATTCCCTTTAGTAATTAATATCCTATTAGAGTTGTAATCCTATTAGGGTAAGGATTTAACCTATCCTACTACTAAATAAAGGCACAATGGGGTGATACAACACACACCTCACAATTAAATCTCTCTCTTCTCTCTCTTGCCACTGGCCCTTCTCCCTCTCTAGTCCTAAATACAGTTCAGTTAAATAGGCCTACAACATATATTACATTATAGTTTTGTCAAAAAGGATATTATATAGTAGTCACTTAGTAGTACGATCTAATAATATTTTCATTTACTTGAAAGTGAAAATTTTAAGTTTTAACCTCGTAGACATCCACATAATTAAAAAATAATTGTAACCATACATAATTATCATGATTAACATTTATTTTTTTAGTCATCAATCAAATATCACCCTCTCAGAACCAAAACCAAATCTAAAAGCAAAATCGGTTTGACCGGTTTTTTTTTTTTTTAAGTTCTCACTTCGGTTTTTTTCAATTTTGGTTTTCTTTGATTTTTCTGGCCTTGGTTCAGTTTCACTTCTCAGTTCTTCCCTTTTTTTGCTCACTCTTAGTTGTGATATCTTCGGCCTTCTCAATACATTTCGCTAGCGCTGTATCGGCCTCTTGACTTCAGCTAGTTCAGTCCGAAATTATTTTATGTAACTTCTCATGCTTTCGTCCCCAGTCTACTCTATGTTGAACAAAGCATCATGTCGCTTATGAACATCGTGACGGAAGTTCTTCATACCATCTCATGACACTCCCCTTGAGATTAAAAGGGAACATCTTGAACATGCATGAGGTTCAGAAAAATACCAGCTTTTTTATTAGCCATCATCACCTCCATAGTAGTGACACTAATAATAACGACATACTCAATATTAACTTTAGGGTAATGTTAGGGAGGCCAACTCTTTTGATTAAATTTTGTAAACCATATGACATGATTGTTGATGATTAAATTATTATTTAAGTGTTGATCAACGTGCTTATTTCCTCACATGGTTTCAAATTTGGTCTAAACAATTGATCTACGTAACATTACTCTTAACTCCTGTTAAAACTAAAAAATTGCTAGTTAACAAACTTAAAACAATGGCCCTCGGTGGGCTTGAATCGAAACTGAAATGAAATGGACTCAATACTTAAGTGGTTTGCCGCTCAAAACTAGGCTACATCCACGATGTTACTCGAATTATATTGATTTCAAAGCTTACAAAAATGCCCGACTAAAGGCTATATTTTTCTCTCTTCCGTCGTTCGACCATCTTACAAGAGGTTCCCACCCCTTTATATAGGCTCTCCATAAACCCAGAAAGCATATCTCTCACCTTTCTAGCATTTGATGCACCACTTACATTGTCTAACATACTAACAACTTTTTTAAGTATCAGTTGACATTGTGTGGTGAAGTGACGTTTGCTCAGTCGGGATTGCACGTCTGTCTAGATCGATATGTGTGAAGCGACTTTCTCGGCCTTGATTAGTCAACAATGCCATTCTGAGCAGTGGTCCGACTATCTTTATGTCCCATCCTAGACTTCTGCTTTGATTAGTGACTGGCACGTGACCTGATTGGTGTCTGAGTATGCATGCTCCTAAAGCCTTGTGCCACAAAGTTGTCAGTCTTCCCACGTGTCGTTGGCGGTCGGAAAGTACTTTATGTTGCTCAGTCGGACTAGGCTAGTGAGCAGTCAGCTTTAGCACTCAGGCATATCCTCTTTTAACTATCTGGGGCATGAGACTTCTCATTATTCTTTGGGCTTTGACCTTAATTGGGCTTTTGTGGTTTCTTTCATAACTTGCACTATTTTGGGGGATGAAAATGACCCTGCATTAACACCAAATCTCAATCATTTAGTAAAACCTAGGGCAAAAGAAGAAACTAAATTAATAGGCAAAATAAAATATACGCTCAATTGTAGCAAGGGTGACACACCCCGACCTAAATCAAGGCGTGCTAGCCGTCACGTGGAAGTGACGTAACCATAAGCACAGTGCGGAAGCAAAGATTAAGTGTGAAATACACAACCAGAGCCTAAATAATCTAAGTGCAGTCAAGGAAAACAAAGTACTAATTAAACAACAACCAAAGGTGATCCTACAATTGGTGAAATCTGTCAGAACTGCCTTGAAGCCCTCGCAATGCCACCAACGATAATTCCTACTTAGTACCTGGAGACGCGAAAAACAGAAAACGTGAGTGGGCAAAAACAAAGCTTTTTCAAATTCAATTCTTTCTCAAAAGGTTCTAACCCCTCGTCGTAAAACCTGTATAGTTTTCCCATAAAATAGTATATGTAAATACATATCTCAAAATCATGCTCAAAAATATCAAAATCCGCATATAAAAATTCCATGCATATACTATGTCCAGTACTTACACCATGTCTACTATCACAATATCACAAATAAACATATGTAAACCAGGTGATATAGTTCAATGCATATAATCAATCTAGCCGGGAGTCACTTAACGTGACCTGTACGGCATCTAGAGCTTAAACATCTAGCCGGGAGTCACCTCTTGTGACCTGTACGGCTCAATCATATATCTCAACAAGTATCTAGAGCTCATCTATCTAGCCGGGAGTCACCTCTTGTGACCTGTACGGCTCAATCATATATCTCAACAATACACAACTCATTAACCAATATGCCTGCACAAGTGTAAATAAGTACGCTCTAGTGCTACGATCACGTGAAGACTGTGCGAATAATCGCGGGTCACCTACGAGTCGGGAACCACCTATAGTGGTCTGTACGACAGGACTATGCACCTAACTTGGATCCAAGGTGAGCGTATGGTGCGGAAGGTGAACATCGTGTGAAGGACTGTGCCCTGGCCCTGGGCTGGAGCACTACCACTGGGTGCAGGTTATGAGCTCTAATATATCTCAACATCATCATAACATCATAACCACTACCATCATAATATACTCACCTGTGACTTACCTGGGCCTCCGCAGCATCATGCGACAATATACATATTTATACTAATGCATATGCTCAATTATCATGCATGTATGACATGGCATTTCAATCACATTTCATTTAAATATGTTTCTGGGAAAAACATCAAGTGTATATATATATATACTGAAAAGCAAAAGCCCACTAATTGGTATGTCGAAAGGTCGAAGCCCCCTTGCCTTGAATGATTACGCTCGTCCTCGGGATAGGTCTCACCTATATGTGAAACAACTATATAAACGTCACTTAATGAACATAAACAACACAAGCTAATAACTTCTCATATATTGCTCAATTTGGGTATATGAATATACCACTGAGACCTACTCATCCTCAGAAACATCCCATATTTTCAAAATAAATTTCTGAGGTCTCACGTGCCGGCAAGGGCACGGCCCTACGCGCCCCCACGCGCGGCCACGTGCCTGGCACACTGACGGAATCCTAACTGCCGTTAGGAATATTCCATTAAAACTCACAGATTCCGTTAAAAAGCAACAGAAACTATTAACTATTCTTGACGGCGTCAGAATATTCCGTCAACTCTGACGAAATATTCTCCCTTCTTCTCCGGTGGTCCTCACCGATGCCGTCATCGTTGCGATCGCCGGAAACTGGAAAAATAATTAAATCCTCATTTCTCACTCATTTCTCAACCAAATCTCAAGAAATTTGAACCAAAATGAAGCTTATGACAAATAGATAACATCCTTACCAATTTCAAGCTCCAAAAATTACGGAATCACGCCGGAAAATTCCTCGATAATCCGGCCAAACTTCAAACTTGCCGATCTCAACTTCCCGACGTCCAAAACACGTCAATGTTGTTCCCTGAGCTTCGTGAAGACCTTATAAAGCTTCATGTGAGCTTAAAATTCTCTAAAAACTCCACTTTTACGATTGCATGAACAGTGCATGAAATTTGGGGTTTCGGGTTCTAGGGTTTTCGAGGGTTCCAAGTCTAAAAAATGGTATGGATGTTCTCAGGAGCTTGCAAGGAGCATGAAAATGGACTCCATTGGTTCGATCTGTGAGAGATGAAAGGGTTTTGAGGTTTGTCCATACTTTTGTTCGGATTTTCTGAAAAATCCGAGAGGGATGAGAGAGAGAAGGCACGGGAGAGAGGGAGAGTTTGTGTGTGTGTGTGTGGTCCACGTGGGTCACCAACCAAAACCAAAGAAAACACTTTGGGTCCTAAGTGTTCCAAAACTTAGGAAAATTTTAGAATTTGTCCAAATAATTTTAAACTTAAACCACACCACCACATAACTCAATTATATTTCAACGTCCAAGGGCAAAATGGACATTTCACACTGTCGCTAAAAATAATTCGGGACGGGCTGTCACAAAGGGTCCCCGAACTCTACCCCTAGTTTAATTTTAGTCCCTAAACGCTTATACTAGTTTATTTAGTTCTCAAACTTAACAATGTGTTGTACACTAGCCCTTTTCACTAACGCTATCTATTTTTTCGTTAAATTTAGGGGTATATTTGGAACTTCATCCCAGATCATTAAAAACAAATTTAAAAATGAGAAGAAAAAAACCGTGTATTTTTTTGTGTAAGAAAATTGGATATATAGGAAATTTTTCGTAGTTCAATATGTGATTTGTTAGTTTTTTTTAAGTCCAACAGCAGTTCTATCTTCTATCGACTTTGAAATCACATTGCCTAATATTTACAAGTTGCTAAAGTCCCTCAATTTTTTTATTTTATTTTATTTTATTTTATTTTTTGTATTTATAGTACAAACTGCATTTTGTTTTAAGTTTTAGACATTTATTTATAAATTTTTATTTGTTTTTTGACCTTTTTCTATTGTTTTTTAAAGTTTTAAGTTAAAGTTCATAATATACCCATAGATTTAACTGGAAACAAAAAAGAACGTTAGTGAAAATGATCAATGTTGCAACACATTATTAAGTTTGAAGAGTAAAAAAACTAGTATAAGAGTCCAATAACTAAAATTAAACTAAGAGTAAAATTCAGAATTCATTACTACAAATAAACGTAAAAAGAAAGAAAAAAAAAATATATATATATATAGCCAAAATACTCAATCATTCAATCTTGTAGAAGAAAAAATAAATAAATAAAAAGTCATACAACCATGGTTGGAGGAATGACGTCAAGTTGGGGTTAAATGAACCACTTTTTTCTCCCTGTCTGTCCGGTTGTATATTAGCTGTCAAATAAACCTCAAAATTTTGAAATAACAAAAGTACGTTTTGTTTTAATTTCCAAAAACAACTTTATATTAAAAAATGATTACTTTATAAAATCACTTTCGAAGGCCTTGTCTCTTCTCTCCCACCCCCACCCCCGCCCCAGTTTTCACTCTCACCTTCTCAGCACTAGTCTCTCCTTCCTCTCTCATTCCTCTCTCTCTTTCTCTCTGCGTACTGACACTTGAGACAAATTGATTTTTTTGGGTCTGAATTTCTGTAATTTCAGACAAGTCCCATGTTTGTGAATTGAGATAATTCACTGAAATTTTAGCTTTCTGATAACTTTTGTGGTTTAACAGTAACTGGGTTACCGAGTTTTTCTGTAGATTTTAAGAGTTGTTGTTTTGGTGAATTTGGAGACACTGTCTTGAGCTTCAGAGTATGATCGTTAGCTCTCTCTGCAATGCTGGCGCCAGGTTCTCGGTCAGTTCATCAAAACTTCACTTCACTTGCCTTTTCTTTTATTTATTTTTTGCCTTTTTTTTCAACTTTTGCATGTATAATTTGTGTTTTCTACTGAAAAGTATGAATTCAAGTATTGTGTTCTCTAATCCACCGGAAAATTTGGAGTCAAATGTTTCACCATTTTTTGGTAATTGTGTTTTTATTTTGTATTATAGTCAAAAGTTAAATTTGACTATGTATACATTGGAGATATGATATCATATTTGAAAACTCAACTACAATATTTACATGTGTTTAGTACTAATACAATTATCACTCAGACGTGTTCATGTGAATATATATAAATTAGAAAATCGAATATGAATGATGAATGGTGATTGTCTTAAATACAGATGAGTATTGTAGTCAAATAATTTTGAGTGGTACTTAGTTGAGTGGAAGATAGCTTTATTTATACATGTATGTGTATATGGTCTTGGATCCCCTCCTGAGCCAATGGTGGGATCCTCGTGATCAGCCGTTGAATTTTGATCTAATTGTTACAAATAGGGATCTCTTTAAAAGTTATAATAATTGTAATCATTAGATTAAAATCTAACAGTCCGTGTTAGCGTCATGAGAATCCCCACCATTTGCTGGGATCCAATTCCTGTTTGGAATAACTTTTAAAAGGGCTAAAAGTTGAAAATGTTTTTGAAACTAATTTTTTATAAAAATATAAGTAAATCTTGAAAAAAACTGCAAGTGCTTTTTGCTTGAAGCAGTTCAAGTCCCTTTGAAATCTAAATATATTTTTGTTAAATGCAATTTTAGTTAATTTAAAAACACTTTCTAACAAGTCCAATCATATTAAATCAAGTGGGAAGACTGTGCGCCAATCAGACATTTAGGTTCACGAACATGGTTCATTTCAGTCGTTGATACATAATTTTTCTTTTTGTTTGGGCCCACCAAAACTCAATTTAAATATTAATTTCAACATTTTCCGCTTACATTCGCAAGGAAGCAGAAGCTTATCTATGATTCTCATCTTGTGCTTTTTCAAATGCATCGTGTGCTAAAAATAAAATTGCATTCAACTTTAACCCTCTCGTCTGAATTTGATTTATTATTTATTTATGTCTTTTTGGATTAAAGTTAATGAAATCACGGATTCTACAGGACTTTGAGTTTTGATTTTTAAAATATTATTACGTTATTGATTAGTTTAATGTGAGTAGGTGATTGTGCTTATATATTCGTTGTACGATGGAGCTCTTGTCTCTTTGTTCGTTTGATTTCATTTCTTTATAAACTCAATTATATATGGTGTATTAATTTTCGTGCGTCGGATTGAAGAAATTTTTCAGTGTACTTGGAACACAGCTCGGTACACCAATTGTCATAATACAATTGGTTGGAAATTTTTTTTTCAAGTTTCCAACCAATTATATAAATAAACTTGGTGTACCGGGGGTCTGGGCGTATTACTGGCACAATGAAAAATTTCTCGTCGAATTGAGGATAAATCATAAACCCTTGACTAATGTCTTGTTTATGATATCTGCGCCTGCTGGCGGTGTATAGTTTATATAAAACTTGAGAGTATTTTAAGGTACATTAGCAGAGAATGGAACTGAGCTTGTCTGATAGACCAAATTGGCCTTTTGTTGCCTCAATGGTTCGTTTTTCAAACTCTAACTAGTCGGACAGTCAACTGTAATCTTCTTTAACATTTGCCACACGTACGGATGCATTCCTGCATTTGCAAATTTTTCTTTTCCTGTGTTCTTCTTCAAGACTTGCATGGAACCACCATCCTAGAGACGACGAAGGTTCATGTATTTCTTTCGAGACAACAAAAGAAAATAGAAAGGCTTTCTGTGGTTAGGATGTCAGTAGCTGTTAGCTCATTTCGCACCTAATTTATTCGTTTTGTTTCTTAGTGCCATGGAAGTAGTAGGCCATCTGTAGTGAGTATTATGAATTCCTGTTATATAAGATTTGAGGTTAGCGTTTGATTATTGTGTGTTTCATTTCGTCATTCTTCTGCTTTTGCACATAGTGATTTTTCTTTCGAATGATAAACTAGGGAGAAGAAGGGATAGATGTAAGAAAGATGACAGAACACAAACGAAGCCCCTGCTCCGTTGACCAAAGCAGTATTACTTCTCTTCCATCTAAACGACATAAGACTGATTTATCCTTCTCCACAAAGGTACTTTCCCTTCTCTCTCCTTTGATTTTTTACGTTCTTGGGGACTTTATATATGTATGTGCTCACCCGCTGGTGTGTGTGTTTGATAGTTTGCTTCTTCTTAATTCGAAATGACAGTATACTGATTTATCCATCTGTGCAATGGTTTCTTCCCCTCCAATTTTCTCTTGGTGTATCGACCCTCTTCTACTTGGTGTCGGGAAATTATGATGTGCAAAACATTGTTCTACACTAGTGTGACTTGATCTAGTTTCCGTTTCTGTGCACTTGTGTTGATTGAGTATTTGGGAGCAAAATCGGACTCACACAATCATGTGCTTAAACCTTAAAATTTGAAGCTTTCACCTTATTAGATGTGTCAGAATTGTTTTCTAATATCTATATTATGCTTTCAAGTGACCATCGCTACAAATTCCAAGTATATACTGTATCTATTAACCACCTTGATGTAAAACCGTAAGATGCTTAAAAATGGTGCGTTTTGTAAGTGCAAGAATGCAGAAAAGAGATCAAACCTTCAGCAACTGTAGTGAGAAATTTTGAAGTGACTAGGTGAAGGCATATTTCAAATGCTCGTCTAAAATGCACTCTGATGTTATTAGTTTCACATGGCAGTGGTTTTATTGCTAATTCTACTAGGGCTTTCAATCCGATCTCTCTTAAATTTTGCCTTCTTGCTAGAGATATCTATTGTGTGCTACTTATATTTTATCACTTTAATTTATCTTGTTCTACTTTTAGGAGAGGAAAGAGAAGCTTGGTGAACGGATTGTCGCTCTGCAACAGCTTGTTTCACCATTTGGAAAGGTGCACACAAGAAGTTTGTTTAATTAAATTCGAAACTTTTGAAGCATATGATTTAGAACGTTGGCATTGCAACATTAGTTGTTCCCTATCGACTCATCTCATGGAATTTGTGTCATTCAGAGTTCTTGGGTCCATCCATCGTACACTTCAGCTTATGCTATGCTTATTTAGTTTCCAATACTACAATTGTTTGTTCCTATAAAACGTTGGTTGTTTGTATGTCCTGTGTGTCTAATGTCCAAGTATTTTGCTGCAGACAGATACAGCTTCTGTCCTTCTGGAGGCAATGGAGTACATACGCTTTCTTCATGAACAAGTTAAGGTTAGCCTTTCCGACTTATAAGTGAATGCCTACTGTAGTGGTAACCGATAATTCCCATTTTTGTTATCAAGAAGGTCTTTCTTGCACTTCATCAGAGATTGCCATTTTACAGATGAGACACTTCCTTTTAAATTTTAATCGATTGCCTCAGAGTGAAAATAAGAAGTATCGAGTCTTTGTCGATATTTGACTTTTATGTTGGTTGGTGGATTTAGGTGTTGAGCGCTCCATACCTCCAAAGCACACCGACAGCTAACACTCAGGTGAGCTTGAGCTGGATGTAGAAATACAGTAAGAACGATATGTCAAAGTTTGTTTGGAGAACCCATGAATTACATTAATGAAGATACCGCAAATGACGGTATTCAGAAAAACGCATTGCAGTGCGACATAATGTTTATGGTTAATATACATATTGATGTAATTGTTTAATATATCAGGAACTAAAGCCATACAGCTTGAGAAGCCGAGGTCTTTCTCTTGTTCCTGTCTCCTCTACCGTTGGCGTTGCTCAAAGTAATGGCGCAGATATCTGGGCGCCCATTAAGACGACTTCCCCCAAGTTTGAGAACGACATCTCACATTTCCATTGATACAAATCAATGCTCCGGCTACCAGGAGTCTTGAAGTAACTAGATTGCAGAGCACAACAAAGTCCGTTGAGGCAGATTCGGATTTGTAACTGAATTCTTAGCATGACGGCGTTCAATGTATTTATGTTATTGAATGTAGTCCTTGCCTGAACTCCATCTAGTGCAGTCAGCCCCCCCAACCATTCTGGTTTTCTTTAACTGGTGGTGGGTTATATAATGTAGTCCTGCATGAACTCCTTCTAGTACGCTACTTGTATTGTATACTACAAAAATGTATATTTATAAACTTGTGATGTATAATGTTTCTGACTGGGAATTAATGAAATATATGGTGGGGAGTATTATGGTCTTGGAAATTGCTATGGTTCTTCAAAATTGCTTTTTAATGGTCTCTGAGAGCTTAGTATTGCCACTTTACCTTGAACTTGTTTCTATGATCTGCTCTGAGGGAAGCATGTCCTCTCGATTGATTCAATTTGTTATGTTAGTGTTAGTATTGAGTTACTAAGGGCCTGTCCGGTAACGTTTTGTAAAACTATTTCTGAATAACTATTTTGTAAAATGAAAACAATAAATAGAATTTTGCATTTTTATGTTTTAAGAATGCGTCATGAAATTGAATCTGACAATGATTCTTTTTGAATGAAAACATTGAAAACGCGTCTAATACTAATATTTAAAATGTCAATGTATATATGCATAAATTTGTATTTGAAAGTAATGGTGGCGGTGGTGGTAGACAAGAGGTTGGTACCAATGGTGGTTGGAGTGGTGGTAGTATTGCAGGTAATGTGGTGGAAATGGTGGAGGTGGTGGTGGCCATGGTGAGGGTAATGTGGTGATGGTGGTGCGAGGTGGTGGCCACCGTTGAGACGGTGAAGGTGATGATGGCCATGGTAGGAGGGGTGATGTCGATGGATGGTATGATTGTGGTGGTTATGGTGAGACAGTGTTGATTGTGAGATGGTAGAAGTAGTGGTGGCCATGGAGGCGAAGGGTGGTGGCGGTGGTGTCTATTGTGGCAAGGGTGATGGCAGTGGAGGATACGTTGGTGGCGGCGATGGTGATGGGGGGTGGTGGTGTCAAACATGGAGGCGGTAGTGGTGATGATGGTGAGACGATGGAGAATATTGTAGTGGTGGTGGTGGTGATAGTGACCATCTGGTGGCATACATATTTTTATTTTCTATTAATGTTCTACAGAAATTAGGCTAAATATTGTTTTTTGTGTGTTTCGCTTTCTGAGTTTATTTTCGCAAAATAGTCAGTCAAACGTATTTTTTACCCCTTTTTGTATTTGCAAAACAAAAAATTGTCATGCAAAACATCAGAAAACGTGCCTAACTATGAGTAAGATATGTTTGGTTGCCCCCAATTCAGGTTTCTTTGGACACCCACTTTATAATTCTCTAGACGCCCTAAATAACATGCAACTCTTGTAAGACTGATGATCAACAACCAGCCAACACCAACAGGAGGAGTAGCATTTTTGTTGCTTCACGTTTTTAGCTTTTTTTCATCCAAAACTGTGAAAATAAGCTGTTTTTAAGTGTTTACCAAACACCTTTTAGCTTAAATTTTTTTTATATCCACTTTTCATAAAAACACCTCAGTACCAAACCAGTACTAAGACTAATGTCTACCGTATTTTCATTTTGTGCTTTATTCTTGAACTCAAAACTCGTGGAATAGTGGTCCCTACACTTATGAAAATGTGGAATACCGGTCCTATTGGGTAATTCCGTTATAACTTTTGTCTCTTATTTTCCTCGGTGAACCTCCGTAAAACCCATTATTTTGGAACCTGAACATCACTCCGAACTGTGACGGACTTCATTCGTAATTTGTCAGTTGGAGGTTAACTTAAGCAACTGGCTTACATACAATACAAGGCTCCCTAAAACCTAACGTTAAAACCTGGAATAAATACGCCTCTAAATCAAACTATGTTTAAGAGATTCAAGAATTCCCCAGTAAGTTCAGTAGAGTTCATGTCAGATTTATTCCAGTCCCCCGTAGGACCCACACGCACACCGAAAAGAAAAAACGACAGAATATTCAATTTTTCAGTATCACAGTTTAATACTTCTAAAAAGAGGATACAAAGAATACATGGTTGTTAAGATACAGATTGAGGCAGTGACAGAAGATGATAACAAGTATTCAGATTGCAGAAGCAGGCTTTACCTTCCCTTGCAGAAACTGCAAGATATGTTCACGCTTCCAATTGTCGATTCTGTGATAGAGAAAAAAAAAATGTCATAAGTTCGTAGAAACGCGGTTTTTCCCATAAGGACTACAAATGAAGAAAAAATTTCTAAGCAAGAGGTTATAGATGTGCATGGACAGGTTTAGGCAACATTCATTATTTAGGATAAATGTGATATCATGACGAAAAAAACAACAGCATGTATATCAAATGGGCCGTCCATACTTTGAGAAACCTTGTGAAAGAAAATTAGAGGGATGTGTCCACTGTTTCTACGCGAATGATAAAAGGATGCTCACCTTATTGTTTCCTTATGTTCGCCTGCATCATCTAGCAGGATCAACTTTGGTGGAGAATTGAAAATGTATTGAACTTTGACCGAAGGGAACCGATCCTTCTCTTCTTCAATAAAGCCAACAATTTCCGGATAGAAAACCAGTTTCCTCATGCAGACTTCCAGTATGGCACCCGAGTACGTGATCTGTAGTTATAAACTATCATATTAAGCATTTCCTTATCTATTGTTAAGACTTAAGAGAAGAAGCCTCCGATGGAAACTTGCAATTTGCATAATTGGTTAACGTGTACTGATGGATAACATTTTCATAGCATACCCTTAGAATAAAAAATCTCAAAACATCTAAAGTTGCCCTAACATGTCTTGACATTAAACTAGCAAGTCTCATGCAACCAAAACAGGTGAAGATCAACAATCCCTAAAAATAGTAGGGGAGCTTCCAAGCCTTCCATCCTACACTTGTTTTTTCCTTTGAAAGGAACACTCAAATTTATTTAGTTGTTGTACTAGCACAAGAAGTTTGACTGTTGGAATTTGCATGTGGTCCAGTATCCTAGTGGATAGGGTGTTGGGTTTCTACCCATGTGTCTCGGGTTCGAAACTCCCCCTCCCCTAAATTAATGTAATATTTTCGAACCCTCTCCCCTCCTCCCCTTAATAATAGTAAAATCCCCTTGGAAATCTAGGCTCCAACGGTGATTGGAGTAATTCCATTGGGACCCCACTGAGGCGAAAGTTACTTAGGTAACCGCCATCTACCCAACAAAATGGGAGGGAAAAATAAAGTGAGGGTGTAAGACCAAACTCCTCATCATCCAAGAACGTTTCACGGTGACACCATGGTTATCCATAGCCCAGCCACAACCCAAAGAACTGAAAACAGTATAAATCGCATGAAGGTCCCATCTAAAAGTAAGTGAATGCACATAAAAGTTTCTAAACGCTAACTTAAGTATCAAATACTCTTTGGCTGACACCACACCAGTGCCCCGTTCATCTTTATTTTTTTCATCTTGATTTCAGGTTGCTCAAGTCATTCAATCAACTCGGTGGAAATTTGTTGCCAAAAAACTTTTAAGGACTTGTTATTGGGACCCCAAAATAGTCATCCACTCATCTCTTATCTATTTATTTATTTACTGTCACTAGTCAGGAGTGCAGGATGGCTTTTTTGGAGTGCCAATAACAGCCTTAATGTAATAGTGTAATACATAAATTACTAATTTTTCCCTACACCTGTGGTTAGAGTTATTTTGGAAAAACAAAGAAAAATAAATTTCAGACCAAACAGGATATCGGCAGATTAAAATATAATTTCAACTTCCAGCAATCATCATGTGTATAACTTTACTTACCTTTGTTGTGGAATCATCGGAATCCTCGGTGCAACATTTCATACAGTCGGATACCAATTCTGCGGTCAAAACTAGGACTTCAGTAAGCATTTTTGCATCTTTTTTGATAAAGAAACGATTATATTAAAAAAGGAAAGAAGCAAAAACAACAGAAAGAGTGGTCAAGCAAACCACCCCAAACAGAAACTGGAAAGAGAAAGAGACAACTTCACAGAGCTGAAGAGCACCCAAACACAAAATCACAAACTAAAAGGAAGCTGCCTTCCAATCTACCCAAATTAAGGAGAGGGTAATTCCCCTGAACTCATAAGAAATAGAAACCCGGAGGGCTGACAAAAACCTCCGCAAAACCAGCTCCTGCATAATCTTCAAAAACCCTTCTATTTATCTCCATCCAAACCACCCAAAACTCAGCGAAAATCATCCAACCCAACATTACCTTCACTTTATCACCCTTCCAAACCGAAGGTGAGCTTCACTAAGCAGAGAGAGGCAGTCCTCCCTTGGAATTACAGTAATACCCATCTCCCTAACCAGCTTCGACCACAAACCCAATGTCATCGGACAATGAAGAGAGATTGATCAACGGATTTCAAATCTAACTTATATAAGATACACCAATAAGGTGACAAGCAGTAAGGGGGGTGAGTTCTATGAACCATGTCACAAGTGTTAACCTTGACATGGGCAATTATCCAACATCTTTACTTTAGATGGAGCTCTGGGTTTCCATATCGTCCAACAGGAAAGAGAGAGTTTCATTGCCGTGATTAGCAATGAAACTATAGTAAGATTTGTAAGAATACCTTCCATTGGGTCAAATTTCCTTGAATCATCATAAAAGGGTGGAAAATGATATTTTCCAGCAATCTCAAAAGGGAAGAAGATTCTTCCACTTCCCTTTCGATTTCTCCTGAAGCAAAATTCCGGTTCGCCCATCCACTGGAAAAATCCACAACACTAGAAATTGCCAAATTATGATAAGCGATATACTGTAGAGCTTGGAAACTGAGATTTCAAAGAAGAATTTCCCAACCACTCATATTACCAAAACTTGTTTCTATCAACGACAAAATGGCATTTTGTAATGAAAGAGTCGCACGAGATCTCTCCTTCCAAGGGATCCTTCCCAGTTCCATTCATGACATGTTGGAATCCCATCCATTAGACAAAATTCCATACTTGCTTTTGATCACAGAATGTCACAGAATCCTAATTTAAGGAAAACAAGCTCCATATTTGCTTCAGTATACTTAACTATGCTGGAAGTAAGACAAACCACATCTTACAGTTACAGTCAAATAACTATGCTGGAAGTAAGACAAATCACATCTTGCAGTTACAGTCAAAATGTCGAGCAATCATATACCGTCCCCACATTTTAGGGTTCTCCAATTCCAATCCCTGACGGTTAAAAGATCCCTTACATTCACCTTATATTTAGCCTACAGGTCTTCCATCTTTTCGGCCACGTGATGAAGAAAACACTACTTCGATTCGATCGTATCTCCAAAAAGTGCAAGTGATAGTGATGTCTTATAATGCAAACAGCATTGGGAACGGCCACTGATTACATCATCTACCCAGTTATTTCCATGATTATAAGCTATGCAGTTGTATTTACATTATTCGGTACGGAATATCGATGGAATTGAAGACTCAAACATCTGTTGTTGCTCCTAATATCTATGTCCTTGATTGCTACAAATGATAACTGCCAATGCCAAAGTCGCCAACCTAAAGAAATGGAGATTCCTCCTCTTCGGATCTCAAATTACTTCCCATAAAGTCAATAACTGCCAATGCTAAAACTCTCAGACTTTGTTCTATGATTGCACCAATCAATGTTAACTAACCTAAACACTCACTCTTAAATTAAAACACTTCAAACCCCATCAACAACAACAACAGCAATTCGCACAACAAAAAATACACCAAAAGGAAATTGTGGGAATTTGAAAGATAGCTATAGAAAGCAATACTGCGAAAAAAAATAAGAGAAAAAGGAAGGAGATTGGATTGGATGGGTAACCTTGATCTTTAACATACTCAGCCAAACTGTTACAATCAGAGCACAAAGCGAGACCTGTGAAGCCAAGATCCTCGCATTCCCTTGTGCTCAGCTGCTCTTTCGATGCACCGGAAGCTACTGCCACCGCGAGCAACACCAACATAGCCGCCACCAAAGCTCCCATCTCTCTTCCTTCCGAGCTCACGAGTTTCAGAGTCTCTCCTCCCAAGACTCCAAGCAAAAACAAAACGGCTGGTCTTGCTCTTGGTCTGGGCCTTCGATTCGTTTCGGGCTTTAGGCACCATAAAAGAAATTTATTTTTTTGGTTTTGTATTTCTTTTAATTCTTAAAAAATTTCAGATTGAAGAAAACCCATGAAGAAAAATATTTTTGACATCCAGCTGGCATAACGGTCAATTCCGAGAAATAGCTAAGTTAAGAACAGTGCGAATGGTAACAGGTTTAACCACGAGACTAAACGTTTCATCCCATTCTGTTCCTTCCCATTCCATTTCGCTTCGTCCCATCGCAACAATCTTCAATAATCCGTTATTGGAGATTAATCGCTCTTAGTGCGAATGGTACCTAAAATAACAATGTAACACAACACTGGAGAGAAACCGACTTACGGTCTCTCACACCATAACATTGCAAGTACTCCTTCTTGAGACCATTTTAAATACATGTCATTTCTTCGGCTTACGTTGAATTAAGTGGGTTTGGGCCCAATGGCGTAATGAATTTCGAAACTCTTTTTTAGGCCCACTCGTTATTTTTGTTAGGGAAGATATCTCAAATTGATTAAGTAAATATTGGAAATTGTCAATTAGTTATTTACTTACTTGTTTAGTATTTGACTTCCTTTGTTTATAGGCTTTAGTGTAGGATCAGGATTGTATTGACTCCATATAAAAATTGTAACCCTAGTTCGATCATTGACAAGAAAGAAATTAAGTCCCTTTGTATTTATTTTCATGGTACCAGAGAGTTGATCTGGGAAATACAGCAAAACACAAAACGCCACCCAAGCCAACGCAGCCATGGGTGACAAACCAAAAACACAAATAATTTCTTCAGGCATAGCCTCACATCTAAAGTGGGAAAATCCAAACCACCCACTATATCTTCACCATTCGGACCAGCCTGGTGCGTTGCTTGTACCACAGCCATTAATGGAAGACAATTAGAGTGCATGGGTTCAGTCCATGACAATGGCCTTAACGGTCAAGAACAAGCTTGGGCTCGTTGATGGCACAATCAAGAAACCAAGTAAAGACAGACCTGAAGAGTTGCAACAATGGAACCGATGCAACAATTTGGTCAAGACATGGCTATTAGGGTCAATGTCAAAGGAAATTTCAGGAAGTGTTATCAACTGTAAGGATGCTTGACAAATGTGGCTTGACTTGCAAGGTTCTCCCATGTGAATATCGTACAACTTTTTCACATATAGAATGAAATTCACGATTGTGTGCAAGGCACCATGATAGTAAGTTCATATTTCACCAAACTGAAAAGTCTTTGGGATGAACGAGACGTCTTGTGCTCAATTTCGGCTTGTAGTTGTGAAACGAAGAAGAAGATTGCTTCTTACATGAAGACTCAGAAAACCATGAAATTTCTCATGGGTTTGAACGATTCGTATGCCACCGTTCGTAGCAACATCATTCTCCTTGAGCCCCTACCCATGGTGAACAAAGCCTACTCCTTGGTTCTTCGTTGTGAGCGACAAACAAAAATTTCTAATGGGAAATGCGTTGCCCAACCAGAGGCAGCAGTGTTTTCCGTGAAAACCACAAGCCGGGAAGTCGAGTCCAAGGACAATGTGCCTCGATGCGGGAAGTGCAACAAGACGAATCACACCATCAAAAATTGCCAAGCTCATCTCAAGTGCACATTCTATGAATAGAAGGGCCACTCCTTTGATTTTTGCCGCAAATGGAAGACGATTGCTGAAGCCGAACAATGTCGCTTTTCTAAAGGCAACCAAGTCACGACACACGACAAAGGGGATGCGATGCCTCCCCTTTTCCCAGGAGAACTGCAAGCAGATCCTTTAATTATTAAACAAGAGCAAATCTTCTTTTGCCAACCAAGTGGGTAATTCCTCAAACCATGAAGAATTTTCAGGAAAGCCTTCTCTTTCATACGTAATAGAAAGAAAAATGTTTGGATTTTGGATATTGGAGCCATAAACCACATTGTGTGTAGCCTTGAATTCCTTACATCCTCGAAACCTGTTGAAAACCACACCGTCGAATTACCTAACGATTCTTTTGCTAAGGTCACTCATGTCGGACAAGTTGTTTTCTCCCCCAACTTCGTCATTGATAATGTTTTATGTGTGCCACTTTTTAAGTTAAACATAATATCCATTAGCAAACTAGCCTATGATTCCCTATGCATCACCATTTATCTAAACCAATTTTGTGTCATACAGGACCTACGCTCGGGGAAGATGATTGGGACGAGAATTGAATGGGAGGGACTCTACTACCTCGACCCACCAAAGAAAGGAACATGCAACATCGTTACAACCCTACCTTCTAATTTTTGGCACCAACGCCTTGGGCTTCCATCACATAAAGTGTCCATGTTAATTCCCTTTTTGCACAATAAACCTTGTGATTCAAATAAATGTTTTGTTTGCCCATTGGCCAAACAAACAAGATCACCTCTTTCATTGAGTTCTATATCTACTAAGTCATGCTTTGAATTAATACATGTTGATATTTAGGGTGGTTATCAATTTGCTTCCATTTCACGTGAAAAATATTTTCTCACCATTGTAGATGATCATACTAGGTGCACATAAGTTTATTTGATGAAACACAAATTTGATACAAATGATCTCCTTGTTCAATTCATTCACATGGTAGAAAACCAATTCAACACTAAGGTTAAAATGGTTCGAAGTGACAATGATCCCGAGTTCAAACTTGACACATTTTATACCCTCAAATGTATCCTTCACCAAACTAGTTGCATCAACACACCATAACAAAATGGTGTCGCTGAACGCAAGCATAGACACTTGCTCAATGTTGCTCGAGCTCTACTTTTCCAAGCCAATATTCCTAAACGGTTTTAGGGGGATGCAATCCTTACTTCGGCCTATCTCATAAATCGCACACCTACACATCTCATTTAAGGGAAAACACCATACCAAAAATTGTTTCACAAGGAATCCAATTACACCCACTTACGCGTTTTTGGATGTTAGTGTTTTGCATCAAACCATGCACAAAAACCTTCAAAGTTTGACCCACGTGCACGTCGTTGTGTATTCATTGGCTATCCTTATGGTCAAAAGGATTATAGGTTGTTTGATATCACACTCCAAAAGGTTTTTGTGTCAAATGATGTTACCTTCTTTAAAAACCATTTTCCCTACCACACATCAGATACTTCCGCCGCCCCTAGTTCCTTGCCCAACCCAACCTCTCCACAATCATACTTTGATACAGATCTTAACTCTACATATATCTCCTCATATGACACGCCTACTCCCATGTCACACTTATCCATAACCAACCCAACACCTGATCCCATGCCACCCTTATCCAACCTCCTCGACACTAGCCCCACAACACCACCTTCCCCAACAACCCAAAATACACCCTTATTCCTTTTTCCCTCTTGCCCAACCCAGTCAGCCCATTGCTGCCATACCACCGCCGCTGCGTCGCGACACAAGCCCCACCAAAATTTCAACCTTTTTGCAGGACTTTCATGTTAAGACTTCTCTCTCGTCAAGACTTGCCCATTCATCTTCAATGAATGTGGTTAAGTCATCAGGTACCTCTCATCTTCTCTCATTATTTATCTTACAACTGCCTTTCTCCAACCCATAAAGCATTTGTCACTAACGTCACAACCATTCAAAAACCTACCACCTTTTTGCAGGCTGTCTAAAATCCAAACTGGTGTGTTGTCATGAAGCACGAAATTGATGCTCTTCAGGCCAACAACACTTGGTCCCTAGTCCCGCTACTAAATGACCGATATGTTGCAAATGGGTATGTAAGGTGAAACACAAACCCGATGGGACCATCGAGCGATACAAAGTGCGGATGGTTGCAAAGGGATATAGTCAAATAGAAGGGGTTGATTACAAAGAAACATTTGCTCCCATTGCAAAATTGACCATTGTCTGTGTGCTACTTAGTGTGGCTGCCCTGCAAGGGTGGCACTTGCACCAACTCAACGTCAATAATGTATTTTTACATGGTGACCTTGACGGGGAAGTTTACATTCATTTGCCTCCTAGTTTTGAACGAAAGGGGGAGACTCGAGTATGTAAGTTAAATAAATCCTTATACGGCTTAAAACAAGCTTCGAGGTAATGGTTTCTTAAACTTTCCATTGCTCCCAAGGTTGTTGGGTTTCACCAATCATGGTCTGAATACTCATTATTCGTCCGAAGTCGTCAAGGTAATTTCATTGCTTTGCTAGTCTATGTTAATGATGTAATACTGGCAGGAAATAATTTGCAAGAAATTAAAGATGCAAAGCAGTTTCTCTTGCAACAATTTAAATTGAAAGACTTGGGCCAACTCAAATATTTCTGGGTGATAGAGGTTGCACGGTCCAAACGTGGAATCACTCTATGCCAACGAAAGTATGCACTAGATATATTGGATGATGCTGGGTTTTTAGGTGCCAAACCTTCACGATTTCATGTATAGCAAAACATCTCTCTCACGTAGACATAACGAAATCTGCTAAGTGATACATCATCATATAGAAGGCTTGTAGGTAGATTAATCTACTTGACCATAACAATGCCGGACCTAGCCTATGTCATCCATATGCTGGGTCAATTCATGGAAAAGCCTCGACAACCACACCTTGAGGCAGCACACAAGATTCTCAAGTACATAAAAAATGCATCGGGACAAGGTATTTTTCTACCTTCTACAGGATCATTGCAATTAAGGGCATTTTGTGATGCCGACTGGGCTAGATGCAAGGATATGAGGAGGTTAATAATGGGTTACTGCATTCAGCTTGGTCAGGCATCGATTTCTTAGAAAACAAATAAACAAACCATTGTATCTCACTTCAGTGCACAGGCTAAGTACCGTTCCATTGCCACTACATGTTGTGAGATTACATGGTTGAATAACATTTTAAAGGATTTGAAGGTGAGTCATCCACAACCAATCACATTGTTTTGTGACAATTAAGCAGCCATGCACATCGCTTCAAATCCGGTATTCCATGAACAGACAAAGCATATAGAGATTGATTATCATCTGGTAAGAGAGAAAATTCAAGGAGGAATGGCTTATACAACTTACATACGAATAACTGATCAACCAGTTGACATATTTACCAAGCCGTTGAGTTCAACACAGTTTGAAACACTACTCAGGAAGTTGGGTGTCATTAACATACACTCCAACTTGAGGGGGGAATGTTAAGGAAGATATCTTAAATTGATTAAGTAAATATTATTTGACTTCCCTTGTTTATAGGCTTTAGTGTAGGATCAGGATTGTATTGACTCCATATAAAAATTGTAACCCTAGTTCGATCATTGACAAGAAAGAAATTCAGTCCCCTTGTATTTCTTTTCAATTTTAAAACTTCTATAAGATTATGAATAATTCTCTTAAATTCATTTAGTTAATTATTCCATCACCTGATTAATCATAATTAATTAGTTCAACACACTTTTCTAATCTTAGCTTCTGAATAAGGTGTGCGATACATTAGGTTCTAACCGACGAGGCAGTAAGAACGATTAATCTCCAATAATCCGTATAGCAAACTTAAAATCCTTTTAGTTCTACCCTCATTGTAAAACAAATTATCCATTTCACGGGTCTTACTAACCATAAGTAACACCTAAGTAACTGTACATCATGGTGTCCAAGTCGATATGAAATAAATGACATAGAGAACCTATATAGTTTAGAATCATAGTACAATAGGATCATTCTCTACTACAATACCTTCTATTACATTTACAGGTATCGATGATTAATGTCAAACCTTTTTTGGTGCTGAACATAACACCAATGTAAACTATTTTGCTCGTATGATCCAATTTAAGGCAATGAGTTTTTGTATATGCAAACATAAGTGTGTGCATTGATCGTTTCGGAATTATCAATATCAACTCGATAGTTCCAACATTCGGGAATAGTTTGAGGATAAACACATGAGAGAATAGTCTTATTAACTTAACTCATTAAGTTACTTGCTTCTTATGTATGAACTATCGTTGAAGTTATCAATATGCAATCTCATTGAAGTTATCCATGGACTCACCCAAAAGATTACGTATGGTGATCTTGCCTGATGATTTGTTCATGAAATATCGTGGTATTGTCCGAAATAGTTTATCAACCCGTTGATTGCTTTTAGGATATACCTCTAACAACTACATATTTCCCTTAGAAATATGAAGAGAAGAAGAATGAGTTAGACTTACCTTTGAAGCTATTAGAAAAACCTTTACAAATTGCTCCACCAATCTTCTTGTTCTTCAAGTCTTCTCTTTAAACTCTCCACATGTGGTTCTCATTTAGTTGTCAACGTAGACAACCTTTAGCATCACCACACCACTTAAATCTCTTGAATGGTTGGATGAAACATAGAAGAGAGAAATAGACAAATGAGTATCACTTAGAGAGACTCCACCGTTGCTAAGGCCCTCTAGGGCTATTCACTATTTAATCCACCCAGTGACCAGTAACTACCCTTAATGAACAGTAACTGCCTTTTGCATCTCCACCCCTACACTGAATAGCCCTAGCAATAGGCAATAAAATATTAGTATTTTATTTATTTATAAAATAATACAAAATAATTTTATTTGTAATTTCGGATAAGATTTTTAATCGTTCTTGTTGCGCCACGTGTCATTATCCAAAAAGACAATTATTGGTGATGGATTTCGATAAGATTTTTATCCAATGTCATTGTGCCACGTGTTGTTACCTTTTCAGAATCGTTGAGGATAGATTTCTGATAAGATTTTTAACCAATCACGTCGCGCCACGTGTCACAATCTGTTTACAATCTTTGAGGATAGATTTCGATTAGATTTTTAACGAATGACGGCATGCCACGTGGCATTATCTACAACCTAATCCTTTCTGAATCCTCCATATAATCCACCATCCATCCTCAGAAATCTCACACCAATTTTCTTAAGATCTCTATCATTATTCATAGTTTCTGCTTCCTTCTTCACCAAAATCAAAATCTGTATCATTATTCATAGTTTCTGCTTCCTTCTTACAATGTCTTCTTCGTCAAGGATTATGTGGGAAATCGATCAGTAAGAGGAAGAATTGTTTCACCAATCAGAATGAATGTTCAATCTCCAGGTGGCCCAAAATGAGATGAAAGAGGATGAGGAGCGTAGAAAGAGAGATGACGAAGCAAGAATGGCCAAAGCCTCACATTCCCGTCAAGTCATCCAAGTTGTGGCTCAGATCTGCAGGCCCAGCTATTCCGCAAACCTTGATAGAAGCAGACAACGACGAGGTACAGAACTCTTGGACATTTATTTTTTCCGTAACAGTTCCCTGATACGTACTTTAGACGTCGTTTTAGAATGGAACGACATTTGTTCAACAAAATCATGATTGCTGTTTGCAACCATGATTCTTACTTTGTGCAAAAGAATGAGGCTTTTGGTGTTATGGGTCTCATTCCTGAGCAAAAAATTACTGCTGCCTTGCGGATGCTTGCATATGGAGCATCTGCAGATCAAGTGGATGAGATAGTGAAGATGGGGAAATCAACCATTCTTGAGTCCCTGATGAGGTTTTGCGGAGCAATCGAATATATCTACACCGCAGAGTACCTCCGGAGACCTGCTGAGATGGACTTGCAAAGGCTTCTGAAGAAGGGCGAGATGTGAGGTTTTCCTAGGATGATTGGAAGCATTGACTGTATGCACTAGACTTGGAAAAACTATTCAAGTGCATGGCAATGCACTTATGGGGACATAAAAGAAGCAAAAAGTATCATTTTGGAAACGGTGGCATCTTTTGATGCATGGATTTGGCACACCTTTTTCGGGGTTCCGGGAGCTCAAAATGACCTTAATATCCTTGCCCAATCCCCAGTGTTCAACGATGTCCTGCAAGGAAATGCACCAAAAGTCACGTACTGGGTCAACAGACATAAGTATGACGGGCCATACTACCTAGCAGACGGCATTTACCCAATGTGGTCATCGTTTGTCAAAACAGTGCCACATTCATGAAGTGCAAAGGAAAAACACTTTACAAGCTATCAAGAGAGGTGTATGAAAGATGTGAAGCATTGTTTTGGTATCCTCCAATCTCGCTAGACGATTGTCAGGGGTGCTGCCAGAATGTTTGATTTAGAGTCGCTTCGATCCATCATGATGACGTGCATCATTCTTCACAACATGATTGTGGAAGATAAGTACGATTATGATGCCGTTAATGAATATAAGCCAGACACGATGAACAATTCCAGAACACAAATATATTATGCTTATGGCGCCACCGAAGAACCCGTGTAACACGAGCCATTAGAAAGGGATGGACGTTACAATGAAAGGCTCATTCAACGATATCCTGTACTTCAAATGCCATATATGCACAATGCCCAAGAAATTGACTCGATAAAGCACCAGTGGGAATTGAAACAAGCTCAAGATACTTAAGTTCATTTAATGTGTTTGTTTTTATTTGGTGTGTTTATTTAATTTTATTTGGTGTGTTTTTTTTAGTTCAATTAGTGAGTTTTTTATTATTTGGTATGTTTATGTAATTTTATTTGGTGTGTTTATGTCCTTTGAATAAAGATTTTCTAAGTATAAATAAATTACCAAATTAAATAAATTTACTCTTACTTTAAATAAAGTACTAAATTCAATAAATTGGAAACAACATAATGTACTCTATTTAATAAATAATAAATTACAACCCAAAGTGATTGGAAAATTATGGACTCCGATTACAAACAAAGTGATTGGAAAATTATGGGCTCGTGAATGGATCATCATCACCTAACCAATTTGTGGTGCTAGGATGATCTTCTCTTATCGTGCTAGGACCATCTTCTTTTGCTCTCGCTTCTCTTGCACGCCTTCTTCGCACCATGTCCGCTTTCTCCGACTTCCAAAAATATTTAGAATTCGGAGACTTCCCTTCTAAAGGCGTGTTCATAATGTCACGATCTCGTTGAGCCATTCTTTCTTCTCTAACATGTTCCCTTTCTTGCCTAAATAGCTCTATCTCTCTCTCATTAGCTTGAAATTCTCTCTTAACAGCTGCAGCTTTTGCCTCCTCTTTAGCCTTATCAGCCTCAAATTTAGCCATTTCCCGTGCCAAAGTCAATTCACCTTGGCGACCAAGTTCTTCCATATACTTTGCATAATCATTCTTGGAAGTACTCCGTTTTCTCTTTAAAGCCTTCTTACCTTGAGGCCTAATTGGATAACGGGTCGACCCCGACGTTTGTTCAGGGGGGCATTTCAGGCACTTCTTCTGCGTCATCTTCATGAACATGCGAGGCATGATCGGGCGTAGAGTGTAGAGGGGTGCTGTTCATGAAAACTTCTGGACCGACATGCATAACTCTGAATTTAGGACAATCTTTGACAATATTCCGACATTCCCACCGGTTGAATGATTTGTTCTTGCTTTTGGTTTCGGCATTATACCAAGCTTGTGCTTGAAGTGCCTACACAATGCGGGAGAATAAATAATTATAATCAAAGTAGGTAATGTAAATTTGGGTATAGTATAAACAAATAAATAATATATTGTTACCTGATCAGCTAAATTTTCCCCACTTTGAAGATTACTACTAGCTTGTGCCAAGGCGTCTCTCCACATACTAAACGATTGGCTAACTATTTTCCAACAACTGGACATCGATTCTTTGGTTCTTTTCCCACCAATTTTCTGAAGATAATTGGTATGAATAAGACTCCACATTTCTCGCAACTGCATCTCATTACCCGTAATCGGCTCATGAGTAACTTCAACCCAGCTAGTACACAACGCAACATCTTCAATAAGCGTCCAATTCGTACCTGCATCATTAGTCATTTTGTTGGAAAAAAAAATTGGATTGAAACTTTGAGAGAAATATAGGAATGTGGTTGAAAGTAGTTGAGAAAATATGAAATTGTGGTGTAAGGTAGAAGATAATGAGAAGGTATTTATAGAAAAGTACAATCAATATTTTTTTTTTTTAATTTTTCAATTTTTTTTTACATTTTTTTTTAAAATTTTTATTCACATAATTAATCTCTGCCGTTGGATTTAAAAATTTTTTTATAGAAAAGTACAATCAATATTTTTTTTTTTTAATTTTTCAATTTTTTTTTACATTTTTTTTTAAAATTTTTATTCACATAATTAATCTCTGCCGTTGGATTTAAAAAAATTTGAATTTGAGCACTCCAGATTGTGTCATGTGGCACAATTGTAATATTTCAGAATTTTGAACTGTTTTTTCTTTTTTTTTTTTATAATTTATAAAGGCGAATAACGTGGACCGTTGATCTCATATCCAACGGTTGAAATTAAGTAAGAGTTTTAAATTTTTTTTACCGTTGGAAATCCAACGGTCCATAAATTGTTGTCGTTGAAATCCAACGAACGTGGGGAAGCCACGTGGCCTCCCCAACGGTAAGATTTCTGAAACGTGCCGGGGGCCCCACATCTGAAACCTTGTCGGCCGACGCTCGCCCATGCACGCTTGAAGCGCACGCGCCTAACACAAAAAAGATTTAAAACGTGGCTAACGTCACCCTGATGTCAGCCTTGCGTCACGTGGCCTTCGGGCTCTCGGGTCGGCTACTCATGCCGGGCCTCTCCCTCGGGCCCGCTCGAGCTCAATCGCCAGCAAACGTTGGACCTCCTTGCTCGGGCTATTTGACCCTGTTTGATAGGTAGTCCATTGGGCTACAAGCCCCGCTGGAGCTGCTCTTAGTAGATTTGTGATTTATGCTTGAGCAGTCCCACAAATAATGAGTGACACTTAGCCATACGCGATGACTAATCAAGCCAGTGAAGGATATATTGCATAACCTATTCAGCTGAAACTAAAATGCAATACAATACTACACCTATTTATGACTCCTAATTACATTATTATGGTCATATTGTTTATCAAACCACTAATGATGAATACAAATAAAATCTTAAAAGCAAAAGCAATTTAAAGTGAGTTTTGGTTTCTGGTTTTCAGTTTTCATTTTATTTACATTTCTTTTTGCATGTGCGTATTTATATATATTTCTACCATAGCTTTCTCGCCATCCTTCCTACCTTCTCTCGTAACCTATCACATATTATCCAACTAGTGCAAAATAAGCTCTCATTATGCTCATAACATATGATATAACATAAGGATAGATTTTTTTGTGTAATCGGAACATAAGAGAGTACACTACATGTCATAATATAAGTGAATGAACATTGAAAAATATATATTCTAAAGCTTTGTCATCCACTTATATTGTAACACGCGGTATAACAGTTTGTATTTCAGATAGAACAATGTTTGGTTACTTAAGGATGAGTATGAACTTCTACTCAAAATTCTTCATAATCCAATTATAGAGTTTTGTGCTTATGATCAAAACCGTTTATATTATGAATCACTTTGTAAGAATTATCTCTAAAAAAATGAATTAAAACTAAAATCGTTTAGTGACACACCCCGACCCGGAATGTCCACTAAGACTCTGAATCGAGCTGTGCTGGCCGACACCTGGAAGGTGACGAAGCCAAAAAGTGATGATATGGAAGAATGCGAATAGATTTAAACCTAAAGGTGCCTAACTATCAGAGTGCGCTGTCAGTGGGCATGGACCCATTTCACACACGTTGTCAGAGCATAAGTAAAGTACAGTAGTGTGGGTAGAGATCATACTCTCAGAAGTAGCCACCTGAACTAAGATATGCCACGAGTCCTTGTCGATAAAGAAACTATGCTACTAGAACCTGGAGGGGCGCAAAACAAAAAGCGTGAGTGGGCAAAAACAAAGTTTTTCCAAAACCATTTCAATATAAAAGTTATAACCCCTCACTGTAAAAACATATATATACTTCCCAGAAAAATACTATATACGTACTCATACTAAAAACCAACATTCAAATATTGCCATGTCCAAATAAACCATATCCAATAGCAAAGCATGCAACAAATATCATCAAAGTCAATCAGGTGATATCTCAATGCATAATATGCCGGCAATGCATATAAATCAGCCGGAGTCACCTCTCGTGACCTGTACGGCTGAATCTATGGCTCCTCAACCAAGTCCTCAATTCAACTCTCAATCAATAACCTGCACCCATGTCGGAATCATCTGTAGTGGTCTGTACGACAAGCTGGGTATATAAAAACGCTATGTGCTACAGTCACGTGAAGGCTGGCGACGAATCACGGGTCACCTACAAGTCGGAACCACCTATAGTGGTCTGTACGACAGGCTGGCACCTGCCTTGGATCCAAGGTGAGCGTACGGTGCGGGAAGTGAACGATCACGTGAAAGCTAAGCCCTACTCTGGCGGAGCACAAACCCCGATGTGCAGGTAAATGAGCCATATACTAATCTCATCGATAGCACCATAATCATCATATCGAAAGTACATACTTACCTGGCGCCCGCAGTGCCTTAACATAATCACATAACATAGCAATGAATATATATATGGCATTCGACATGGCATTCAATTTCACAAAATTATTTTAAAACGTATTTTTGGGAATCAACCAAGTGTGTATATATATATATATATATATATATATATATATATATATATATAAACAAAAGCCCACTCACCTGGAGTCCGCGCCACAACTCCCTAGAACGAGTACCAAAGCGTCCCGAACGATCAGCGCCTAGAACAATTATTAAATCACATCTCAGAATACTTGTCAATAGAACACATAACTCACATAAAACACATCCTCAATGGCATTCAAGAGTGATTCAAAACTCATTGACCATAAGTCAACCGTCGATCAAAGATCGACGGTAGGGTCCACAACCCTACATAACTCAATCCAGAAGATCCGCATATCAGATTTCCCATCCGTAACTTCTCATGATTCACATTATGCTTATAGAACAACATACTAAAGTTTCGTTATGATCCAACGGTAGGATCTCCGCCAATTTCCAAAATTTCCAAAACCGAGTGGCGATTAACCTTTTATTTTATGAACTTACAAATCTAATTTGGGAAGATCCATACGTCGGATTTCTGATCCGTAAGTTTCCACATTCTTCAAATATTAAGTACTACAACATATCAAAGTTTGGTGACAATCCAACGGTCAGATAGTCAATTCACATTTTTACCTAACCCTAAATCGTAAAGAATCTGGCTCAACGATCCACTTACATCAAACCACTATCAAAAATGAATTCAAGATATCAAACATAACCTAAAAATAACATTGACGGCCCACTGGCCACGCGCCGCCGTGGGTGGCGGTCGGCCGCCCCGGCTTGCCAGAAAATCCAACTTTCTCCAAAAATTCTCAAAATTTGCAGAATTGAAGATCTCAAAGAGTAGAACAACTTTCATACCTGTGACAAAGGCCAATTCGGTCAATAAGAGCTCCAATTTCATCAAAAACCATACGAAACCCTTGAATTTAGGTGTGTTCGATCCGTCTCCAAAACAACTCCGCCACCTCCAAACTTGTTTGGGCTTTGTTCCAGACCTCAAGAGAAGTCTAATGGTAGTGGCAATTGGAAGAAAACATTTCGGAATTGGTGGATTTCGAATACGAGGCCGCCGCACCCACCGTGCGGTTTCACCCATTTTGAAAGCCAAATCTTCCCAAATTTGAGATGGAATGGATAGAGGGAAGGTCGATATAGGGATTGGGAGTGGTGGTTCGGCTCAATCCGTCGGAAAAACTGATGAAAACGACCGGAATTACTTACGGGTCGTGACCGGGTTACGGGTTAAGGGGATGACCCAACGGGTTCCACTCCTTCTTCTCCTCCCTCATTTCCCTCATTTCTCTCTTCTCTGGTTGGGCAGTTTCTTCCTCTCCTCTCTCCTAATTCGTCCATCTCTTCCTTCTGCTCTCTTCCTCCCCCTCTTTCGCTGCCATCAGGCAGCCTTTTTTTTTTTTTTTTTTCTTTTTTCTGTTTCCTTTCATCTCCACCATCCAATTTATTTTCTTTTAATCTGGGCCGCCCACGTGGCACTCCAGATTGAGCTCCAAAAATCTGGGGCTTTCTAGAGATTAATTAATTTACTAGAATACTCCCAACTTTAAACGTTAATATCTTCTTCGATATAGCTCCAAATCACGAACCGCTTGCGCCCACGCATCCGTAGTGACGAGTACTACGAGAATATGCCAAGAAAACAAAACTTATATGACACGACACTGTAATAAACCTCAGTCAACACATGTGCTTCAAAGGGCAATTTCATAAAATCACTTATTAAAAATGTTATACAATTGTAAAATCAAGGACGGGCTGTCACATTTAGTTTATCTATTGTAGCAAATACATAAACGGTCCGTAATATTTTTGCCAATTTCGTTCATCTATTTTTATACAATTCAATGACTAAACAACCTTAGTTTTAATTGATTTCTTGCTTAGGTGATGTCATAGAGTGATTTATAATATGAGCGATTCCGATCATAAACACAAAGTCTTATAAATCGGCAACAAATTATTTTGAGTAGGAACTCCTACGTCACTTAGTACTACCGTCCAATGATATTCCTCTTCACTTGTAAGTGAGAGTTTTTAGATTCGATTATTGCCAAAAGCAAATTTGAATTAAATTGTTGCTAACCCATTGTGATGCTTAGCTCACTCCCTTTGTCATGTAGATAATATAGTTCTTTTAAAAAAAAATGTTTTGCTCTTTCGGACATGAAAATAATGAAAAATCTTTTGTAAAGAAATGCAAAAGGCAAATGGCAGACTTCCACGTGTAAACAAAAGCGGGAAAGCCTTAACTCTGTCTAGGACTAAGAAAAGGAAGAATTATTAGGAAATTAGAGGCCATTGTGTAATTTGTGTTTAGGTTTTTATAACGTTACGCACTCACCACTCCCTACTTGCTTTCATCGGCCGCCACCACCCACCCACCTTCTCCTCTCTTCAGCTCCTCCCTCACTCCCACTCTCCGGTACCCCCTCTCTCTTTGTATGCCAAATATGCATGTATGTTGTGCTAATGGTCTGTACTGTTGATATTCCAACATCAATTCCTCCTTGATATTGTAAGGAAGCATTCGTAAATTGATGTTGTAAGAACAGAGCTCAGCTGGTGGCAATGGCTCCTGCCCAACCAGCCATGGAGGCTGACCAACTCCAAGACTGCAAACCATTTGTCAACCCAAAAGTTGAACTTGTTGATGATGATACAGATATCAGAAGGGTTTCCTTGCCAAACTCTGCTTCGGCATCGGAGGGAAAACACATGGCTCCAGTCGTCGACATTGATATAATTCAGTGCACAAGTAATCAGGACGGTACTCAGCCTGATCCCGATGCAACGGATGAATATTCAACCTCATTTGCCGACACTACGTCCGACACTGACAATTTTTCTGGATTTTGTGAAGAAGGTGAAGTGCAGTCACACTCGTTTGAGGACAATGCTTTGACATCTGCTTTTGATGCATTTGCTAGTACATTTCCAACCAGGTGTGTGTGCAGCTTTTTCCTTTCCCTCCTCGTAATTTATTATTTCTAGTTTATATCTAGTTACTTGTGATATCCGTTTGTACTTGGAAGCCGTAACTTGCATGCTACTTCATACATGATTAACTGCTACTACACTCAAAGCTTTGGAATGACACGATGAAACCCTTTGTATTATGCACATCTTGATTTGAATTTTCGAACAATCTACATTCTAAACGTGAAACTTTACCACTAAAAACTTGTTAGTTTCTTCCCCTTTAAGTAACCTGCTGCTGGTGTGGAAGCCAGACTTGTGGCTAGGAGGAGGCTGAAATGCCTCTGTGAGTCTTCCCAGCTCCTGAAAGGGGTGGATAACCATGGCTTGCCACCAGTTGTCCTTTTTTTTTTTTTTTTTTTTTTTTTTTAAAGTAACTTGCCAAGTAAACTTAAGATTGTCAGTGCGAGTGCGACCGCCCTGTGCATATTTTTTATGGGTGCCTTAATCATGAAATAATTTGTCTTTCTAGATGGTACAACAATTATCCAGTCTAAGGTTGTTTTTCCATCCAAAAACACTGGGCAAACATTCTCTGTCTCTCCAATTTTAGAAGTATGTAAACATAGACATGGGTTTTTGATACTTCAGTGTCATCTTTTCGGCATGTACTTCTGGGAAATAGTATAACCCCTCACGTGAATATCCCAACTGCCTTTGTTTCTAATTCAGGAAGAAGAAGTTGACAAATCACTGGAGGAGCTTTATACGTCCTGTAATGTGGCGCTGCAAATGGATGGAATTGAGAATCAAAGAAATTGAAGCACAAGCACTGAAGTATTCCAGAGACCTACGAGTAGCATATGATAAAAAAAGACATACAGGATTCGACCAATGTACTTTGGAAGAATTTGGTTCAAAGTCATTGCCATTTTGTAGTCAATTCCGCAGAAAGAAAGCTATGAAGAGGAGGAAACGCAAGAGAGTTGAAGACACAACTGATATAGCATCATACATCTCAAATCATAATGTCTTTTCCTATCTTGGTGGGAGCTTCTTCTTTATATTAAAATATACCATGATTTTGCTCATTCACTCTCCTTCATAAAATACACCTCCAGCGATGATATTTATCCTTGCATTATTATGTATTGCAGAAAATAAAAGATCCGATCCTGACAGCACGTCCGTTGCTGATGACTTTAATAATGCAGGTATAGTTCTTACCATTTGTCGTTTCTTCCTCATGTTGAGCTGTAGGACTCTTCATTCTTGCCAATCTCAATAATTCAGCAACTTTTTGCATTGTGTTCTTAATTTTTTTTCTAGTTTTTTCCTTTATTCAGTAGTCCAAGCATAATTTGTTTCCTTAAGATTGACTCCGAGACTTATTTTATTATTGTTGAGGGGATAGTAATCACAGAGCAGAGTGTGGGTTACAATGATAAACTCAGTACTGGTGATAACTGGGCATTCTTTGAGTACCGAGATGGTGACAAGTCTTTGGAGCATGTCCTTTGGAAAATTGAGACAGTGCACTCTCGGGTTCACAAGTTAAAGTATCAAATGGATGTGGTGATGTCCAAAAATGCTGCTAGGTTTTCTTCCAGCGAAAATTTGAGCGTTCTTGTACCCTGTGATGCACAGACCAGCTCTGCACATAGTCCAGCATTGTCTCCTGGCAATGGAGACACAAACTCTGCGGGAGCTATATATAGTTCAGCTCAACATGTATCAGGCTACAATGTTGGGGATCTCGCAATGCCTGAAAGTGTAGTCTCAAGTTTTGTGGAGGGAATCACTGTTCCTGATATAGTTGAAAGCACTGTGGGACTACCGTCTGCTGTTGACGTTACCTTCCATCAGCCACAGTTCGGAGACTCAAGCGAAGATGTAAGTCTTCCCTATGGAACATAACTTTCATTCCACAACTTTCTTTTAACCTACAGCCAAAAATATTTCTACTATGTGATGATAGATGCATATCACATATCAAATACGGTAAAATTGACATGGTGGATGTCATCTCTTCAACAACTACCACATGTGGACATTAATTTTGTTTTAACAAAGGGCCTAATTGGGAGTTAAAAAGTTACGCCAAACCCGAAAATTTCCCATCATATAGTTGAGATAATTAATTGATATCGATAGCAGCTCAAAGTATTTTTGTTTGTGTATTTAGTAGGTAATATAAGATACCTTTTTAGTTGCCTTTTGTTTCCCTGCATAACAGAAATGGATCATAGGGTTTTAATGTCATCTCTTACAGATTGTGGATAATGTTCTGATACATAATGAGGCAGCTGAAGCAGAGAAGCGCGCTTTCCAAATGATCAACGACCAACCTAAAGAGGAACATCAGCAACCAGAGAAAGACTTACAAGAAGCCGTTTTTCCAACTCCACAATCAGAACCTGCTCCCTCGGCAGAAGCTGCTGTTCCTCAGGAACAATCAACTCTAGAGTCATGCTTGGCTTCCGATGTAAATTTTCCTAGAAACAAGAGAAAGCGAGGGGAGCGGAAAGCAGGTTCGGTTGTTTGGAGCAAGAAATGCTCAGGCGAGCCCGATAGCCAATGAGTTTCATTTCCTTAAATTATGCTTGTTCATGGAACTACAGAGACATTTCCTGTTCTTTTTCACATAAGTGGATACACGAGCTTGTTACAGTTATTGTGAACTAGCACTTGCTGTATATAGGGAAGCGGTTTCAGTTCCTACGTTATGTCGCGATTTCGGTTCCTAAGTTATGTCGCGGTTTGCACAATTGCCTCATACACATTGTGGCAAGAGCCAGTCTAGTGTAGTTTGACAACTAATATGTGGAATAGTTGGTCTAATTACGTGTTCTATCAACAAAAAAAGGTCTGAAATCTTTAGGACCCGTTTGATAACTATTAGATATCAATGGCTTCTCTTGCATTACCTGGCATGAGCGGTTTTGTTGCTGAATTGTTAGTGTTTTATTTTTGAAATACTTGCTAGTCAACAATAGCTTTTAGTGACAAAAATATTTTACTTTTGTAATGGCGATTGGAATGATATTAACTCCTGTTTATTATATGTTCTATGGATACAAGCTTACTAATGTAAAACCCAGTTTCAATTGATTCATGCGATACTTTTTTCTTTTCAGTGGCGAGATTATGTGAATGATCTACTACTAAGTTTGCTTTAATGTAAAAAAAATAAAGTCGTTTTCTAATTTTAGTTTAGAGAGAAAAAATAAAATTAAATAACACTAGATTGTAATGTTAAGTGGTTAATAATAAATATAAACTTAAATAATCATAAACAGCTATATACACTTACAGGCATTACCTCATTGATCTTGTTTTTCTTTATGTTGACATGGCTTAGAGAAGATGTATTAATTAGCTTAATGAATAATTTACATAATCGTAATTGAAATCAAAATACAGAATTGAATTCTGATTATGGAATCATCCCGAAATTTACTAAATATTGCGGAATCAAAAAATTGGTGGAACACACGCCAATAAAATTGAACTCTCTACATTTAAACGGTGTTCTAATTCTGGATTTTTGAGGGAATCGAAAATGGAGTTGGTCACACGCCAATGGAATTGGGCTCCCTATTGTTCTTTGTTGTATTTAAGATCAGTTGCCGACCGTTCAGAAGTCAATCGGTTGATTTGCATGATGCCTATTCGGGTATTTCGATTCTTGTGGGCCGTGAGAGATCATGCCATTAGGGTATGGAAAACTATCAAGTTGGAAGGAGACCTTCTTAGAGAATCTCTAACAATTTTATTAAATTTTTGCTAGTTTAGCAGTTGAACAATGTTAAAAAATTACTTTAGCGAATCACTTAAACATTTCATCTTCAACAAACACGCTTTGTTTTAACAAATTTTGAATATCTATTATCACTCATTTTAAAAAGAAAAAACTCAACTCACTCATTTTTTTAAACAACATTCTCTTTCTTCCTTTTATCATTGGCTCGTGAATTCACACTTGAATTTCATTAATTTTTTAATATTTAGCTCATGAATGGTTGCTCTATAAACTTAAATAATAACCGTTCATTTTTCTATAACAAAAACTCTTTTATAGAGTCAAGCTTCTCTTGAAGATGAGTTTTTTCAAATTTAAAACTCTTTAAAATAGAGTTTTAGCAGATTTACAGTTTTATGTGGAGATGCTTTAAATGTAGCGGGGAAGGAAATTCTTGTAAAATGACCCAAGCCATCTCTAGTGTTCATCACTATCTTCTCCCCCAAAGTTTTTATTCTAGAAAGGGATCCTCTTCGGATTTCTTCCACTTAATCCTCCTTATCAAATAATCTGGACCTTTAAAATTTAATTTAACGGCTAAAGTTATTATAACTTTTAGTGTGGACCTGTGTTTTTAGCCGTTGAATCAAATTTCAAGGGTCTCAATTGTTTGACGAGAAGGATTAGGTGGAAAGGATCCGGAGATGATCCCTTTCCTTTTATTCTAAGCTTCCAATTTTGTGCAGGTTTTCTTGGGTAAAATTGATGACAAATGTCGAATTCATTGGAAACCTTGGGAGTTGATGTGTGGGCTAGTGTAGGCTAAACAGTGGAGAAATTTTCAGTGTGTCAGGAACATGGCTCAATATATCAAGTGTTATAATACAATTGGTTGGATTTTTTTTTTTCAAGTTCCCAACAATTATATTATTATACTTGATGTACAAGGTCGTGTTTCCAACACGCGAGCTGATACCCCACATATCATAATACAAGTGGAGGGACATATGGAAAAATCTCTCCCAATCATGATGTCTTCCTATACAACAGCTTTTAGGTTCTTAATATGGAAGAGGATCCTCTTCGGATTCATTTTGTGGGGATTTTAGGGATTCCCATATCCTAGCCGTTCATCGTACATCATGTGATCAATTTTCGTCATATACTATTTGTGTTTAATTTAAATAAAAAAGTTAAATGATTTTTGACTGCACGATGCACGATGAATGGTTAAGATGTGAGGATTCCTACGATCCCCACAATTTGGATTCAGATGTTATCCAAATCCTCTTAATATAACATCTCTCACAAATGAATCATGATGCCATCTGTTATAGTTCAATGACCCAAAGAGTAAGTTTCTTCTGATTTTAAGGATTCCGCTCTAGCAACAAAGAAGAAGGCAATTTCCAATGTCTAACTCAGCTAGTTTCGCGAGTTTCGCGTTTGAGTGATTTTTTGCAAGGATAATTTTTAAGGAAAGAACTAGACGGTTGAGGTGATGGAAGTACACTGTTAAAGTAGGCTCAGGGTGTCAGTTAATATGATGAAAAAGGTTTTTGGGTAGGGTTGAGATATTAAACGCGAGGCATGAGGTATGATGCATGCCATAAGAGGTACAGGTTGATCCCCATATGATAATGATATGATTCTTGTGTACAAAGGCCAGGCCAGGCAAGCAAGGCATGTCTGAACACATTGATGCTTTAGCTTTCCTCCATGCTAATAATCATAGACATTGGGAGGGAGGTAACCATGATTACAATCATTTAGGTAGCTTTTTAGCTTTATATATATATATATATATGATATCAGATTTATTCGCTTTTTTTTTCTTTTTTTTCTTTATGCATGCTATTGTTTATATGTCAAGAATTATCATATCATAACAACCGAATCAAAGTGGTATATTGTTATTACTATACTATATTATACTAACTGAATTATTTGATATATCGAAATTTGGTTTATCAAAAGTTTGACACATCATTAGTAATGTATTTTGAGATACCAAAAATTTAGTATGGCAATTGATATGGAAATTTTAGTACTATAAATGTACCAACCCAATCCTAATTATATACATCTAGTGGTTCTCATGTGATTTTTCTAATTCAAAGGCCAAAAATAAACACGAAGTGTCAGGAAGAGAGAAAGAGTTTGCGAAAATCACAAAACAAAATGATTTCCTTTAAAAGTTATGAAGGGGAGCTTTAGTAGTTATATCATGATTCATAAAGCAAAAGAGATTTTGAATTTTGAAACCCTCTCTCTCTCTCACTGGAGGAGTCAGGCCTGCCAAGTTGCCAAAGAAAAAGAGGTAATAAAGAAATGGAGTAAAGGAAAAGGAGCACATCTCCATCTCCATCTCCATCTTTGGATCAGAAATTGGAGCAAAAGCAGCTGCAGGGTCCTCCACATTATTCTCATCAACCCCAATGAAACTTCTTCTTCCTCCTTCTCCTCCTCTTTTTTGCTCTCCCATCTCATTATTCTTCACCTGGACCTGCATTATCTGTTCATGCAAGATCCAAGTAACTCACAAGCAAGGTATGCCCATTGCCCCTCTCTCTCTCTCTCTCTCTCTCTCTCTCTCTCTCTCTCTCTCTCTCTCCCCCCCTCTCAACACGCACACCCTGCGCACATTGTAAGCTTGTAGGTACATAATCATATGGCCTAATTGGATTATTAGTCTCTGGTGATAGGGTGGTTGGAAGGTAGTTCATGTGGTAAAAAAATTAGGATTTAAGCTTATGTGGTAAAGTTTGTTAGAATTTATAACCAAAATTGAAATTTCCGTCAACTCTCCGTTAATTATTAGCACGTGAGCTACATATATTAAACTAAAACGGAATTCTCCGTTAATTCTTAGCATGTGAGACTAACTTATCTTTTTAGTCTTACATGTGAGTCTTACGTGTATACTAACAATTAATGGAGAGTTGATGAAATATTCAATTTCGGACCTAAATCCTAACAGACTTTACCACATGAGGTTTAAATCTTAATTTATTTTTTATCACAGAGACTATCTTCCAACTAACCTATCACCGCATGGACTATTAATCCAATTAAGCCTAATCATATTTACATGAATGTTATGGCACAATTAATTTGAGTCCTGCATGCTTCTTCAATGTTGATTAAGTAATTGCTGCTTTGTATATAATATATATATATATATATATATTAAGTTTAATGTTTGCTATATCCAAATGGTTAGAGTGTTATGCTAGTCTACTAAAGAGAAAGGAGTCCATAATTTTGGAATGCTAATTCATGCCTAGTCAAAGTTAATCATATATTTCAGGGGTTTATGGTTTTCGGTCCATTTCATTAGCATCACTTTGGGTCTCGTCCATCTAATCTACTTACAAAGATGCGGTCCAACTCAATTCAAAATCCTGCCACATAGACTATTTACATGGCTATGATATTTTGAAAGGATAACGCTAGGACAGTTAAATTTTTAAATTAAATGGCGTGGTTGTTAATGATTAAATTATTACTTAAGTATTAATTAACATGCTTATTTTATATTGCTAACACATCATTTAGTTTGCATATTTAATTTAAAATTTTAATTACTCTAGCATTACCTAGTTTAAAATATTACCCCACAAGCCACTGTTTCTAAATGGTAGGCTACTCTTCATCCCTAAATCCAAGCCACCTATCATTCCTATCTCTAATGTTATTATTAGTTGATGAGTAATGTTAGAGATACTACATAAGTATATTATATTGATGAACCATCTAATGTGATAAGAGATTCATACAATTGACATTTAATCAGATAAACTCATTAATTCCCACGATATGCATACATTATTTGACGCATCAGATAATACACAAATATTGTACAAACATGTAATATATCCGCATTTTCCTTCTTGATCACCGTTACTGTGAGACATATATTGTACAATGATTGCTTTTGATTTGAATAAGTTTTGCACTAGTAGTAAACTCGCCCCTAAAATAAGTAATATTTTTTTTAACAAAAAATATTATCTACAATAAAGAGAGGGAGTAGACTTAGCATCACAATAGGTTAGTAATAATATGGTTCAAATTCACCTTCTACGAGAATAAAACCGAAGATCTCTCATTTATAGGTGAAGAAAAAAATCACTAAACTGTAGTACTAAATGGCTAAAATCAGCAACATTAAATCCATATAACTTTTTTGTTTTGTTTAAAATCATGAATTCGGATCCGGGCTAAAAATAAGCTGACTCATAATAATAAAAAAAAAAAGAAATTTATTAAGTAGGACCAAAAGTGTACGCACCTAAAATTTTTTTTACGAAAAGTTTTCAGTACTGTTTACTTTAATAAAAAAATCACATTTTTACACTAAAAAGTCAATCATGGTACTATTCACTTTACCATTTATTTTGTCTTTATCATTAAAACTCAAAGTTTTCAAGCAATTTTCATTAGTTTTCCTTAAGATGAAATATGTAGAATTAAACCTAATAATTAATTACATAATTGATCTTATGTCTAATTATCTCTATGTTTTATGCATTCATGGATGTTTTCATTGTCTTCATCTCGTACCTATTGACAACATAACATAATCTTATAATTTGCACTTCATCTCTATTTTATACGTATTTTTTTAGTACATCGATATTTTTACACTAAGGGAAGGGGGAGTTCGGCTAAGCCACACAATGGGTAGCCTAATTTGGTATCGAATTCACCATCCACGAGATTCGAACATAAGACCTCTCATTTCCAAGTGAAGATGAATACTACCAGACCGTAATACTGAATGACATATCTTATACATATTCATCAGACTATATAAATTGAGACGCTTCCTTTCATATTGACAAGTTTTTTTATTTGGTGCATGTGAGATTGTTATATTGGGGATATTACAGTTAATATATATGCACTTCTTTTTGCATATATAGGAATAAGCCTTGGTATCAAAAAGCAATTGAGATGGGCAGTTTATGGAGAAGCATCAGCAATACTTCCAAGTCCACACAAGTTCCAGCGTCAACTTCATCCACGCTATGGAAAACCATTGTTAATGTTAGGAGTGGGCACTTGGAACCGAAAACCGAAACCGAAACACGAACCAAACCATGCTCGCCTAATGTCCAAAGTGGAGGCAGTAGTACTACTACTGGAACAAACAATCACACTTTTTCTGCAGCTTCCAGTTCCAGTTCGAGTTCCAGTAACAATAATATTAGACATGCCAACAAACTGCGAAAATGTACCTCTCTAAAGGTTGCCACTTCATTTACAAGGGTGTGCCTTTGTGCACCAATATCTTCCTACAATGAGGTTTTCAGAGCTGAGCTTCCCCCAAGAAGAAGCAATAGTTACCCGAGAACGCGATCGTATTCCAAGCCACTTGGTACAACTAGTAGCAGTACTACTGCACAAGCACCACAACAAACAATAAGCGCAAGACGACTTAGTACCGACCAAGGAATCAGAAGAGTGTTTCGAGGAAAGTCATTGACCGACGACGTGTTGATGAGAAGGTTTGTTGTAGAAGAAGAGGCAATGATGCAAGTTAGAAGGAGAAATCAAATGGAAGTCATAAGGAGGAGAAGTGTGATGAGGAGGAAGAGGCTTGGCCCCAGTCCTCTTAGTAGAACGGTTATGGCTCAGGTTCTGGAGGAGGATTAAAACATTTTCAACTTTCCCCTCATTTTCTTTTTGTGCCTCTTTCATAGTCTTTTTTCCTTAATTATTATTTGTGGTCGAAAGGAGAAGTGCCACTCTCTCTCTCTCTCTCAATCTCTCTAACACATTTTTCAAAAATTATGATCAGAAGAACTTCAATTTGTTTGACCACTGGTCTGGAATTCGTCACCTTCAAATCTAGAAATTTTTCGAGAACGGACTATTTGGAGCCTGTATCAGTAACGAAGCCATAAATTTCTTCTAGTGGGGGCAACCGAAAACAACTAAGAAAACCTTATTATAGTATGGTTGTATTCAATATGATATTAAGGATGGTTTCAAATGATGATGTATCACAATTCCAAAGTTACAAAAATTTCAATATAGTAGTGGAAAGTGGCAAAGTGATGAGAAAAATATAAGTACATGATAGGCGGGAGAGGGTTTTTTTAGTTTGAATGACAGAACAAGAGCACTATTGCTCATATAATATTTGATATAGCGTATAAGTAGAATGAATGTATGTTGGGTACTAGATACATATATTTTCTTCAAAGATAGCCTATTTATATTATATAATTGTAGTCTGCAACTAAACAAACGAATTACTTGAGTGGGGGCATCTGCCCCCAGTGAGCCTTCATTGGCTCCGTCCATGGCCTGTATCCTCCGTTTTGTATTTCTTCTCCAATGAGAACCATAGTTCTTTGGATGTCTTCCAGGATGCATACACATTGCGAAGAGTATCATCTAGTCCTTTAAAAATGTAATTTTTGCACAAAAAATTCACTATGAGTCCAAGCATCAATGGCATTTATATTGTCTTTGTTAGGGTTTTCTGTCAAAAATGAGACTCTTCCTTCACAACATGTGCAAGATGTAATGTTGTTAGGTAGAACAACATTTTTTGCTTTGCCAACATTTGAAGTCTCATCCCTTACAATTTTGTGGCTTTTTGGTATAAGGGTTATTGGTGCTACTTGTTAGACATATTCTGAAATTAGAAGAACAAGACATTATGATCAAAGAACAAGACATTATGATCACTAATATAATGAATGAATCAGTATAAAATAGAGAGGAACTAATTATATTGATCTTACCTGTAGAATACAGAAAACATGGCTCTTCTGAATGACAGAGGAATTAGCGTATGCATAAGAATGTCTTCTACTCTCTCCAACCTATATGTTTTTGCTATGAATAGGGTTTAACACATAATAGAACAATTATTGTGAGAGCAGACACAATCTTTATATAGTTGCTAGGATATTTCTCAATCAAGTCTATTATTAAATGAGAGATACTCATATTCACAATTATATATTTTATATCCCACCATAATAAGCATTTACTAAATAGAGATCATGTAATAGGTTAATCAGAGGTTAAGACTTTATTACTCTAACCTTATTTGGCCATAAGATGTCACCTAAATATTAAGTTACTCGAGAATCAAGTGATTAATTGACAAAGATATTGACACTCATCATTATTCTTACACCACTCATATTGACTAATTACTCCATAACATATTTTCTGTGTATAAGATTGTTGGAATGAGAAATGTTAAGAAGACTCTCAAAAGTGGACTCTCCTTGAACTCTCTACCACCTCATGTTTTTGACACAATTCTTGTCCCAACATTAAAACATAAGGTATCAGAGAGTTCATAGTCCCGTTTTGAGAGAGACTCCTTATCATTTCTCTTGTTGGAACAGAGATATATATTTTTCTTGATAATAGTAATTAGAATACGAAAAAAATATTAATAAGGACAAAGCAAATAAATATAATATGAAAATAGAAAGAGAAATTCACTAGCAATTGCAAATGATAGTTTACGACAGTGACAAAAAACAATCATGTCTATGCACTTTAGTGCGAATTCGATTTCTACCGAGTCTCCTTTCCCTAACAGTTAACTGTTTAACCCACTAACACTATTGGTACCCTTAAACCCCATTTGTCCTATCGACACACTTCCTGTTAGGCCTTGTTCGGCATCAAATCATAACTCAACATCCATCACGATATTGCATGTTTTGAGCCCAGTTGGCCGGCATGATTTGTGTTTGGGATTTTTAAACCCAAAATGCGTCATGCTGTGGTTACGCATAGCCTACATCTTCATGGCTCCAAGCCTCCAAGGTTTTTGTTAGAGACAACTCCGGAGTCTTCCTAGGTGGTACATACCGGAAAGGGATCCTCTTTGGATCTCCTTTCATCGAATCCATTTAGTTCGGGATATGAGCATTTGAAATTTGATCAAAAGACTACAAACAGGGAGACCTTTAAAATTGATAATAACTGTAGCATTTCGATCAAATTCCAACGACCCGAATCCCAAACTAGATGAATTAGGTGGAAATGAATCTAAAGATGATCCATTTCCGTACATAACATAAGACAACACTCTCACCTTTTTAAATTGATGAAGACGCATTACTTGTAATGATAAATTGATGAAGACAAAGCTCCATTTTGGACTCTATCTTTTGTTTTTAGTAATGATAAATGTAATTGAATTACTTAGTGGGTTAGGATCGGGTATACATTTTTTTTAACAAACTATATTATCTAACTAAGGGATGTGGAAGTGAGGCAAGCCTTACAATAGGCTAGTAATAATATGGGTCAAATTTATTTTTGACGAGAATCGAATCTAAGACCACTCACTTACAAATGAATAACAACACCACCAAACCATAGTACAAAGTGGCAAATCTGGTATACGTTTTTGATACACATTTTGACATCTATTTCATAATGTATTTTTTAACGATCCGAATTGTTTATATTGTAGTATATCATTAATAGATCATATTTACAAAAAATTAGACAAATTTAAAATCATTAAGACATTTTTTTGTAGTGAAAAAATGGACACATATAGTCTACTAAGAAATACTAAAAAGAAAGGTTTTTTTTTATCCAAAATGGTCTATGAGATTTGAAATCGATATAAGTGGTCTCTGAGTTTGTCCACCATCAATCATTTTGGTTCTTTTGTGAAAATATCTATTACATAAGAACCAAAATGATAAAAATCCTCCAGTTTAATAAACAATCGGCCAAAATAATTTGACAAAAAATTGAAGGTATTTTTGTTATTTTCTCCTTATTTAACGAAGATTTTTCATAGAAGGACAAAAATGATTGATGATTAACAAACTCAATGATCAATTATATCAATTTTAAATCTCTGAAACTAAAGTAAAGAGTTATGCCAATTTCACTGATTATTTTGGCTAAAGCAAAAAAGAAATACTATTTTTCTTTATTGTTCTTTTAGGTCGCCTAAGCTATCTAAAAGGTTAATTTCCGAAAGAAAAAAAAAGTATCTAAAAGGCCATAAGGTTTGGTTGAACAACATAGTTGACCTACCAAAACTAATTTCCATAATTAGGAAAATCTTTTGATTTATTATTATTTATGGGGAAGAAATCAATTAAACATTATTGCATCTCTCTTGTCCGTGATATGCATTCTCATATTGTCACGCACGTTATGTGGACTAATAGCATTTAATATTGTCAAAAAGTAATATTTAGTATCATATCAACGACCCCTTCCATTTTTTTTTAGAACTTTAACGAAAAACTCCCAGTACTGTTCACTTTAACGAAAAACCACATTTTTACACTAAAAACTCAATCCTGGTACTATTCACCTTACCCTTTATTTTATCTTTATCGTTAAAACTCAGGGTTTTCAAGTCATTTTCATTAGTTTTCCCTTTTTTTTTTTTGCCACTTAATTTTAATTATATGTATTGTCTATTCCATCCCATACTCATTTTTTATTTTCAAAAGATAGCTCTAATGAGTTAAACGGTTTGCTTGGAAATGTTTTTAATATGACTGAAATAGTTTTTTGTGAAATTTTCAAACCAATTCTTAGTAGAAATTCAAGTGAATCATAGAAAAACATTTTAAGTGTTTCTTGCAAGAAACAAATATCTGATGCTTCTTCAAAAAAGCATCTAACATGTTTTTGGAAGCCAAAAGTCAATTCAACCAAAAGTGTTTTCAGTCATTTTAAAAGTGCTTCCAAACGAGCTCTTAGTTGTTAGAAAGGAGGGGAATTAGTGGGAGTCATACGCACATCATGATGAATTGATATAATTGTTTTCTATCATCGTAATAAAACGTCATATGTATCACCGTATTCCGTCATCATTAAAGACAAAAAATATTTGAAATTGAACAAAAATCTTTTTAATATAACAAACTTTCAACACACGGGTCATCTTTGTAGCACAGTTTAGGAAGTGTGCGTGGAAATTTGGATCGTAGAGTAAAAGTAATGGAAAAGAGAAGATAATCGTGATGAAAGGTCGACTTTCATCTCCTATACTGCAACCCAAATTATGGTTACATTTTTTTTTGGTTTACTTGGGTTTGTTTGTTTACTTGAATTAAGGGTGGCTATACTCACACTTTCATTTTTACATCTCATACACTTTTGTTAATTTTTATTCATTAATTTTATTCAATTCATTTAATGGGACAACCGAAAATTCAGAACGATATGTAAGAAGTAAAATTAAGTGTGTGGATATCATCACTCTTGAATTTAATAGTAAACTAGCAAAACTCTCTCACATCTATAGCTTTTATAGAAAAAGCAATTTGAGTGTCCAAGTGGGTGAAAAAATTGGAGCAACGATCTTTGGATTTTAGCCCAATTTGAGGTTTGAGTGATGAACTAAAAATATGAGTATGGAGCAATGATCCTATTTAATAACATCATTAAATATTTCTTCCAAAGTAAAGGGTTTAATGAGGCAAAAAAGTGATGAAAGTTCTAACGTTGTTACCCAAAATGATCATTGCTCCACATTGTAATAAATTCACGAACCAATGTTCATGAATTTTTAGTTTAAGAACCAAAACTCCAATTATGCTAAAGTCAGGAAGCCATTGCCCCAATTATCATATCAATTTTCACTGATATGATAAGAATATTTTTCTCAAGTACTGAGTTTGACACTTATTTCCATTGAAATGTAAAGTTATCAAGAGCTTATATGTTAAAAATTTAAGAATTAATCAAGAAATGTAATTTTTTTTTTTTAAAAAAAAAAAACAAGAAACGACATAATAAAATGCCTCTAAAATTTGTCAAATGATAGGCATTCAGATCACTTTTATTTGTTAACTATATTTGTTAGCTATTTGAGAATTCAAGACGTAAATTACATGGAAGGGTAAGAAACAAATTAGTGAAACTCACTAATTAAAATGTGGAGATATTTAGTACAGATAATGTTGTTGGTACTAAAAATAATCTCATTGTTCACTTCTCATTAATATATTTTTCTTTGTAAATATAAAAAGTTTGGAACAATGAAATTTTTGTTAGAAGTATGCCTTGAAAGCTGCTTAATAGCTTTTGGAATACTTATGTTGTTAAATTCTTGTTTAGTGTAGGAAGGTTTAGCATGTGTTATGTCCACTCAATCATAAGTATGACTTGTCTCAAGTTATTCGTGTTAGACACTAAGACGAACGTTCAAATTATTGAGTTCACTGAACTATGATCAACAAAGAGTTCTTATATACATGTTATATAAAAAACTCATAACTTGCAATAATGCAAAGTTGTCATTTGATCTAAGACACCACAGTTGCTTTATGGGTAGGTCTTTAATCATTTGACAATGTAACAAAGATCATGCTCCATCTTAGAGGGCAGGCAGGACAAGGCGGCTACGATCAAACGACGTATTAGTAAGTGAGCTTTTGTTTTCAAACTACATATCATGTATATGGTTTTCATAATTGCTTTTATGAATGCTTGTATATCATGCCATGACTTTTACTTAGAAAATGCAAATATTACATACATTGTTGATGTTGTGATTTATGAGTTTTGTGAATCCTATTATGTCATGATCATACATACATTTTTATCTTCTCAGCGCTCGACTGTGTGTGCTCGGAAAGTAACCAGACCAAGCGCTTAATTTGACAGTACTCGAGTCCCACTGTAGACTTCCTTCCACATTGATGATTGACGCATGGAATGCAATTGACGTTTGAGCCTATCTCTTGGAACTCCATGGCAGAAAGTTGTCAGGTTTTTCATTCGGATGAAGCAGTCAGAAAGTACTTTAAGTTGAAAGCTCGGTCCTCATGGTCTGCATTGAGGATTGATAGTTTATTAGCTCGAGCGGTTGGTGCCAATGCTCTTCAGCCATCCTTGACGCACCGCTCGGTAAATAAAAGCTCTTAGGTTGGTCTATGCGCCTAATAGCTTGATCTGTCGACTTTGTAGGTATTTATGGGCTTCATTTCAAGGCCTTGTGTCAACAATACCTAAGAGCATCTCTAAAAGAGATGTGAGATCCCACATCGGCGGGGTGAGGGTTGGTTCCTGGCCTTATATGTACATGCTCACCTCCCATTGCAGGATGCGTTTTGGGAACTCACTGGCTCCATATCCCATAAGAACTCCGAAATTAAGTGAGTTTGGACGAGAGCAGTCCTAGGATGGGTGACCCCCCTTGGAAGTTCTCGTGCTGAAACTCCAGAACAAATCCGTGAGGGCGTGGCCCAAAGCGGATAATATCTTGCTATGCGGATGGGGATATAACAATTTGGTATCAGAGCCAGACTCACCGTCCGTTCGAGTGTGTCGACGAGGACGTCAGACTCCCAAGGGGGGTGGGTTGTGAGATCGCACATCGGCAGTGACACACCCCGACCTGGAAATCAGGGCGTGCTGGCCATCACTAACGTGACGTAACCATAATGCAATGCGGAAGCAATAAGATAAGAGAATTATGAATGACTAAAAGTCGAATACTAGCAGTATTATGCAAATGACATGCTAGTGAGAATTTAAGTGTGAAATATACACAATCAGAGCATAAGATTCTAAATGCAGTCAAGTAGGACAATTGCTAAATTACAACACCCGATGGTGAGTCCTACATGTGTAAAGTCTGTCAGAATAGCCGTGGGAATCCTCGTGAGCCACCAAGCACTCCTAACTATAACCTGGAGGGGCGTAAAACAAAGTTGAGTGGGTCAGTAAAACAAAGCTTTCAAAACATTTCCTTTATCAACATATATAACCCCTCACTGTAAAACCTGTATACTTTCCCAGAAAATAGCATATAACATATGTATCTCAACATATTCTCAAATCATAGTTCAAAATCAATCATATGAAAGTATGCCATGCCATATGCATCAAAACGTAATGAAGCTACGCAAATGTATCAGGTAGAATAATAAATCAGCCGGAGACCCTGTAGTGGTCCTGTACGGCTAATCATATAGCTCAATACCTATGCCTGCACACGAGTCGGAACCACATAAGTGGTCTGTACAACAGGACTTGGTGTAATAATACGCTCTAGTGCAATTCTCATCAAACAGCTGTGCGACGTATCGCAGGTCACCTACGAGTCGGAACCACAGAAGTGGTCTGTACGACAGGACTTACACCTACTTGGATCCAAGGGAGCGTGCGGTGTGGGAGGTGAATCTCAACATAAGCACTAACACCGGTGGTGCATGTTATGAGCTCTCAACACAAATCATATCATCAACACAATATAACTTACCTGATACTTACCTGTACGTCCACCGCACCATTTCACACATATGCATCATATATCCATTCATATATTTCATATCAATTATATGCATGGCATTTTAAAACATACTTTCAATCAAATTCGATTTCTGGGAAAATCAGTAAGTATATAGGTATATAAAGAAAGCAACTGCTCACTCACTGGTATGTCGAATGGGTCGTAACCCCCATGACGCCTTTGATTGCGCTCGTCCTCAGGATAAGTCTCACCTATATGTGAAACAACTATAATAACGTTATTTAGAGCACATAACCAACAATCCAAAATAACTCCTTCTACGATACTCAATTGGGGTGTTTGAATATACCAACGTGATCTACACAACCTCACAAACATCCCCATATTTTTAAAATAATTTTTGGACCAGTCACGCGCCCCCACGTGCCGGGAATGGCACGGACCTACGCGCCCTTATGCGCGGTCACGTGCCAGGCACACGAACGGAAAACCAAACGGCGTCAGGAATATTCCGTCTTCTTCTCCGGCGACTTCGCCGGTTTCTGGGTAATTTTTTCAACTATGGTTTCTCACTCATTTTTCATTCATTTTTCATGAAATTGGTACCAAAATGAAGCTCTAAGCATGTAGAACACATCTAAACAAGTTTCAAGGCTTGAAAACCATTAGATTTTACCTGAGAAAGCTCGATAGCTCGGCAAACTTTAAAAACCTTCGATCTCGGTCCTCCAACGTCCAAACTCTACCAACGAAGTACCCCGAGGCTTGTGAGGACCTCCTTAAGCTCACTGTAAGCTTGAAATTCCCTCAAATGCAAGGTTTTACGTGTGCATGAACATTGCACATTTTCGGGGTTAGGGTTTCACGGCTAATTCGAGGGTTACAAGTTCCAAAATTGGTACCAAAATGTTTAGAAGGTTGCAAGGATCAAGAACCTTACCTTTTGGATGTCGATTTGCGAAGAAATGGTCGATTTCACACCTCGTCCGTACATGAACAGTGCACGAGGAGGATAATCCGAGAGGGGAGAGAGAGAGTGTGCATGGGGGAGAGAGAGTGAGGGTAGGTTATGTGTGTGTGGTCCTCTACTACCCCAACCACTCAAAATAAAATTAATTAGGTTCCAAATATTTTTCCAAAAACTTAGGGATATGACATAAAAACCAAATATAAATGTCACACACCTTAGCAACCTTTAGGGCAATCTCGTCTTTTCACGTCCTCGATAAAATAATTCCGGATGGGCTGTGACAGGCAGGGTGAGGGTTGGTCCCTGGCCTTATATGTACATGCTCACCTCCCATTGCAGGACGCGTTTTGGGAACGCACTGACTCCGGATCCCATAAGAACTCCGAAGTTAAGTGAGTTTGGGCGAGAGTAGTCCTAGGATGGGTGACCCTCCTGATATTTGATGCTTATGTGGCAATTTAACATTTTGTACAATATTTTGCTCCACCTGATATGTTAAATAATTATGTTATTTAATAAATTTTGTTTTTATCTTTTTGTGGCGTCCAATATTAAGGCAACCAATCAAATACTTGAAAAACATAACAATATTTATTATATTATATTAATATATTAAAAAATCATTTAATAAATTTGACATCTGCTATTAAATTTGACAGCGCCACATAAAAAATTGAAGGCTCGGTTGATGAGAGTTTGCTACCACTTTTTACTGTTGTATGTCTACTTGATAGTTTTGACATCTTCTTTAAAATACTTTAAGACTCCTAATTTAGGAGTAAATAAAGAAGAATACTATTGTAGTGTAATAAATTAATAGAATAAAAAAACATAGAGAGTGAAGGGAGGCCAAGTGTTGTAATAAGTGGGAATAATCTGGTGTGGTGGCCAAAATAGTCTTCCCATTGAAGTAAAGTTAGTTGAAGTTGGCCACATTGAGTGAGAAAGTGGCCAACCTCTCTTTCTCTTTCTCTCACTTCCATCATCATGGCATCAGACACACAATGACACACAGACACACAAATCTAAAGGCTTATAAATCCAGCAAAAGGCAGAAGGTGGGAAAGTTGAAAAGTAAAATCCATTCTTTCATACCAGCAAGAACCAGATTCAAAGTTGGAGAGAGAGAGAGAGAGTCATAATTCCGTCATAAACAACTACCGCTAAGCATTCATTTTGATTAATAATATATGTGAAAAAAAAAGAAAAAAGAAAAGCTTTTTGATGGGGAAAAGAAACAAAGGAGGGGGAGGCTGAGAGACTCTTGTGTGTTCTCGTTGCTTGCTCTTTCTGTGTGTGTGTCTGTCTGTCCTTTTGGTTGTAGCAGCAGCTGATTTGTAAAGGGATCCGGCCGAGTGCTGTCCTTGGAAGCTTGGTTGGTCGTCTTGGAGGTGGAGGAGGAGGAGATATAAGGTACAGATGCCTTACTTGAATAATCATCTTACTCTGTCTAATTATCTTTATTATTTTTTGTCTTGGAGGAGGAGCAGATGCATATAAAATGGTTCTGAATTTTAAATAATTTAATTTAATTATATAAGAAAAAGAAAATTTTAACAAAGAAGAAGAAAAGAGTCTTGCTGTCAGAGCAATTGTTCTCTTCTGAGTTCTGAGTTCTGACTTGGGATGTGATTCTCCTGTGAGTCCTTTCTTCTTGGGATCCCTCCCTCCCTCCCTCTTGATTTCATGTTTGTAAGAGTGAGAAAATTGGTTTTTTTTTTTTTTGATAAATAAATAATATTATCTTGATATTCTGTTGTTGTTGTTTGGTTTGTGTTTTGGTTGTCTGGTTTTCTTAATTTATTGAGCAAATTAAATAAGGAACGATAATGATGTCCTTAATTTCACTTTCATGGGTGTTTGTACTTTTGTTAAACTATAGGATCTGGATTATCATCTTATTTGATAGTTCATCAATAATATGTGTTTTTTTCTTATTGTCTGTCTGTCTGTCTGCCTTCCTGTACAAGGATTTCTTTCTTGCTTTCTTCTTCTTCTATGGAAGTTAACGATCTTCGATACAGCAATGTTGCGCTGCTGATCAATCTAGTAATGGTTTCAGTTTTGAATCATTTTTAATATAACAAATTAAGTGATGCCTGATGGTTGTTTTGTCTGTCAATGTCCCCCCCTGATTAGTATATGTGGGTGGGGACATTAAGCTTAAACAACCAAAGAGGACACATAATTCAAATTGATATATATGTACGTATATGCGTGTTTTCTTTAAGCTAGGCTTCTTTTGTTAGTGATCGAAACATCGATCCAAATTAGATGTTTTCATCACTATGCAAAAATGTAACTTACTAGCACCTGTAAATTCTCAAGTGCTCTTTCATGTCCCTTTCAGGTAGGAACGGTAATGCTAGGAACATGGGAAAGAAAGGGAGTTGGTTTTCCGCCATAAGGAGGGTTTTCTCTCCGCATTCCAAGGACAAGGACAAGGCAGTCAATGTAAGAGAATATGGCCTATTTCTTTTTCCAATGGAGTTTTCTTGATTTATATCACAACTTGTTTGAATGTCTCACATAAGCAGACGAATCAAAGGTTGACCTTTTGATAATTGTGGTCCTATTCGGACTATCTTTTCCCAAATTTCTAACTTTTAAATAGGTCAATTCTTGGGGTCGTCTCAGACACATGAGTCAGCTGCTAGCTGTAATGAATGTGCTTGTAACATTTGTACTAGCGAGAACTGTATATAGATGGTGTTTTACAATATGATTGTTTCGTTTTTTTGGCGATAAAACAATCATAAATTCATACTGCAGTTTATATGTTCAATTCAGTTTATTGTATGTCTGCAACAAAAGACGGTTCAACTTTGATTAGAGTGGTGCACATTTTTCTTTTAAATTTGTGTAGTGCATAATCAGTTTTCTTTCTTCTGGTTTTCGAGTGCAGAAGTAAAAAACGTGCAAAATATTCACTAACTCAAACTAAATCTCATTGTTAATCATATTGCAGGGTTCGGAGAGGAAAAACACAAAAGAAAAGAAGAAGGGGCTTGGGAAACTAAATCGTGGAGAGACCAATTCATTCATTCCGCTGTTCAGAGAACCAAGCAGCGTTGAGAAAATTTTTGGGGATTTTGAGAGGGAGCAACAAAGAGTAACTTTTAGGCCTCCTACACCTGATGAGCAACCAAAGACCCCGCCATCTGTGCCTCCGAGGGTTGGCTCACCAAGGGCTGCTTCTCCAAGGTCTCCTTCTCCAAGGGCTCCTTCCCCAAGAGCTCCTTCTCCAAGGGCTCTTTCCCCAAGAGCTCCTCCTCCTCCAAGAGCTCCCCCTCCTCCAAGAGCTCCTCCTCCAAGAGCTCCATCTCCTAGCACCCTTCATCAACATAAGGAGATTAGCTACAGACCTGAACCAACTCTAAGGAACCACCATGCCTCAGCTACTAAAATTCAGGCAGTCTATAGAGGTTATATGGTAAGCTTACTTTTCACCCGTTAGCACTCAAGGGTGGGGTGGGATGTTACGTGTAATGTGAAAACTGGACTATACGAGGGTAGAATTCAATATAGGAAAACCTAATCCCTCTGTTCAGTTCATCTAATTGAACGCTTTCTAGTGGTTCTGCTCTTACTGTGGCCACATAAGACAATGCATAGTTATACCTTGTCAAAATAAATAACTCAAATTCGGACATCACTTTTGGAGAACGTTTTAGGTAAAAGGTACTAGACTAACCAATTCTCCAAAAATGTAGCCGTTAGTGTAATATAACGTGCTGTCTAGAATCTGGTGTTTTGTGTCCTGACTTTATATCATAAAGTTGCAAATTTTATGTGCATAATTAGTTTTTAGAAGCACAGCAGCAGTTCAAATGTAAGTGGTGTGCAAAGGGTTTGACAAGCGACCAGAGAGAAGATTTTGTTTGGTCCGTATTCATTTTTCTGGTTTACACATTAAAACTTTATTTAAAAGGTACATTTCCTTCCCGTAGAGGTGTATTGTATAACTCTAGAGGTAGAGCGCACAGGAGAAAGATAAAAAATGGCTTCTGCATTACTGTGCAGTTGTCATTCTGTCTGAGATCATGCTACATCGTTCTTGGGAAGGTTTTGGGACCATGCGGAGTTGTCTTGAGCAAGCATTTGATATGATCTGGATCAAGTCTAGGTTTTGATAACTACAGGTTATGAACTTCCTGGGAGCCTGTAATGAACTTAGTCTACTTTTGATACAGGCAAGAAGAAGCTTTAGAGCTCTAAAGGGTCTAGTGAGGCTTCAAGGAGTAGTAAGAGGCCAGAACGTGAAGCGCCAGACGATGAATGCCATGAAATACATGCAACTTTCAGTGCGTGTTCAGTCTCAAATTCAGTCACGGAGGATTCAGATGTTAGAAAACCAAGCACGACATCAAGTCCAAAACAAGAATGACAAAGATGTGGAAAGCACCTTCGGCAAATGGAACTTGAGCCAGCAAGTATGTCTCCATTCATCTGTTTGTTATTCTATGCCTATCTGTTTCATTTGGTTCCAAACGTTTAAGCTCATAGCTATTGTAGGGGGCCCTAAAACATATATAAGGTTAATCTCTAACATTACACTCGCACATCCACACACTTAACACTTCTTCATTTGTACGTTAATATGGTCAATAATTTGGGGAAAACATGGACCTTACGCATGTAAATAGAACATAAAATTAATACAAGCTATGGTTCCAATGAACAACAGCTAAGCACTTAGCCGAGTTTATGGTTAATGGGCCTTACAATATGTATCAAGCTGAACACAGCACGATGCATATTGCATTTATGTCACTTCAAGGAAAGCTTAAGCTGGTGGAGAATTGGCCAAAAATGTATAGTGACCTTATATTATGAAACAAGATCTTTTAGGCCACATTAGTTCTCAAAACAGATTAGATGAACCATCTTTTGATATGGAAACCTGTAGACTCACATAATTATAACAATCTAAAAGAAGATTACTCTACTTTTTGAGCTAAAAAATGAAAAATAAACATATAAAAACTCCGGTACTATGTCTGTAATGTGGTGAAGCACATGTCTATAAAACAAAGTAGTGCTAACAATTTCAAGGATTGTGCTCTAGTCTGAGACGGCCAATAACGAGGAATGGGATGATAGCTTGCTAACTAAGGAGGAAGTGGAGGCAAGGTTGCAGAAAAAGGTTGAGGCAGTCATGAAAAGAGAGAGAGCAATGGCTTACGCATACTCCAACCAGGTATTCTTTCTGCACTAGTAGTAATAACCCAACTGAATCTATTTTCTAGTCTCATTTTCTTCAACTGTATGTTATTCTGCATTCACTTTTCTGTTCAGATAGGGAAAAAACAATCTTCACTTGTATGTTATAGTTTCATACCCTATTAAACTCCGAAAGATGCAATATTAACAAAGACGTAGATAGTGAGTGACATCATTTCACCGGACAAACGTCATAATCAGAACCATTTGTTCTCTTTATCATTAACTAAAGACTATCTCAAAAAATTCATTCATGTGCATCGTTCAGATTGACGGTTATGGTAAAAAGTCCTCATGATGGACCGCTAATTTGTTGTATTCATATGGATGACTAAACAGTCTTCTAATCAAATGATTTTCTAATAGATCAACGGTTCCGGTAATGACATTTGAATGGTCAGATGATATTGCATCGTTTTTGAAGGAGGAATAGGTTTTTACATGATTATATTAACGAGTTTTTTCTATGCATGGGTTACATAATAGTGGTAAGGTGACACCATCAATCCCCTAGTGGCCAAGGGTGTAACCCTGTGAGTATCTTGATCTTGAAGGTATTTTGTGGGTCAGGCCGGTTCCATTGACCTTGAATTCGGTCTTTTTTCCCCTAGACTAGAGTAACTTAGAATATCATTTGCTAAAGAAAAAAAAAGAACATAGTGGCTTAAGGGGTTAATTGGTTTCCTTTGTGCAGTTTTTAATGCAATTGATAGTTATCATATTTCTTGACGTTGCTTTGTACTTTTGTGTACCAAAAACAGCTGTGGAAGGCTACTCCTAAATCAGGTCAAACACCTATAGCTGATATCCGGTCTGGGGGATTTCCGTGGTGGTGGAACTGGTTGGAACGTCAGCTCCCTCCAGTAGACCCTCCTGCAGCAACCAATGCATTGAAAACTTTTCAGTTTACTCCTCCAAGACTAGGATCAGAGCGAAAGCCAAGCCCCCTGCCCCAGTCAAGCAATCAAGGGGAAAATCCTTTTCCATTTGATAACAATTTCGACACACCAAAATCGTCAGCATCAACCATTAATATGACAACAATAAAACCAGCACGAACCCCGCCTCCTACTAATATGAGTAGGACTCCACAAGCAAACAGGTCTGGACTATCGAAGTACAGAAGAACACCAGCTGATGGAGCTGAATCCCCTTTCGGGTTTCCACTCAAGGATGATGCCAGCCTCACAAGCTGCCCCCCATTTTCGGTTCCAAACTACATGGCTCCCACGGCATCAGCCAAAGCGAAAGCACGAGCTAGTAGCAATCCCAGGGATAGATTTGTGGGGACACCGACCAGTGAGTCCAAAAGGAGGCTTTCCTTCCCTTTGACACAAGGTATTGGGTCTTTCAAGTGGAACAAAGCTTCTTTTTTCTCCAACAACAAGGATTCCAGCTCTCCAATGAATTTAGATAAGAACCAGTCTTTGCAATCTATCGGAAACACGAGCATAGATTCCACGGTTTCTATGCCTGCGGCTCCACGAGCTGGGAGGAAGCCGTTTAAACGATTTGTGTGATTCATTTTCGTATATTTTTCGAACTTTTCTTGTACCTGTCATTCATTGCGGTGTTGATTTTGTCTTTGAGTGTACGGTGATAGACTTGAGAGTTGCAAAACACTGATGTAAAATGATAAGAAGGAAATATGTGTGTCGTGTGTGTAATATATATGATGCTTTGGATTATTGGATGTAACACGATTTGAATTTTTATAAGTTTCATAGACAATTTTATACTACTTTTGCATTTCTTCGACGATTCGTACGACTCTTTTCGATGTACATAACGGGTGCAGAAGGTCGCTCACGAAGTATTCAATTCTCGGGTTTTACGAAGAAAAGCGGGAACAGAAAAACCAAAGCAAGCAACAGCAAACTGAACACGAAAACCCGAAGAGCGCCCGGGCCTGTCCGGGATGACATTCACAGAAACTGAATAGAATTATTCACATTTTTGTACATGTTCGTAGGAAATAGCTAGATATATACAGAAATAGGGGGGAGGATTAAATTCTATTGGATCATCAGCTGTACAGAATGAAAGCAAATCAAAGTCCCAATCTCCCGCGAAAAGGATATATAAATGTTTAAATGTAATATTCATATGTACAGTTGGGATTCTTCCATCACGTCGATCTGCCTACGCTGCAGGGATCAGGAAGGAGGCGGGGTGTGAATGGTGGTGGTACCAGGTAACATGGCTACTGTCACTACGAAGTATTCACAGCCAATAGGGAGACCATACGGGTTCAATCCTGAATTCAAGGCCAAACGGTCGGTTCCCGTGTCAGATGTTAGCTCGTGCTCAGACCGGGTTGAACTAGGAGCCAATGGCTTCACAGTCTGCCGTTCGATGTGCACAATTTGTCCAACAATGTAGTTAGGTTGATTTGGGAGATGATCAGTAAACAAGGCTACAGATTCAGCAGACAGGTAGTAGTTGGAGCAATTCCGATTAATTGCCTCGTACTGCCCAAATGTGTTTAGAACAAATGCAGCAATCTCGTGGACTTCCAAGCGACCGAAAGATATCTTCTCTTTGTTTGCCTGCAGCAAAATTAACCACCTGTTAATTCATCATTCAGCCGGAACAGAATTCCGGTCACAGTTGATGCCTAGGTCTCTACTCACTAAACCATGAGTAGAGAATATTACATTAAACCATTTAACTTTTTCTTGGTATCAAGTAACAAATATTTCTTTTCGGTTGAACAAAATATCCCCTCTATTATCAATTACCCGATTCTCAAGTTAACCCACTAACGCCATCGTTTGTCCAAAAACAAAATCATAATACCTGCTTCTCAAGTTGATGCTTTGTGTACAAAGTTTTAACCAGCTCCTTCTTCTCTTCCAATTCTTTTCTAAGTTGTTCGTTTGCAGCTTCAACCTTTGGATACTTGTCAAGCAGCTCTTCACGGTGCCTTGACAAGAAACCAACTCTATCTGCCAGGACCCGAATACATTTCCGAAATTCAACAGTACCATCATCTTCATTGTCGTTAATAGAACTGAAACAATTCAAAGCCCAAATCACAGTCATCTCCCAATGTCAGTAACTGATCTAAAAGTATTCATTAAATGAAAGTACCCATGAAAACTCCCGGAAACATGGACATCTTTCCCTCCACTATAATGTTTTCTAGTGTGGGGTTTCTCCCCAATGTACTTATTTCATTTCGTTTTCACATTAAAATGACCTGGTTACGTACACTTTCAGAAGGAATGCTATCAAGGTTGCATGAGATATAGCGTCAGACAAAGCATTAGTGAGAAATTGAGATAATAAAATTTGTTTTATTTTTTGTCAAACGAATAACAGAAATTGTTCAAGACAGATAAAAGTAATTTAAGTGGTGTGGAAAACTTACTTGTTCAGAGATTGTGCTAAGGTGCGCAAAGATTCATTAAAACTAGCCACCCCACCCTGGGCATAAACACAGCTCCTAAGTCTTTCAAAAAGGCCACGCGTTTTCACAGCAGATGCGCGCAGTGCACTATACTCCGAGGCCCTACGATCAGCCGCACAAAGATGGGTTTGAGCTTCCTCTCTTGCCTCATGCAAACAATTCTCCAAGTGCGCACAATTCATCTGGCATGGGCAAAGCATGAAAATATACAATCAAAATATGGAAAAGCTAAGAATTAATAAAACCAAATATTTATATCCATGGAATCAAATCATTCCCTCCAACACCCCCAAAAATTTTGAAAATTTTCAGAATAATCCATGCCTGTAAGAGTAACGTTGCTGTATCCCACAGTCAACAAATCAGAAAAGTCAATGATACTCCAAGGAGTATCCGACGTGTTGAAGAGTATCGTAGGGGTGTCGGTATCAGATACGCACGCTTCCCTAAATTTCAAGTATCTGTGCAACATAGTATCTACCATGACAGCATAATCCAGCTTTTTTTTAAGTATGTATAGATAAAAAGGGAAGAACTCTAGGGAAGTAAAGTCGACCATTCTTTGTAAGAATTATTCTCAAGGAAACAAATGCAGGCTACGGATCATAATTTAGCCTTTTTAAATACCAACTTCTATTGAACAGTCATGTTTAAAAATATTCAAAAGAAAAATATCAATCAGGTGAGTTAAGTTCACTGTGACTTCAACATAAGAGTCATCCAAGAAACACCAACTAAAGCATATGTGCCACCCACAAATACACTCGATGTGTGTGTGTGTGTGTGTGTGTGAGAGAGAGAGAGAGAGAGAGAGAGAGAGAGAGAGAGAGAGATAATGCATTTATAAAAGAAACAAAGAACAGAACAGCCGGATGCATGAGTTAAAAATTGCTGAGAAATGATCTCTCGAAAAGAAAATATTAAAAAAAAGTAGTTGAGTCAGACCTGAGATTCATCAAGGAGTTTCCGATTTGTGTCCAATTCCCTCTTAAGCATAGAAACATCCTCCATAGCAGCTTTAAGCTTAATTTCTGTTTCACTCAACTGGCTTGACTTCTCTGAAAGTGCAGTTTGCAATTCCAGTAACAGCTCCGCACTGACTTTGGTGTCCAAGCCTGGGTCAACTGATGTTTCACATGGTATAACATTAAGAGGTTCAGGCATGCTTTCAGCAGTAGAACTGTTTGTCAGTGACATGCCCAGCTGCCCCTCCATCTTATCCTTCCCATCTTTACCACTGGCTAGCAGTTCTTCACGCTGTAGCTCTTGCATGGATGAATCCATTAGATGAATTCGTACTGCAGAAGAATCCATCATATTTTCATCTACCCCATCTCTCATTTTTCCAGGTTGCACATTGAACAGACCCAGTTTTGCATCAAAAACACTAGAGACGCAGGAAACCTCATCCATGGGATCAGTATTAGATAAGCAAGGCATATGAACTCCCCTACCACCTTCTTGCTTGCAGTTATCAACCTTATCAGACAAAATTCCAAATTCAGAGGCATCCTTATCATTTGAAATCTTCTGGCTTTGTGCATACTGATCAGACAATTTCTGTTCAAGTTCTTGAATGCGTTTCTCATATGAAAGACACTGCATCTGCTTCTCCCTGAGCATAGATTGTAGATGCTTTCCATATTCATCTTTCAGGTGCAAGGCTTCAGCTGTCTTCTCTGCGGCATCCTTCAATAAATTATCCACTTTACTATCATCCAATGATTCCAAGTCTACTTCAGGCCAGAATGAACAAATCACAGCTATAGCAGACGCCAGTTCTGCTTTCAGTTTTGCATTCTCAACTTCCAACTTACCTGTTCCAGCAATCTCTACCAACTCACAGCCTTCAAGTAGCTCCTCAGAGTCGTAATTCTCAAAGTTATCCAATGTACTCTCATCAGCATCAACCGAACGACAAGTTTCATTAGACATAGAATTTGAACCTCTGAATGCACTCTTTGAAGACAGTGCAGTCAAGTACTCAGGTGCATAATGGTCAATGTCTGAAATCTCAATATCAAGCAAGCTAGTATCAAAAGGAGCTATGTTGACATCACACTGATTAGGGGTATCATATAGTCCCATGGATGCTAATACATCCCTGGGTATGTATAAACTGTGAGCTCTCAAAAACTCCTCCCGTCTCCTGACTTCAGTCTCCCTCTTTGTTGCAAGTCTTTCAGCCAACTGTCCAGCCATCCCCATGTAAAGCTTCAATGAAGCCTTTCGTCTGACTATTTCTGCTAAGCAGGCTCTATATGCAGGGCCGATCCCTCGGACCAACTTTAAGTCCGAAAATAGATCCTCCTGACGGACCATTGCCTCTCTAAAAACAGGAAACTGTAATTTTGCATCTTTGATGACGTAAGAAATATATGTTATCTTTTGCATAAATCTATGGAGAAATACGTTCATTTCATTCTTTTTATCCTTGCAGAGGTCCAGGAGCTTGGAAATTGTGCGATCACAAGCCTGCATCCTAGGCAGGTGATTTTTGTAATGGACATCATACATAGGGCCCAAGGCTGAAACTGCATCATGAGGACGAAGTGAGGAAGACAATTGCCAAGACAAGCAATCATCCACGAGTTTCTTGACAGTATTTACATCTTTGCTGCATGAATTATAACCGGTTAGTATATTTAAAAATAATATAACTAAGTTAGTATTTCACAGCAAACAATTGTGCATCTAAGTGCAGTAGTGAAATTGAGAGTCGTGATCCCAAAGACCATAATATTCAGAAAGCTTTAGTAGTCCTGGAGGTTTACGATCTGGTAAGCTTCGTATCCATTATGATATGCTTCCACTTTAACGGGTGTACGAGTACATCAAATGGGTAAAATCATTCAACAAAATACAAGTTCGTGCATATACAAATAAAGAGAATAGCCACTTCCTGAATGTTACCATACTCGAACAAAAGGACAGCCACAAACAATAAAAATTGAGTTCTGCTATTCCCTTCACTTGTCCTATTTTCCCACCCACATTAAAATACAAACTTTCCCCAACCTCCGCAAGAACAAATTGAGCAGAAAGGCCTCTTCATTGAAAAGAGTCTTTTGCTCAACCCTTTCTTATCATTTCATAAGATAAACTAGTCATTAATCGTTAGAAGGTTTTGAGCTTTGAAGCTAATGCATAGCATCGTAGGAGGAAAATTGATCCAGTGAAAATATGAGGTAACTTCTGATGAAAACTCAACCACCTTATGGCTTCAGATTTTGATACCTAACTGAACAGGATTGGGAATTGCTGACAAGGATGTTTAATCTTTTATTTCTAGAGTTACTGACAAGGATTTTGATACCTAACTGATGGAGAACAGGATTCGATGAAGGTCTTTATATTACATCCTTGTAACTCTTTGGAGACAGTTTTGGACGATTGAATTAAAAATTGTTGGAGCTTTGCTTCTCTCTAGGTTTTGTGATGCAACCTAACCCTCGGTGTGATGCCTTAGGCCTCTAGGAGTGATTCCTACAAACCCTACTGGTGTGATGCTAGTAGTTTCTATCCTTTTCTCATAATTTTCATTTATTTCTTTATGATTTCCGCTGTACCTTCTTTCTACAATTCATAAAGTCAACACTCAAATTAGACAGACATCCTCCCTTAATTGAGGTTGTCCTGCATCACTAACTCATCTACTTCTACTTCATTAGGTTAAGCACTTATCTAGTGGTACTTGTTTGCTTTAAGAGAAAAATACAAATGTGAGTAATTTTATTTGCCCCCATATTTTGCCCCTGGCATGAGCATCTACACAAACTCCATTCATTTCCTTTCCATCTCTCCTTAACAGCATCTCAGTATCCCCAAAAGATGGGCATTCGAACTAACCATATTATCTAATGATGATAATAAAGCCAACGGACAACTTTAAAAGCACCAGAAGAGCTTAAGGGTAAACTAAAACAATGCCAGTATATCAACTACAACGAACATATGATGCATACGTGAATATGAAAGCACACATACAAACCTCTAAATTATATCTGGAATCCTGTCTACAAAATGTTCTTAACATGAAATATGCTGCAATACTACTCATGCAACGTAATTGCTAACAAAATGATAAATTCTAAAAACTGATGTGGTTTTCAGCTACATCAAAGTTTTAAAATGATAAATGAGCATTCATAAGTAATCTCCAAATGATCCAAAAGAAACTTGACAGAGGAAGTTGGAAAGACAAATAGACAAAAACCATATATCTGATACGGCATAACTATGACCGGAAAAAAAGAAAGAAAAGAAAACCAACCTCAAGGATTGCATGATACTCTTTTGCTCATGAATACATCTTTGGTGCTCCTTAATCGTGATTTCCAAATTCCTAATAGGCAATGAAGCCCTATTAGAAAACAATTCTTCAACTTTCCGCTTTACCTCACTAAACATCTGTTTAAACTGTGAAACCTTATTCTCAAACTGCCTGTGGGAACTGCTACAAATTTCTCCCGCTTTCCTCAAGTTCTCTTCCTTCACAAAATCCGATAAGCACTTCCGAGTGGCAGTCTCTAATGCAGGGTGAAGCTTTATAGATCTCAGTTTTTCTACATCCCTCCCAAGATTGGTCAAAAGATCAGAATGACTTCGATGCTGTTGTGAATAACGCTTCATGAATTCTGTATAGTTTTGGTTTATTATTTTATAATATTGATCCAAATTGCCCCTAGCAACCTCCACTGCCCTTTCTTGAACCTTTTGCTCCCTCAAAAGCCTCTCACAGTTCTCATATTTTACTTGGGTACGACTGTAAATTGCATGACCCTTGTGGTAGTGGTACCTAAATTGCCTTTCATAAGAAGGCAAGGCCTTCAAAGCAGGGTCCGAAACATCATCCAAAGGGTGAGGGTCATGTGAAGCTGAAGGTGATTGGGGGTCAGCAATGTCAAGAATATCAACTTGCTCGGGCTGAGGGAGCGGAGAATTAGTCTGCAGCCTTGCTTTATTGAATATAAACACTTCCCGACCATCAGCTGGAAGCTTATAAGCCGAAAGCGGCCTCTGTGGCTCAAGCTTCATATCCAAACACAAAACAAGCTGGTCATTGAGATTAATCCCAGCCATGGATTCAATATACCGCATAACTGCCTCCACCGGTGTGCTGTCTTCACAATCGAGCTCAAATGAATGCCCATTCTCAGCAACATTAACCAAAAGCTTGCCCTGATGAACCAAACCTTCAGAGATACTCGAACTCATCTTATCTCAAACCAGACAACGATGCTCGACCACAAAGTCCAAAGCAAACAGAATCAAATTTCCAGTACCACCTTACACATACAAGTACAAGCTAAGTTCCGAACCCAAAAGGTTAAATCCGATACCGCTGACCTCCAAGCAATTGAATTGAGCGAGCAAACCGCTTTTGTAGAATAACCTGCAATCAACTGGAAAATTCCCGATTTATAGATCTTCAGCCTCGACAAAAACCCCAAATTATCACAGACCCACCTCCAAATCTACAAAATTTAACCCAATTCTCAACAATCCACAAAAGATTATCGAAAAAAAAAGGGAAGAAGAGCATGACGTACCACCAATTCTTGAAAAGCAGCCAAAATCACATCAGAAATTTGTCGAGGGTGGCTCGATTTCTTCACGATAATCAACCCTCAGACAAATATCAACAAATATAATCGAGGACGAAGACTTTCACAACTGAGGAGGAAGAGGAGGAAGCGGAAGAGAGGTAATCGAAAGGGATTGGTTACGTGAAAAAAAGAGGCTCACAACAAGGACAAGGTTTTCACGAAATCCCTTTTCCTTTCACACTTGCACATATATATCTATATATATATATAGACCATAGCCACCACTGCACCGTCTACGACTCTTCCTTCTTCAGCAACCCCTCTTTCTTTTTATCTTTTACTTTTTTTTTTTTTTTTTTTTTTTTTTCAAATTGTGAACAAACGCGGAGAAGAGAACCTTGTGCTGGGAGCGTTAGCTCACAAAAGTACTGAATGGTAAAGTAAGAATGATTAATATTGGGTTTTATTTAAGAAAACTAATGAAAATGATTTGAAAACTTTGAATTTTAACGATAATTACAAAACAAATGGTAAAATGAATAGTACCATGATTGATTTTTTAGTGTAAAAATGTGGTTTTAACGTATCAGGATTGATTTTTTAGTGTAAAAATATGGTTTTTCATTAAAGTGAATAGTATCGAGAACTTTTCGTTAAAGTTTTCGAGAGCTGTTATTGACACTCACAAAATCCCAATCTCAATTCCATCTATATTTTTAATTTATCTATTTTAATTTTTTAATGTGATTTTAAATTTTACCCCTATATTACTTTTAATGTCTACAATCTTGAAAACCTCATTATGTATGATGACATAAATATGGGTAAGTATTTATGGGTAGTTGTAAAAATCTTTTGTGCTCTAGAAGCAAGTAATCTTTTACACTTGAGTCTGAGCTTATATGCAAAAGACTCTAGCTCCATATAGAATCGGTGGCTGCTTTATAAAGTCAGCCATTTCTTCGTCCTCAGATTCTTTTCTCTTAGTCTGGGCAAAATTTTTCTTTTTATTTTTATTTTTTTTGGTAATTTGTGGATGAACAACCATATATGGACCTGATACTACAAGAAAGTTTAGACGAAATTCACAATGGTGAAATGGAAGAAATGTCAGACTTGAATGATCCTTCTAACTCTCTTGAATCAAATTTTCATGGTATGTCTTCTCACGACTTTTTTTCTTTTTATTTACTGGTTTAATTATTTTTAGTATTATAGGTTGTTTCATTATGAGTTTGAACATATTTGTATTTCAATCTCAATAACATGAATTAGACATTCAATTTCATGGATTAGAATTGGGGTTTTTCAGTAGACAAATTTATTGTTGGTGCAATGCAATTTCATGAATAAGTTTTTTTGTTGCTGCCCTTTGAATGCTTGTTTTTTTTATCCCTGATTTGCTTTCATGTATTGAGTTCTACCCCCTTATCAATTGACTTCTCATTCGACCAACTTCTTTTGTTTTATTAACTAGTATGATAGCTTCAATTGTTAGTAAGTTAATGTATATTATGTTGAAATGAATGGTTCACAAGCTATAAAACTGAGTTTATTTTTATCTAGGGAGTCAAGTAGAGATCAGTGAACATGACACAATGCTCTCTTTGACTGAAAAGAACTTTCAAGGTCGGGAAGACCTCCTTGGTATTGTTTGTCAAATTGCATTAAAGCAAGGGTATGCAACTGTTATTCGGAGATCGAAGGCTGATAAATATGTTATTATTGGTTGTGATAGAGGTGGTAATTATCAAAATACCAATCTTTCGTTAGAGGACAAGAAAAGGAAAACAACATCTGGATTGATAAATTGTCCTTTTGAAATTTGGTGAAGGAAGAAACAAGAAGGATATTGGAAGGTGGACATACAAAATTTGTCGCATAACCATGATCCTTCAGCTAACATGTCTGGGCATCCTTATTGTCATCGGTTTTCAAAAGACGAAATCTTGCACATTCAACAAGTGACTATGGCTGGTATACCACCTCACCAGATTCTTTCTTCACTTCGTCAAAGTAATTTTAATCTTCAAGCAATTTTTCAAAGTGTGAAAGGTATAAGATTATGAAGCAGAGTTTAGGAGGACGTATAGTTGTTCAAGCCTTGTTGGACGAACTTTGTCAAGATGGTTTCACGGATAACATTGAGTATGATCATAATGGTCATTTGACTTATTTGTTCTTTGCCCATCCCATTTCAATTGCACTGACTAAGAGTTACTCAAATGTTTTTGTGATGGATTGCACCTATAAGACTAATAAGTACAAGATGCCATTGTTGGATATCATTGGGGTCTCAAGTTTCAATACATCATTTTATTCTTGTTTTGCCTTCATGCAAAAAGAAGAGGAAGAGAATTATGTATGGGCGCTGACAATGTTTAGTAAACTTCTGGGAATTGATAATCATCAAGTGGCGATTATAATAGATAAGGAATTGGCGTTGATGAAAGTTATAGAAAGTGTCTTCCCTAGAGCTACAAATATTTTATGTGTCTGGCATATTGAGAAAAATATTCTTACAAATTGTAAGTCTCATTTTGAAAACGAAGATGATTGGGTTAATTTCATATCCGCTTGGACTAGTTTAATAAAGTCTCCTAATGAATTATCATTCAACGAATCTTGGAATTGTTTTGAAGTAAAATACAAGGACAAGTACACTAATTATGTTCTTAAATATATTACAGCTACATCACTACTTTTCAAAGAAAAATTTGCAAGTGCATGTACTGAGCAGGTTATGCACTTTGGTAATCATGTTAGTTCAAGAGCAAAAGGTGCACATGCAATGTTAAAGAAGTATCTTCAAGTTTCAACTGGAGGCCTTCATGAGGTGCATGAAAAGATTTGTCTTGCTATTGAAAATCAATTTCAAGAAATCGAAGTTCAACTCTCAATTGAGAAGATTTGTATGTCACATAGACTTCGAAATCCTTTTTTTAAAGAACTTGTTACTCATGTATCTATGTTTGCACTGGATGAGTTACATAACCAATATGGATTAGCAAAATACATTGATGTTTTATCTCGGTGTAAAGGCCATTTTTTACAAACAATGGGCCTTCCTTGTGCACACATGATTAGAGAAATGAGAAGTGAATTGCAATTGAAGGATGTACATGAGCAATGCAGGATTGATACAAAATCGTTTAGTGATGTTTGCGATGTTAACTTGGATGGTGATAGAGATAAAATAAGTGATCTTCAGGCAGAGTTTAAATCAAAGTACGAAAAAATGCCCATTTATGAAAAAGAAGGTACCAAAAGGCTGCTAACCCAATTTCTTTGTGCTTCTCTTCCTTTAATTCTTGAGCCCATTATTCAAGCTCATAAAGGTCGTCCATCAAAGTCGAAGAGAGACAAGAATCTAACTCCACGCAGCATGAGCCTTCATTGATTGAGATAGTTGAGAACTCCTGAAAATGTAGCATTTGTGACAGTGTTGGCCACTACCGTCGGACCTGCGAACTCAACAAGAGAGCTGCATGATTTATGTGGTATGATTGCAGATTTTGAACAGAGACATACTTGTAAGTTCTCTTTTTATAATTAGTCTTTAAATCACGTTCATTTTGGTTGGGACTTGAAATTAATTTGTGTTTCCCTCAACTGAAATTTCTCTTGTATGTGTAACAACTAAAGTCTACAAATAACTACACCTTTTTATCATTAGTATTTTAATGTGAATTTGAATATATAGGACGTATTTATATATGTCTTCCAACTGTTTTGGTATATTTTATTATGATATACAGGTTATGCACTTTGCTGATACATATTTGTGTGCTTGATTGAGATGTGGAGGCAATTGAAGATTAGAGTTTGATTATCAAGGAAGTGGAAACAGACTTCAGGCTTGGTTTGAGATGTGGAGGCAATTGTTGATACATGTATGTTTGGATGCTATGTTTAGAATTATTTAACTTTGCATTGACATGGTTAAAACTCTAGAAAAAGAACATGAAATTATTCTTTGTTATGATGTTCAAGATATGAAACACATGAGGCTTTCAAAAAAAGAAAAACATGCTCAAAATCCAAGCATTCCCACCAATTTATTTTAGTCATCAAAATTATACTTAATGAGGTATTCAAAATTCTAGGCACATTATAAACAATACAAGGACAAAATTAGAAATCACATTAAAAGAATTAAAATAGATAAATTAGAAATATAGAAGGAGTGTGGATTGAGATTTTGGGAGTGTCAATAATAGCTCCCTTACTTATTTATTAAAATGACTAATATACTTTTTTTTATTATAAAGAAATGACTAATGTTCATACACAAAATCGACTTCTTAGATTAAAATGACATTGTTTACAGCTACGGGTGGAATTTTTTGTCAAATTATCATACCAACCGAATTACCAACCGTACCATACCAAAGTTGTGCCAAAAAATTTGTACCGTACCATACATTTTCGGTACGGTAATAGTATTCAAAACCATTACCAGTGGTATACCATACCGTACCACTACTATTAATATTATATCATTTATTTATTCATATATATATATATATATATAATTAGGTATTATTATCATTATATATGCACTTTATTTTTTTTTCTAGTCATTTATCCAATTATCTCACCCTCTAACCTCTACTTTCCCAATAAAAAAACCTAAGCCTTCTTGCCCTGCGACTCTTCATCTTTTCACTCATCTAGCCATCGGCTTCATCTATGTTGCTCCCGTTCCGGCAACTCTCTCTCTCTTCGCAGTCCATCTCATCTTCTCCTTCATCAAATTGGGATGTCTTTCTCCCTGACTTCGTCTATCAAGTTAATTTTTGTACAATTTTAAAGAATGTAGAGATGGAATTGAGGAATCTTTGTACTATTTTTTTAGGGATGTTGGGTTCTTTCAGCAATTCTTACATCTATTTACTTCTTGTTTCTTAAATGAATCTCTATAAAATTCTTATAATTAAATAAAAGAGTTTTAGAAGCCCAAAGAGAGTGGCCAAAACATGTTTGGGCCTTGAATTGGGTTGAAAAAAAAGACAAAAAAATCAAATTTTGGCCCAAAAGAATGGCCCAAAACAAAGTGGTAATTACCATTACCATACCATGCCAACCGAACTATTTGGCATGCAGAAATTCGGTATACCGAAAGTTTGGCACAGTAATTGTAACAGCTCGTCCCGGAGTTTTTGTACGGCGGATGTGAAATGACGAAAATGCCCCTAGGCATTAAATAAGGTACGTGTGTGTTTTTAACTTGAGTGTTTGGTTGTACTTGGACCACACACACACACACAATCACCTCACTTCTTTTCCTCCCTCTCACTACCGTACTCACTCTTTCTCTATCTCTCAGACTTTTTTTTCTCTCTCTCTCTCTCCCTCTCAATTTTTGTACGGACAAACACAAATCCTCCCTAAACCTGGCAGATCGAGGACGTGAAGTACCCCATCATGTTCCTGAGGTCCATACGAACTCGTTGGTACCCGTTGTAGGTAAGAAAGCCTTTGAAAACCCCGTGAAACCGTAACCTTCGATTTTGTCACTATTCATGCTCACGTAAAACCTTGTGTTTTTGGAGATTTCAAGTTCATAGGAAGCTTAAGGAGGTCCTTAGGAAGCTCGGAATGCTTCGTTGGAAGAAATTGGACGTCGGAATAGCGAGATCAGGAAGTTTCATTTTGGCTGGAATTATCTAGGCTTTTTCCAACGAATCCCCGACAAGTTGGGGGTCGAGTCAGGTATGGATGTGTTCATCTTTGTGAGATCTTCGTTTTGGTATAAAGTACATAGAAAATGGTGCAAAAATGAGTGAGAAACTATGTTTGGAAGTTTACCCATAAACTGGAGAACAGTCGCCGGCGACCGGCGACTCGCCAGAGAAGACGAAGAATATTCCGTCAGTTTTGACGGCATATGCTGACGCCGTCAGTTATCTTTAATAGCTTCTGTTAGTTAATTAACGGAATATTCCTAACGGCGTTACTGTTCTGTTACACGTGCCAGGCACGTGGCCGCTCGTGGCCGTGCCTTGGCCGGCGCATGAGTGGTCGGAAATTTTTTCTAAAATATTGGGATGATCCTGAGTTTGTGTAGGTCACAGTGGTATATTCATATACCCAATTTGAGCAATGTATGAGAAGTTATTTCTAAGGTTTCGTTTATGTGCGTTAATTAACGTTATTTTAGTTACTTCTCATATAGGCGAGACCTATCCGAAGGACGAGCGTAGCCAGGCTAGGCACGGGGGTTACGACCCGTCTAGTTATCAGTGAGTGGGCATTTGATTTCCGTATATACCTATATAAATGAATTTTTCCTAGAAAATCAGTTTATATGAAATGTGATATGAAATGCGATATGAAATGCCATGCAAAGTATCTATCTATTTATTATGCGTTATTGATTGCTCATATTGATCTTGGTGTTGAGGATGCACATGGCAGGTAAATTTATTTACTAGTTGTTGAGAATGAATTATGTGATGTGACTGATATTAGTGCTCCCGCCCAGAGAGGGGCTCAGTCATTCACGTGATGTTCACCTCCCGTACCGTATGCTCATCTTGGATCTAAGTTAGGTGCTCAGTCCTGTCGAATAGGCCACTATAGGTGGGTTCGACTTGTAGGTGACCCGCGATTTATCGTTCAGTCTTCACGTGATCGTAGCACTAGAGCATATTAGTTATTTATTAGTGATGTTGTGCAGACCACTAGAGGTGGTATTGATGTGTGTGCATGGTATATATATGATGATATGGTTAAGATGAGTATGAGTTATATGATATGATGATTGTTATGAGCTATATACAGCAGAGGGTTGAGATGATTATTTAGTATTCAATCACATTCACAGAGTTATGCTTTGGCATTCATTTATGATACTTTGGCATGGCATATACATACGTTCATACATACATATTTTCAGCAGGGTTTTGAGAACTATATATACGAGTATATACTTTATTCTGGGAAATTATACAGGTTTTACGGCAAGGGGTTATAATCTTTGAGAAAAGAAAAGTTTTGAAAATATTTATTTCTGACCCACTCAACGTTGTTTTTCGCCCCTCCAGGTATTAAGTAGTGTTCGTTGGTGGCATACGAGGAGCTCATTGGACGTTCTGACAGAATTCACTTATGTAGGACCACCTTCGGGTGTTATTTTTATTTAGTACTTTTGCTTGACTGCACGTAGACTTTTATGCTCTATATTAGTGGAATTCACACTTCTTTTACACTAGTATTGCTAGTGTTTTGGTTTTAATTGACCCGTAAATTCTATCATTTATTGCTTCCGCATTATGCACATGGTTACGTCACTCTTACGTGACGGCCAACAAGCCCCTATTTCGGGTCGGGGTGTGTCAGTAATGGTATTAGATTTTGTCATACCAAATGTTTGGTATGGTAATTAGTACATGGGTTTTATTATGGTAATCGTACCAATACCACCCCTATTTACAGCTGTCTTATTATTATTTATATGCTTAAATAATAAAGTTTAAAGAATATTTCTCTTCACTTGTAAGTGAGAGATTTTATGTTCGTTTTTCGACAAAGGCAAATTTAAACCACATTATTGCTAGCCCATTGTGAAGCTAAGCCTATTCCTCTCCCCCTTAGTGTGGATAATATTGTTTGTTAAAAAAAAAAAAAAAAAGAATATGCAATAGAGAGACTGTAATTTAAACAAGTTAGAATTCATAAGTTTTTTCTCTCTAGTATAGTTATCCTGAATGTTTCTGATCGTAAGATTACCAATTAGGCATTGACAATCCGCTAAGATTAGTACATACGATGCCTTTTGACTTTGGAGAATGACTAGTCTTGAGTCATTAGTGTGAAATACACCAAGACAAGTATGTAGGTGCTCAATAGAGAGTGAGTTCACTAAAAGCAATCAAAGATGAGTTCTTATATGGAAGTCACTACTGATAAGTCAAATAAGGAACTCTAAAGTTGCACTAAAGCAATCAGTCTTCACACCTCTAAGACATCACAGTTGTCTTATAGAGATGTCTTTGTTTATTTAACAACGCGTCATACCGTTGGGTTTGTTTTGTGCATTATCGGGGTCTTAGACTTATTCGTAGAGGCGTATGAGTGTATAACAAGGAGTATCAACCTTTGATAAAGAAGGAGAATCCTCTAAAATGTGATTCAACAAATTTTTGAGTATAGTATTGAATGTAATTAAGAGAGTCATAAATTATATTCATTTGAATCATATAAACTAATGTAATTAAGAAAGTCATAAATTATATTCATTTGAATCATATAAACTTAGGAATCTACATTAGGGGCTTGACATAAACTTCATTGTAACGACCCGTCTCTGATTTTACGAAATGTCAAGGGCAAATTGGTCATTTCACATATGAAAGATATTTTGTCATGTTTGCTTTTGGACTTGTTTGGTGTGCCAGTGGGGCCCATCTTTACAATTTGGTCCCCTGGCCCACTTCCCCTATCTTCTCTCTAACTTTCCCAGTTCTCTATCTCTCAATCTCAAACTCCCTCAGCCCTCTCATTTCTGTTTTCCTCTTCTTCCCGAGCACACCCACACGCACCAACTTTCTCTCTCTCTGATCTCCCTCACCCATCTCGGACTTCCTCAACTCTCTCGTTCCTCTTCCTCATTTGCAAGTCTAGACATCGAGACCTTCATCACTACCACCGTATGTCGACGAATCCGGCGAGTTCCACCATTTTCGATTAGGTGAGCCTCGGAGTCACCTTTCTCTGTCTCAAGTTAATGTTGAGTTCGATTGTTAAGTTGTTTACTCGTGGTTGTGAAGGTTCAACACAAAATCAACTCGGGGAATACTCCCCAAATTCCGACAAGAAAACCCGTGAGATTGCAGGCACTTTCCGGCCACGGCTGGACCAAACATTCGTATATTTCTCTTCCTCTCCTCCGTAGCTTCAAATCCTTATATGGCATACTTGTAGTTATTATGAAATGAAGCTAGTCGGACTCTATATTGTTTCTCGGCCAATTTTCCAGATTCTGGCCAACCCGGCCTGAAATCGGGTCGACCCGACCCGTAAAAGCAAAACCCGATCCGAACCTGAGCCCAGCCTAGAAACCCGGGCCCAAACCCAGCAACTGACCCAAACCCAATTTCGACCCAACCTAGATCCGACCCGACCTAGATGGAATATTCTGTTAGGGAATATTCTGTCAGGGAATATTTCATCAGGGAATATTCCTGGAATATTAGAATATTCTTTGTTGACTTTTACAAAATTTGCCTGGGACCTCTCTTAGGGTAATTCGACGCCTTGATTCCAAATCCGACGTCCGTTTTCCCAAATTCAATCATTTTAGTGGATTTTTATTAATTGGTCCCTTTATGTGCTTAGGTTCATTTGTTAGTGGCGTTTCCGTCTTCCCTAGATTGCACGGCTCTTCAACGACGGAGTATCTGTGAGTGGACCCCTTCTAAAATCATGATTTTATCATTAGAAATGCATACATGAAAACTATGATTTTATGACTACGTTTTATGAAACGTTTATGAGTAAATTGGATTTACGCTTTATGAATTATCATGCTTTATCGAATAACTGTTTACTGAGATATTTGTGATATGATGTTTGAGCTATTAAGCTTTGATGAGATATATTTTGGAAAGATTATGTTCATGATTTTTGTGCTTACTTAGTGGTTATTCATACTATGTACCTACGGGCGAATGATACTTATATATGGCTTCGGCCGGGAGATGTAGTGCCTACGGGCGGAAGATACTTATATATGGCTTCAGCAAGGAGATATAGTGCCTACGGGCAGAAGATATTTATATATGGCTTCGGCCGGGAAATGTAGTGCCCATGGTTTGAAGACCTATTATTGTTTTAGTATTAGTATATACGAAGTACACTATATACCACTACTAAGTACACTATATACGATATATGTTTTACGAAGGTTTTATGGCATGCTAGGGTTTTTGGAAAACCTATTACTTATTATGCTATATGAGTTTTCTAATCTGGGGGTTAGTACGGTGAAGAATAACTGTATTAGTATTACTTATATATATAAACTTGGTCCACTCATGTTTTGTTTTGCACCATCTCAGGACTTAGAATCGAGGCGTACAATTCTGGCGTCAAGGTACTCCCGCATCGGTATCTTCGAGTCCTCTCAGTGTAGGAGCCTTTCCTTTGTTCGTACATTTTTATAATATTCCTTCTTCAATGTTCTGGATTAGTTGTATGTTCTGAACATCTTCCGCAATTGCATATTCATTATAGTTAAATATATGAGTTTTATTTATGTTCGTTCTTCCTTCATAATTCTCATGCATGTTAGGATGGCTTCGTCACCCCGACGTGTCATTCATGCTCTAATAATGTAAAGATGGTGAAAGCAATTTGTTGAGTTTCTAGGCATATGATTGGGATTGATTTAATTCTAATAATTAAACACATCAAAAATTAAGCAAACAATGATAAACTAGCAATGGATGATGGAGGGACTGAATTAAATGTGCTAGCAATATCTCTGACTTGGATCATTTTCGGCGGCACACATGGTGATTTTTAACGTAGGGTTTTCTCTCTTTTATCTGAGAGGCACAATTGATTGCTTTGTACATATAAGAGAAACACAAGGGTATATGTAGACACCCATAGCTGCACCTTTAGGGTTTTGACGCCATGGGCTTTGTCCCATTTTAAAGCTCTATTCACTTGCCATGTTGGGCTTGTGACTTGAACCCGTTTTAATTAAATAAAGCTCATACCTTATTTTATTTAAAATCATGTCCAATACGCTCAAATAATTAATCTAATATAATTAACAGTAAAATATATCTTAACATCATGCATATAAAGTTACTAGAACTATCATTTACACACCTCTTAGGTTCTAATTAAAGCTGGAAGTGAAATTAATAAATTAATTTAATTCCACAATTCATGAATGACACTTCGTAACATTTTATGGCTACCCCGACTAGTAGAAGTATCGTGAATTAATCATGATACTCCTTAAAACCTCAATTGTAGATACAATGCAATTTGGTTCTTCTCTCATCCATATTTCGTTCTAGATTTATGTGATATGAAATAATGCCGAATAACCTACAAATATCTATGATCACCATAATGCATCATGTTTAAGCAATTCTTACAAACATAATTTAATCAACAAGTACTTCGATAGAAGATTTCTGAGATGGATCTTCAAGTGGCTTCGATTATATCTCCTTTTATTGAACAATTAGAACTAATTTGGTACTAAGGTGCTTTTGAAAAAAATGGGTATAAAAAAAAGCTGGGAGCTTTTTTGTGTTTGGTAAACTTTCAACTTCAGCTTTTTTGTGTTTGGTAAACTTTCAACTTCAGCTTTTTTTCACAGTTTTAGGTGAAAAAAAGCAAAAAAAGAAGCAGCAAAAGCTAGCTTTGAAAAACCGGCTTTTTTTGCTTCCACAGCTTCTGCGTAAACCTAATTTGCAAGAGGCGTTGAGTCCTTTAATGAAACTTTCAAATACCCAAAATGGCCTTAAACAATTAAATAAAGTGCACATAATACAAACTAGAAGATGTGGCCGACTTCAATTAGGAGATCGTCCTCGTCGACTCCGCCACAACGCAGTTCACTCCGAACATCAACAATCACCATTATTGACCTTGGATTCCATACCTTACGACATCATTTATGTCTCTGTCCTTTCACCCATCTCTCGTTCGTCCTCTCCCACTCCCACGCCGACAAAATCGCGTCGAGAAACACCACCATCTTTTCCGGCGATAACCAAACTCGAATTCAGATTCGGTTTTGGCATCGCGATCTTGCCTAGACTTCCCAGATTGCATCGCTTACAGGAGACTAATCTTCGTATTTCTGCAAATTAGGAGAGCCCATATTGCCCAAAAGGAGAAAATAAGGAAGAGAAATGCAGTGAGACAGGTGAGAGAGATTGAGGAACAACCCATCAAAGACGGCATAGTCACGGCGTTGGCGCCTTCGGAATCCATGGAAGTGAAAATAAAAAAGAAGAAGACGGAGCATAAAAAATAAAAATTGAAAAAATTGGGGTAGTGGGTGAGACTTCTAGAAAGATTTTTTTGGTTTTTGGAAAAGTCTAGTCGATACAAATGGAGAAAATAAAGGGGGAAGACTCTAGAGAGAGTATTAATAAATAAAAGGGTTTTTTTTATCACTAATGGTCCCTGAGATTGACCAAACTCATCATTTTGGTCCCTCACTTTCAAAATCAATCAATGTCGTCCCTCACATTCACCATTGCACATCAATTTGGTCATTCCGTTTAGATTCCGTCAAATATTTCTGTTATTTTGCATGTGGGACCCACAAAGCCAATAAAATGGTGACACGTGGATTACACAAAAGAAGGTTTTTATCACAAATGGTCTCTGACATTGATCAAACTCCTCATTTTGGTCCCTGAGTTTCAAAAATCAATAAATTTGGTCCTTGACTTTCATTACTGCACATTAATTTAGTCATTCCGTTAAAATTTCGTCAAAATTTCGTCAATATTTCTTGTCAATGTGATAATATGGTCCCACTGGTCCAATCATATGACGCCACATGGATTAACTATTAAAATATATATATATATATTTTTTTTTTCTTTTTTTAAGATTTAAAACTAAAAGTACTATAAGAAATTAAAAACAAAAACTAAAAGAAAAAAAAAGAAAAAAGACATCATTGTCTTCATCTGAGTATGCTCAAAAAGAAAAGGAAGCACCATGACACCACTAAAGCTCTTATCCTCCATGAACTCACTACTCATTCTATCTAGTTGGTTATAATCCTATCAAATTTGAACTGAATTTGGATTCGATTTTATCAAATTTAGATTGAATCTTATTTTCCAATCGGGATTGTGGGATGCGAGAGAAATGTCAGCGTAGAATATTCGCCAGTTTGTTCACTCTAAAAAAAATTAATTTCTTATAGTTAATCCACTTGGCGTCATATGATTGGACTAGTGGGACCACATCAGCACACTAACAAAAAATATTGACGAAATTTTAATGGAAGGACTCTAATGGTGTGCGATAGTGAAAGTCAAGGACCAAATTTATTGATTTTTGAAACTCAGGGACCAGAATGAGGAGTTTGATCAATGTCAGGGACCATTTGTGGTAAAAACCTTCTTTTGTGTAATCCACGTGTTACCATTTTATTCGTTTTGTGGGTCCCACATGCAAACTAACAGAAATATTTGATGGAATCTAAACGGAATGACCAAATTGATGTGCGGTGGTGAATGTCAGGGACGGCATTGATTGATTTTGAAAGTGAGGGACCAAAATGATGAGTTTGGTCAATCTCAGGGACCATTTGGTTATTCTTTATTTTTTGTCAAATATAAATAAAATTATTCTTATTTTACATTTAATATCATACTCATTTTTGTCATTTGACATAGTCACAGTAGCTTTATATAAAAGTTTACCAAACACCCTTACACTTAAAAGAAGTTTTATAAAAAAAAGTTTACCAAACACTCAACTGCTTTATTTTACAGCTGTTTATTCTCACAGCACAGCAGAAGCAGTTTTTTTTTTTTTTTTTTTTAAAAAGCACAGCAATACCAAACTAGCCCTTACTAGAAGGTGATAGATTAATTATTATTGCGCGTTAATTTATCTATCATGTTCATCAAAACAATTTAGAACAGACACACTCACAGAAACTCGAATCATTCTTCCACAGCAGGCGTCTTCTTTTCATTAGGACAAGTCAAGTTTGCACTTGTATTAACACCTTTATTCAGTTTACTAGCCAATTAAGGTTTCTAAGTGTCAAACATCTCTAATGCCTTCATATTAGTGAAAATAGAGTGCGTACGTGATTCAAGACATTGAATAACCTTAACGTAGGTCTCAGTTTCCATGCGCAGTCGCACGTGCCGTACGTGCCACTCTATCTTCAGTGGCACACCATCATCGTCAATGTCGTCGTCGGCAAACAAGCTGCTATACTCGCCATCCTCGCCGGCGGTACGACGTTGCAGTCGCCACCTCGCAACTGCACCAGAATAGTGGCAGTCGATGTCTGGTGCTGCCACGTGTCATGCGTGTGCAAGTTATAATAGAATATACCTTCTTCGTTACAGATTTCATTAGAACTAAAAAATTAGTGGCCTATCTCCATTGTTGTTAAGTCTACTGCCGTTCGCCCTGCTTTGCCATCAAAATCTTCGCTGAATTTTGCTAAATTCCCAAAGTAAGTTACAGAGCTTGGTTTAGCTTGAATTTCTAAATTTCAATTTTAAAACAAATATTTTTTAAATAAATACGATATTACTTATACTATGGGATAAGGAGAGTGGGTTAAGCCTAACAATGGGCTAGCCATTATAATTTGGTTCAAATTCGCCTTTGGTAGGAATTGAACCGAAAACATTTCACTTACAAGCGAAGAGGAATACCACTAAACCGTAGTATTAAGTGCCAGCAACAATGATACTATGAATCCAAGAACAACCCATTGAAAACTACAATCAACAACAATTTATCACACTTAACAAAGCATACTATATGACTACAAAAGATGAAGCATTTTAGATAAACAATCCCAAAGAAGCATCCTTTTGTAAAACCCTAATTTCTCTGAGATTTTGGCATGGCTCTAGATTAAGGAACAATATGTTGAGTCACTCTCCTCCATGGGACAAAAACTAAGTGTGAAGAATTCCATTTGGTCGAAAGAAGAATGACCAGCCTGAACACGACGACTTTGCAGACACAGATTGTGGATGCAAATTTCTTCCTCCTTGATCTTGGACAAAATTGCACCTACAAAACAAATAACACCTTAGGTCAAGGCCAATAGCCTCACGTGCCCATGGTGAATGGGGGGGACTTTGGCCGAAAAACCTTCGATGCCAAAGTTAGAATTTTGAGAGAAAAGTGTTTGGAGAATTTAGAGAATTTAGCAAGAGTGTCGAACTTAGGTTTTTAGAGAAAATTGGGTGATATATATAGGGCATGGCCGGTCCCCTTTGGAGAGAAGGTGGCCGGCCCTTTGTTGTGTTTTTGAGTGTATTTTGTAGTTAATTGGTAGTTTAATTAGCCATTAATAGATTAATTAGGAATAAATCTATTAATTAGCTAATTAACATAATTTAAAAGGAATGTTTTGGGGGTTACCTTGTGGAGAGGATTTGATGAGGATGGATGAAATAGGTTTTTAATTATTACCTATTTTGGGCACTTTTGACTTGGTTGAGTGTTGATTGCCCACTGCTCGCACGTAGGAATCTCGGTATGCCTCGAGGGTAATTTTGTCCTTTTAATCCAAAAATCCACGTGTTGCCTTGTGATTATTTTTGGCTCCACAAATGCCCCCACACCTGCTGGGCTGCGTGTAGGAAAGGGCAGCAAGTGTAGAAATCTCCAACTTTGATGCAGATTCTCTCTTGGACTTGGAATTAGATTCTTCTAGGAAAGGGAAATAAATCGCTTCCAAAGCCAATTTAAGCGTACCTTAAGTAGGGGATTAAATCAACTTTAGAAGGCAATTATTTATCCCTACAAGAAAGAAAGAAAGCTAGATGATATTTGTTCCCCCTCCCCTAGCACTATTCTTTGCTTGTCCATGCAAAGAACCATCTTCCGTTGATTTCTTTGTCTTCTTCACACCGCACCAATGTAAGAAAAACTTAATTCTCATTGTCTTCTTCTTGGGAAGTGCTGCCATGGGGCAACCGTCGGGGTGGTGCGGCACGTCAGTTGGCAGGGGTCAGGAGTCAGCTTGGCATGGGCCAAGGAGGTGGTGTGGCAGGGGCCATTGCTTGTGCTGCTTGGCTTGATTGAAGCCAAGGATTGGCTCGGCATGGGCCGAGGAAGTGGCGTTGCATGGGCAACGGTTTGGCTGCCACGTTTGGGCTGTTTGCCAAAAATGAGGAACTGCTTGAGTTTGATTTCTCAGCTGCCGTAGATGGAGCAGTCAAGGATGGAGCTGCCAAGATCGGAGCTGCTGAAGATGAAGTGTCGGATGAGCGAATTGTTAAGTGCAAAAGTGAATGCTGCCTCCTAACCATTTGCTACCTAGTTGATCTTCAAGCATTCAATCTTTTGAGCTATGTGGTCTTCTCACACTAGAGAGATTACCCAGATAGGTGTCAGGAAATTAGTTTACCTTTTTGCACTGGAGAGCAATTGGTTTACTCTCTCGCACTAGAGAGCAATTGGTTTACCTTTTCGCACTGGAGAGCAATTGGTTTACCCTTTCGCACTGGAGAGCAATTAGTTTACCCTTTCGCACTGGAGAGCAATTGGTTTACCCTCTCGCACTAGAGAGTTTACCCATATGGGTATCGAGGAATTGGTTTACCCTCTCGCACTGGAGAGCAATTAGTTTAACTTCTCGCACTGGAGAGTAGACCCTTTTGGGTGTCGGGGAATTGGTTTTACCTCTCGCACTGGAGAGCAATTAGTTTAACCTCTTGCATTTGAGAGCAAACCCTTTTGGGTGTCGGAGAATTGGTTTACCCTCTGGCACATGAGAGCAATTAGTTTAACCTCTCGCATTGGAGAGCAGACCCTTTTGGGTGTCGAGGGATTGGTTTACCCTCTCGCACTGGAGAGCAATTAGTTTATCCTTTCGCATTGGAGAGTTTACCCATATAGGTGTCGGGGAATTGGTTTACCATCTCGCACTAGAAAGTAATTAGTTTAACTTCTCGCATTGAAGCGTAGACCCTTTTGGGTGTCGGGGAATTGGTTTACCCTCTTGCACTGGAGAGCAATTAGTTTGACCTCTCGCACTAAAAAGCAGACCCTTTTGGGTGTCGGGGAATTGGTTTAACCTCTCGCACAAGAGAGCAATTAGTTTAACCTCTCGTACTAGAGAGCAGACCCTTTTGGGTGTCGGAGGATTGGTTTACCCTTTCGCGCTGGAGAGCAATTAGTTTACCCTCTCGCATTGAAGAGCTTACCCATATGGGTGTCGGGGGATTGGTTTACCTCTCGCACTGGAGAGCTTACCCATATGGGTGTCGAGGGATTGGTTTATCCTCTCGCACTAGAGAGCATGTAAGTCGTTGTCGTGAGTACAGCTAAGGAAAGTTGGATTGTTGGACAACTGAAATAATTCTCAGCCTGCGAGGTCTTGTTTGGCGAATTGCTTGAGACTTTGAACTGCTTAGGGAACCCATGTAAGGGTGTAAGCGCAGTGAGCTGCTCCCAGAATTATTACGCCATCATTAGGTGTTTCGTCGTGTGCCATTTTGAGGCTTGGTTGGCGCGAGCCACATGGTACGATCGGTATGGCTGGGAGTCGTGGTACAAGATTAGCACAGTTATGAGCCATGGTGATAGATCAATGGCTGCCGTGAGCCATGAAGTAGGTAGGCACGGCTGTGAAAGTAGAGTTGGGGTTGGCTGGGTTAGGTTGTGCGCAGCAGGCAGAATTGGACCAGTAGGTCCGTGATGCTTGGTTACTGGTGATGTGCTGCTTCAGTATTGAATCGTCTAGAGTGTTGAGAACAAGGTCTGCCCCCGGTTCTTGGTAGTTGGGCTGGTGTGTCTTTCTGGTACTTGTCTGCCCCCAGCGCGCCGTTAGGCTGTGCTACTGCCTTTGTCGGAATAGAAATAATCTTTGAATTCAACAATCTACGCTGGATAGTCCCGTTTGCTCAATCTTGTCATTGAAAGGTAACCCGCTTATATTGGTCATGTCTCATTGGAGCGCCTCGTCAGTAACTTCATTGCGTTGGAAATCGCTCAATCGCTTGGTCATGAGCATCTTTACTTCTTCCTGAATTTGCCTTTGTTGGGGGTAGCAGAGCTCTCGACTGCCCCTGGTTGTGACCTACTAGTCTAGGCTACTCTTCTATATGTTCGGCTCGTCTATGTTGCGGTTGCGGTGCATGTGGTATGTTCCTAGTAGGTGAGCGGGTAACTCGCAGGCTGTTGGTTGAACTTGAGCCGAATTGAGTGACTACTTCTCTCCGTTCGCTGTGCTGCCTACTCCGATGTGAGGTGGAGGATACTCCTTGCGGGCCCTGCCTCGAATAAACACTTTGCTTGGAAGGTTGCTTATGTTAATTATCGGAGTGTGGCCCTAACCGTGAGTGTATACTTGTCCTCGGGCTTAGTCAAGAGTGCACGCTCCTCCGCATGCTAAGATGAGAGTATACGCTATCTCGGGGCCCAATTGGGAATGTACAGTGCCCGAACGCTCGGCTCGTGGCTGCTTGCTGAGATGTTGCTGGAAGGGTTCGTCTGCCCTTGTCCTTATTCAGGACACCTCGTCCGGGGCACATTGGATCTCAGTGCGTTGCAAAAGTTGATTCACCAAGGTCGCCTGTTATGCAAGGGCGCTCGTCAACTCTATGACCTGGCGAGATAAGTGTTGTTTGCAATTTGGATTGGAAGAGCTTGGAAGGAATGTGCCTCCTTGAGCAATGGAAGTGTGGTAGGCTCCGGACGCGAGATTTGAATTGGGAAATGTCAAATCCACGGAGAAACGTGGTGAAAATGCCCCCGGTTCGATTGTAGGTCCTGAAACTTGGAGTCGGGAAGGTTGTGCTACTCTTGAGCCGACTTAGGCTGCTTGGGGAACCACAGAAGCAGGCTCGGCCGCGGAAGCAAGCTGGGTCGTTGGAGTAAGCTGGGCCATGGGAAAAGGCTGGGTCGCGGGAGCAGGCTGGACCACAGGCGTGGGCTGCTCAGCGCGTGATGCATGTGAGTGCGAGGCTTGGGCTCGGCTTGGCAACGCGTTGGGTTTGGAGTGAAATGGCTTGGGCCGTGGCTTTAGTGCCGTGGGCCTTGGATGACACGGTTTGGTCTTGGTCCCGTGCAAGCTTGGATGACACGGCTCGAGCTGTGGTAGTGGTGCCATGGACCTCGCCGCGGGTGGTTGTCGTGGTTGTCACCGGGATGGTTGCCATGGTAGAGCCTCGTAGTGGTGGTGCCGCTCCACTTAGTGTCACATTTAGCCTCATGGATCGCCGCGGTGCCATCTCTTCTATATTAGAATTTTCACTTGTTGAATTTTCTAAATTTCTAGCCGTTGTATTTCTCTTTTACATTTTATCCAAGAATTTTTGCAAATAAAAAATTCTAATAATAAGAACGTACGAAAAATCTACAAATGGACAAGAAAATAGAAAAACCTTTGATGCGAGAGTCTTCTACGAGTGTGGGACTCAACTCTCAATGAAAGCACCAATTTGTGGATGCAAATTTCTTCCTCCTTGTTCTTGGACAAAATTGCACGTACAAAACAAATAACACCTTAGGTCAAGGCCAATAGCCTCACGTGCCCACAATGAATGGGGGGGCTTTGGCCGAAGAACCTCCGATGCCAAAGTTAGAATTTTGAGAGAAAAGTGTTTGGAGAACTTAGGTTTTTAGAGAAAATGGGGTAATATATATAGGGCATAGCCGGTCCCCTTTGGAGAGAAGGTGGCCGGCCCTTTGTGGTGTTTTTGAGTGTATTTTGTAGTTAATTGGTAGTTTAATTAGTCATTAATAGATTAATTAGGAATAAATCTATTAATTAGCTAATTAACATAATTTAAAAGGAATATTTTGGGGGTTACCTTGTGGAGAGGATTTGATGAGGATGGATGAAATAGGTTTTGAATTATTACCTATTTTGGGCACTTTTGATTTGGTTGAGGGTTAATTGCCTACTGCTCGCACGTAAGAATCCCGGTATGTCTCGAGGGTAATTTTGTCATTTTAACCTAAAAATCCACGTGCCGCCTTGTGATTATTTTTAGCTCCACACAGATGACATCCCTGTTATAAGTCTCCAAGGTATTTTTGATGGGAGGAAAAACCCAGACTACGAGAAGGTCTGCTTTGTGATGGTGAGTGCTTTTGAGAAGTGGGGGATCTTCAAGGTAGTGGATTATCGGGTTGCTTTGGAGATCATAGAGAATTTCATAGGGAGTTTAATGGGCTGTTTGATCTTCCAATGGAGCAGAAAGTGAAGGGTGTCAGATCAACTACTTGTTCCAATTTTGTTAGCGTGATAAGGCATGAAATGCTAGACATGCATGGATTTTTATGAGCATGGCGTGACTTATACAAATGTTCGGCTCAATTATACTAGCATGGCATAGTTGTGAATTATTTCCCTTTTTGAATCTGCACCCTTACATGTGTGTACACTTGGTTTAGGACTTGTATACTAATTTTGCTTTGAGACTTGATTGGGTTTGCACGTGATATTTTTGGGCTCCAACACTAATTAACTTAAAGGTAAAAACTAAGTGTCCCCATACCAAATGGTTATTGGAAAAATATAGTTTAAGATGATTGCTAAAATTTTTGCTCAAGCGCATGTGAGTGATTTCTGATTGTAAATATTTGTAAATTCTATGAGAAAATTGCAACAAGAATTTTTAGGTAGGATTTTCATATATCATATAACTTGAACTCTTTGATCATGTATAGTTTAATGGTTTTAACAGTAGATTAATTAGAGATAATTAATCAACAAACTTACCACCTCTTTCAATATGAGTGGTGCAAATAGTTTTTTTTGGTTAACTTCTACAAACTGTTGTCCATGTAACTTAACTAAATCTCCTCTCCAATAAAGTGAAGGTTAAATGTCTTTGTACCAATTGGTTATTGGAAGCATAGTTTTATTCATTGCTTACAGTTTAAGATGATTGCTAAAAGGGTGATGCAACCCTCACGTCATTTTTTACCTTTCACACACACCTAATAAAAAGAAGTGTGCGAATAACATCATTTTTGTTAAAATTCTCGCTCAAACACATGTGAGTAATTTTTTATTATAAATTTATGTGAATTCAATAAAATTTTACATGCAATGACGTGAAATCAATCACGCACCCACATAAGACTGACCTAGCTAGCATTTTTCTTCATATAGTTTAACACTAAATCAATGTTTGGAATATGTGTATCAGCAATGCAATGATTGGACAGAAAACTTTGGAGATGCTAGCTCATGGACTGGACCTTCCAAGACAAATTTTTCGCAGGGAAAAGAGGCTACCATGATCAGGGTCAATAGATATCCTCCTTGTCCACTCCCTGAAAAATGTCTTGGGCTTGGGAGCCATTCAGACCCACATACCTTAACCATATTGTTACAAGATGATGTTGGCGGCCTTCAAGTTCTGATGAGTGACAAGAAATGGGTTGGTATCCGTCCTGTTCAAAATTCTTTCTTCAACATTGGTGACACCCTTGAAGTAATCTCTCTCTCTCTCTCTCTCTCTCTCTCTCTCTCATAAGCAATTGTATGCATATAGATATTAAGGTGTATATATGAAGTAATGTTCTCTTACTAGAAAATGCTAATGTTGTGAGACTGTGAACTTAAATCACACGTTTTTGCAAGGGTTTGGTTTTTGTACATAGTTGTAACTGTATATGTTCTTGCAAGCTTGGACCAATTCTGTCCTCATTGACTGCTCTCTTAAGGTCATGGATGCAAAAATCAACCCTAGAAGGTATGAGCCCTTCACTTGGGGTGATTCCAAAAAGCAACTTTTGGTTCAAGGGAGGGTTGTTGGAAACAGCTGCCTTAAGAAAGATACCTCATATCCAAGTGAAGAGAATAGTCTTAATCCTAGAAGGACAAAATGTTTAGACTTATTAATACTAAATTGTAGATGTCTTATAAAGGTCTGGTCTATTCATATTAGCGGTCTTACTGCTATTAAAAATAAAGTTTACACTGTGACCTAAAAATATGACGTAATTTATTGTACAAGTCTGTGCAGATTCCTTCCACATATATATCATTTTCTTTTCACGTAATTAATAATTTCAAAATTACGAAAGGCCCTTTTTCCTATTTGAAGTTTATCAACGGAATGCCAAAGAATGGAAATTTTCCAATTTCCCCCTTCACTGAACAATATATCAGACCAAATGGAAGCTTGTTTAATTTTTGTCAAATGATAGTGTTTAGTAAGTTAAATTGTTAGTTATTAAGAAGGGAAGAGATCAATGGTGAACGAATATGCACCAGGGTACATAAATATATTTATTAAAAAGGAAGTCTGTTTAATTAGCTAACAACAATTGAACAATACTATATGTATAACCTACCAATTGTGTGACTAAACAGGACATATTATATAAAATATATATGTCTTCATATATCATTTATTAGCTGTACGGAACACACACACATATACAGTCTTGTGGAATCGTAATCCACATAATGCAAAATTGTCAACTCATGGCCCAAACAACTAAACACGAAATCAAATGAAGACTAGTAAAGGGTTATTAGGATTTGATCGGACCCTCTCTCTCAACCGTGTGGCTTCTACTTTCATTTCAGACTACTTGTAATTGGTTTACAACTACTTTAGTCAGCAGAGTGGATAATAGAACAATTCAACATAAACTAAACTTGCTCACATATTAAATTACATGCAGATGGCATATACATCTTGGTACAGATTCAATTTTAATTAATTTTCGTTAACAACTAACTATTTAAATCACTAATACCGTAATACTATTGTTTTACTACAAAAAAAAATTAAATTACATGACGATGAACTTTGGCTCCATGTTTATGACCTAAATTATCGGTTCGATAACAATGGCAATTATAAGAAACACATTTATTATGTAGACCATACATTTTCTCCAGCTAAGCCTCATGACAGTTTTGGGTGCATTTGGATATCTAGCGGCTTACTTGGGATTTTTCCATTGGGCTAAAGTATTAACAAGTATTTTCATTTTGTAACTAATATAAAGCGGTATGTGTCACTTAGTACTACGATCTATTTCTCTTTAATTATAAGTGAGAGGTCTTAAGTTCGAGTTTCATTAAAGACAAATTTGAACCACATTAACTTCAGCCTTGTGAGGCTTAACCTATTCTTCCACCCCTTTAGTATAAATCATATTGTTTGTTGAAAAAACAAACAATAATAATAATATAAAGCGGTAGGTACAATACATGACTTGTTAATATACAAAGACTTTCTTCGTCGAATTTTGGTGGAGGGTGAGTCAATATAGTTTAGGGACCATGCAGTGTTCCTTAGGCCCATCATTAAGGATATTCGTTGGCTGGCTTCTTCCTTTACATGCATCAAATGGATTCACAACTTTCGGGAAGCAAACTTTGTAGCAGATATCATTATAAGTGCGGGTCTTTGGTTACAAAATATGCATATTTGAGATAAAAGAATTCCAAATGTGGCTTACAATGCTTTTTTTTTTCGGTTGAAATTGGTTGTACGAGAGATTTTTCTCTTTAATGAATTTTTTTTTCTAGCAAAAGAAAATATACAGAGACTTTTCACCACATGGATCGATTTTCATTTTTCAACTTTTTTTTAGGCTGGAATAATTTATATTCTCAAGTCACCAGTGAGAAAATTATTTTCCAATTCAATGCCTCCTTTTCCATTTTATGAAATATGGTCAAAAGAGCTTATATCCTTACATTTGGTTCACTAACCGCGTAGAATTTTTTGATCACTTCTACATTTGTCGGTTGCAAAATCACTTCTCTATTTGAACTGCAAATTGTGGTTGAAATGAAAGTTGTATTTTTTAGAAAAAAAAATTCCAACTGTCTTGCATTTAAACTTTACGTGCCTTGACTTAGTATCTCCATCAGCATGCATGTGAAACTTCTCCTCCAAGAAAATGTCTGCATAGTAATTACTACACATTGAAGAAAGCGCAGGCATGAAATTGTACGGATATTCAGAGTGTATGTTTCCGTCTGCAAGGTTTTGGTCAATAGTTAAGGATGTTTCTTGGAAAATAAGCAATACGTACTTAAAATCTGACCTGGCAGCTGCATTGGTCCTAAAATATTTGGTCTTCGCCCAACATGACAAGTAAAAGCAAGAGGAAAAACGCTACTTTGTTTGTCAACATCAACATGGCAGCAAAATAATGTTGATGTTGCAGGAACACATACTGTACATATAAGCTTTAGTTTCCCCAGTCTGATGGCAACCTTTCTCAGTCGCAGAAGGAGGCACAACCTTTTCAAAGTCTTAGGTCGTTTTTCTTATAGGCCCAGTTCTTACTATTCCATCTAGTATTAAGTATGTAAAAAGCCCTAACCTTTTAGTATCATTCTAAATCAGTCTCAATCTTTTTAAATACTCAAAATAAGTACTCATCGTATTGAAAATATCACATCCGATAAGCCCAAATTAATTTTGCGTTAAATTAACTAGGCGTACTTTGTCTGCAAAATCAGTAAAAAGTCATGGAAGCATGGCCTCTACCACTAACGTCACCACCACCAGGTCTCCATCATGCCATCACTTCCAAACCCAATGTACAACCACCAACTTCACCCTACAACTTAAATCGCCAACACCGAGAAGAAGGTCATAGAGGTTGTTTAAATGGGATGGACTGCCATAATGTGGCCACGTGCCACCACCATCTTGACCGTCCACAAAGAAGAATTGCAAGCTTTACGAGTCGAGAATTGGCGAATAAGGAAACTTCATGAACAGAATCAGGCTCCTTAAAACCTTATTTGAATTTTTAACCCCCTTCTTTGTTAGAACTTTGAAAATTGCCCTCTTGATGTAAAGCAATTTGGGTCCATTTTCGATTCATTTCAGTACCCTTTTGATCATTGGGTTCCATATTATATAATCTATTTGTGAAAGATTTTGATAACTAATACTAATATTGACCATGAAAAACCAGGTGGCCGGTGATTTTGAATATAAAGGTTGGATTGGGGTTTGTGGTGGTTGTTAACCCTAGAGGTGGCGAGGTTTTGATTTTGCCGATCTTCATTTTTTGTTTTCATTTTTCAAATTATTAATTTTAGTATATTTTAGTGTCCAAGCAAGCGAAACAGTGAGACCCCTTTTCATATGTACATTTGACTAAAAAACTTGTAACGCCCCACCCCGAAATATTTATTTCGGAAAAAAAATAATATTGGTGATAGGCCCAAACTAAACTCTTGTTTATTTAACTACCATTGATCGCGATTCTTTAATTAAATTCCTTAATCCCACAAATGATCTATAACCATAATTCTTTTATCCACACATACGATTATATTTTCAAATTATCACAATTTTATTCTCTTAGATGAAATTTTCCAACTAAAGAATTAATTCTCAATTATTAAGGCTACATCTAACCCTGTTAGACTGCCTACGTATCCTTGAGAGGGGTCAATGACACACCCTAACCCGGAATATCCACTAAGACTCCGAATCGAGCTGTGCTAGCCGACACCTGGAAGGTGACGAAGTCATAAAGTGTGATAAAGGGTAAATGTGAATAAATTTAAACCTAAAAGTGTCTAAGTACATGAGTACGCCGCGAGCGGTTATGGACCCCTTTTTCACACATGACGTAGAGCAAAAGTAAAAATATAGTGAGGTAATATAATGATTATACCAACACAAAAGCCACCTATACTAGGAAGTGCCACGAATCCTCATCGATACAGAAACTTTGCTACTAGAACATGGAGGGGTGCAATATAGAAATTGTAAGTAGGCAAAAACAAAGCTTTTGAAAACATCATTTCTCTTCTCAAGTAATAACCTCTCACCATGAAACATGTATACATTCCCAGAAAATAGCATGCATAATATCTATATCTCAAAACCATAATCAACATAGCAAAACCACAATATGCCGTGTCAAATATCTCAGCAAAGAATAAGTAATTCAGGTGAAATAAATCCATGAAAAGTAATATGTCAGCCGGATCCACCTATTGTGGCCTGTACGGCTGAACCCATATTTCATCAATCAATGCTAGCACACAAACTGGAGTCACCTATAGTGACCTGTACGACTTATCCATATCTCATCAATCGATGCTAGCACATAAGCCGGAGTCGCCTATAGTGACATGTACGGCTTATCCATATCTCATCAATCAATGCTAACACATAAGTTGGAGTCACCTATAGTGACCTGTACGGCTTATCCATATCTCATCAAATATCCAAGTAATAGGTCAGCCGGATCCACCTATTGTGGCATGTACGGCTAAATCTATAGCTCATGTAATATCCAATATCCCTGCACACGAGTCGGAACCACCTCTAGTGGTCTATACGACAGGCTGGGTGTAAATAAATACGCTCAAGTGCTACGATCACGTGAAGGCTATGCGAAGTATCGCAAGTCACCTACGAGTCAGAACCACCTAATGTGGTCTGTACGACAGGCTGGCACCAAATTTGGATCCAAGGTGAGCGTGTGGTGCGGGTGGTGAACGATCACATGAAGGCTAGGCCTTGTCCTCGGGCGAGAGCATTAACACCGGGGTGCAGGTTAATGAGCTCTAACTGTATCTCAACACAACATATACAACTCATAGGCAACCAGTACAACAGTATCGGAGTTGCCTAGAACATCGCTATAGTCATGCCATAACTCAATCATTTCAACTAATACACAAACTCACCTTCGCATTTCAAAGTATTCACAATGATTATAAGCAGGTAACACACATATGGATATGCCAAGATGCCATCTAAAACTCAACCATATCGTAATGCTTTCAACTATATATATATATATATACATACATACATACATACATACATACATACATACATACATACATACAATATGGCGTAAAATGCACGATCTATAACGCCCTACTCCCGAACTATATATTTTCGGGAATAATTACCGGTGACAAGCTCAACTAAACACTAGTTAACTAACTATCAATACTTATGATTCTTTACTTCAATTTCTCGATTCCTCACACATGCTTTATGACCAACAACTAACCACCAAAACATAAAGTCAAAACTCACATTTTCACCAATTTCATTCACTTTGCTCAATTCCCTAACCAAGGCTTTTGTCTCAATTATTGTATGGCTGCATCTAACGTCTCGTTAGACTGCCTACATACCCTAAACAGGGATCAAGCCATTCGTAGTTCATATTTCCAAAGTTGAAACCAAATCCGAATATATTCATTTAATCTAACATATTCTACAACCGTATTATTATTCAAACCACAGCAATTAGGTCTCAAAAATATAATTAGAATAACGAAGTTCTCATAAAAACACAATGTCGGCTCCCTGGCCGTGCACCGTCGCACCAGCTACCGTGGGTGGCGGTCAGCCGCCTCGGCTCGCCGGAAAAACTCAACTATATCTAAAAATTCTCAAAAATTACAAAAATGAAGATCTCAGTGAGTAGAGCAACTTTCATACCTGCCACAAAGTCCAAAAGTGGATGGAAGATGGTTAATTTTGCCCACAAAGCGGAAGGTGCCTAAAGCTTCCCGGTGTCGATTCGTCGTCTATGGTGGTCCAACGGGGTCAAGGTTGGTTGGGATTTTCTCCTGGGATGATGGGCTACAAAGCACAAGTGGTGGCATCGGCCATTGCTTTGCCGATTCGCCGGAAAATTGAAAAAGGTGACCGGAGCACCGTTGGTTTTCATTCGACTTTCTTGGCCTCAAACTGCCACATACCATGGTTAATCAAGGTGGTTCTTGGGTGGGTTTTGTAGAGGGGAATGAGAGCTTCAAGATGGTGGTGGTAGCGCAGAAAAAATCCACCGGAGTTGGCCGGAATCGGCCTTGGAAGATGGGTGGTCGCGGTGGGTTGTGCATGGGAAGGAGAAGCTGGGAGCTTCTTTCCCTTTCTCTGATTGGCTGCTGCTCCCTCCCTCTGATTGGTCCTTAATCCTTTAATTTGATTTGTCCACCACTCATTTGTCTGATAGGTTCCCTTAAACTTACTTCAAACTAATTGGGCCTCATTCCCACAAGGTGGGAATTTAATTTATTTAACTAACTTTAAATAACTAACTTCAAACGTTCGTAACTATACCATTATAATCCGGACTCGTAAACGGTTTTCGCCTATGCGCTCGTAGTGACGAGTACTACGAGGACACACTAAAATAATGAGTAATACGTCTCTTTAACTAATGGTCAACGAAAGTCAAAGTCCTTGCCTTTAGGGCATTTTCGTAAATTCACGCTTTTAAAATTAATAGAAACGTAAAATTTGGGACGGGTTGTCACAGTCAAGCCTTTCGTGGTTCACATTTCAATTTCAAACCAATTCCAACAATATTCAATTAATTGAAAAATCCAACATTCATGTTAATAATCGCCACACATCAAATAGATACCAAAACATAATTGGAATAACGAAATTCTCATAAAAACGCAATGTTGGCTCACTGGCCATGCGCTGCCGCGGGTAGCATTTGGCCTTCCCAGCCGGAAAATTTCACTATTTCTAAAAATTCTCAAATTTTACAGAAATGTAGAGAAAGTCAAGCGGCCGAAGTCTAATTTATCCGAGAATAGCCTCAATTTCACTCAAACCCGCCGGAACCCTAGAATTTGGGTGGCCTCGATCCATTACCTCCGGTGTTATGCCGCCCCATCCAAGACTTGGGACATGTTCCTGGGTTCACAAGCAGTCGACCCATGGTGGTGGTTGACGGTAATGGCTTCAAAAACCGACGGATCGCCGCCCTAGAACTCCTGGCTCCACTATCGCGGTTCAACTCGCATCGAGGCCCAACTTTCGTTGATTTTGGGTGGGAATGGAAGAGGGAGAACTGCTGGGTTGAATGGTGATGGTGGCGACACCCAATTGACCGGGAAAATGGACGGAAAACATCAGGAAAGGTTGTCGGAACTTGGGTCGGGTCGCGGGTCGAGGGAAGACCTGGCTTCCCCCTCATTCTCTCATTCTCTCATTTCCCTCCCGGTTCCCCCTTCTAATTTGTCCCCCCATTTTTTTTCCTCTCCCTACTTTTCACGTGGCAACCCCCCCCCCAATTGCTCTATAAATCTGGAGCCTTCTAAAATTATGGTCAAAATACCATTTTGCCCTTAGCTTCATACGTTAATAACTCCTTCGTTATAACTCCATTTCACGAATGGTTTTCGCCTACGCGCTCGTAGGATCGAACTCTATCCAGATATGTCAAGAAACATGACAAAACATATGAGGATAAAATATGTCCTCGTAAAATTACGTTTAGCCGCCTAGGAGCACTTTCGTCATTTCCACTTATCGATACATTTTACAACGTAAATTATAATAATGTCCGGAAACAAACTTTAAAATTTCCCAATTCTATTTTCATAACCATAAATCGATTTATTTTCGATTTTCATCACATATTCAAAATTATGAATATCTAATTCATATATTTAAATTTTTAGGGTATTACAAAACTAATTGGGGCTTAACTGATGTGACATTTTCAATAGGTTGGGTGCTTGTTTGGAACTTTTAAAAAGCTTGAGACCCATTTGGAATGACACTAAAAGGTTAGGTGCACTAGAAGAAAAAAGCTCATCTATCACGGTGAATACCCATGATAAATTGCAATCCACCACGGACACTGTGCCCGTTAGTATTCTAGATGTGATAAAAAGTCTCAGTTTCTACCACGGGCTATGTCCGTTGTCAAATGCAATATAACCACGGATTGTACCCGTGGTAGATTAGGATCTAACACCACATGCTATGATTGTTGTCGATTACTAATTGACCATAGCTAATGCCCGTAATAAATTATTTTCCAAAATTAAAAAAAAAAAAAACTATTTAACAAATATATATATATATATATATATATATATCTGTATTTATATATTTTAGTACAAAATAACCAACAAAATTTTATATTTACTACAATATAACAACTACATAAAAAATCACAAATTCAAATATTACAAGTAATACATTGTTGGCCCTCTTCCCTTTCTCTTTTTTGCTTCATTCACATCATCACTTGAGTGCATCTCGTCACCGTCTGGCAAACCATCAAAATCCATACACCTAAAATTTGAAACCAAATTCGTAGAGAGATTAACAAACGATTGTTTTCATTCCTAGAAGAAAAAACGGATTTAGAGAGAGATTTCATGGAGTAACCAAATGTAACTACAAGACCACTCAATTCATACAAAATTTATAGAGAAGCAAATAACCCAGTTTACAAACGTGTTCCAAAATGTCACAACTCTTTGAGACATTTTGTCAAACACTTGGTGGTCATACTATACTTACCCCAAATTTGATAACCACTTACAGAAGTTCGAAATGAAAATTAATTAGTCATGCAAACCTTTTTAAAGCAATCGCGATTCAATCTCTATTTGAATACAACACCATTGAGCTGAGGTTCTCAATTTTCTTAGCTTGCTGTTGCACCATCTTCTCTCTTTCAGCTTGGGCTTTTTTTTTCCTCCAACTCCAAAGCCATATGCTCCCCCTCTAACTCAGTCTGCACAGAAAGTACGCATGTCCCAGAATACACTTGCATTCAAATAATTACAATAAACATAAATTGTATACTCCAAACCAGCAATGACGTGTTTAGCAGATTGAGGATTTCCTCTGCCCAACGTTCTGAATGATATAAAAGAGAACTACAAATTGAAAAACTTGAACTTAAACTGTATCCTTTCCATTTCATTTTTCTCTGCTCGAGGCCCATTCAAATTGAAAAGAGAACTACACAACCACTGTAAATACAAATCTTTAAACTTTCTCCAAAAAATGAAATCACAGAGAATTGAATTTTAAGCGTGAATATAAGGCAAACGTACCAAAATGCCCATGATTCGTTACAACACACCGCCCTTTGCCATCAACTTCAGTAGGTCATCTCTCGAAAACTCCTTAAGCCCTTCCGCAACTGCATTCATTTGTCCTTTCCCACTGTCAAGAACTCCAGTGAATGCTTCCTCCGCCGCCACCGGCAACGCCACTTAGTCACTCGATAACGTCGACTTCAACCGGCAAAACGTCGGACCAAACCACATTTTATGCAAAAAAAAATCAATCAAAATTCAAAACTAAAGGTGCAACATTTGAAGAGTGTGGTGTGGGTGGTTGAGGCATTTCAACAAACACTTACCTAGAGTACCCGGTGCAACCTCTTTCGAAGGTACGGCTGCAGGAGAACTCGTAGCCCTCTGCCATGACCAGGGCGACGGTCAATTCCCGCCGTTGTAGTTTGGTTTCCTGTAAGCCGATCTAATAAATTCAACAATTTGAGCCCGTTCACGTTGTACGTCACTATCTTCATCTTCTTCCTCTCTCTAGGCAAGTTCGAATTAATTCGACAATTACAAGGAAGAATTCAGAAATTAATTAGATCTTCATGGCAATTTCGAGTTAATTTGACAATTATCAAGGAAAAATTCAAAAATTAATTGGCGATTACCGATTCCGAGACCAGATTGGAAATAAAGGATCATGGCGCCCATTGCGGTGCCTTCGCAGCAGCGTCGAGGTCTCTCCAACATAACTATTGGTTCGAGAAGTTGATGGGATTTGGCGACGATGGGATGGACTCCGTTAACTTAGGCAACGATTCGGTTTTTGTATGGAGGAGTAAGACCCATAGAGAGAGAGTGGAGGAGGAACGGGAAAAAGTTGGAGCGCAAGGATGGTGAAGTTGGTGTGGGGAAGTTGGAGTGGGACTACTACAACAACTGTTTGAAATACGGTTTCCAACTCTCTGCACGTCTTATTTGTGTCCTTTTTTTTCTCTCCTACCCTACGTTTTTACCATTTTATCTCTTTTTTTTTTATATTTTTTGTTTTTCTCTCCTACCCCATGTCAAAAATTTTGGCACCTCTCCAAATTTTTAATCTCCCGCTTCCTCCAAATATTTTCAATTATTTACAATATAAACATCCACCACGGGTCAAAGGCGTGGTGAATTTACAAAAGATGATGTGGTAGTTTGAAGTAACCACTACGAGCATATCTCGTGGTAATTATGATATTTCATCACGGATTTAAATGTCCATTGTTGATTATTCGCTTTTAACAACGGGTCAAAATCTGACCGTGGTGTATTAATGTTATCTATCACGAGTTAAACTTGACCGTGGTAATTGAATAGTTTTTACCACGAGCTATATATGCCCGTGATTGAATTGACGTGGTAGATGAACTGTTTTGTTCTAGTGGTGGTTTAAGGTACTTAATCCTTCCACTTATAAAACTTTTTTTCCTAATCAATCCTACAATTACGGGGACTTTCTATTTTCACCTAACTTTCTACTTAGCAGACTAGGGTGCGTTTGTTGCACCGACTTATCTTAAACTGGACTAGTTTCAAGGACTAAGCTGGACTGGTTAAAATAAACTAAGGTGGACTTACTTAGGGCTCGTTTAGAAGTGCTTTTAAAATTGCTAAAAGAGTTTTTGATGAAAATATTTTTGGAACCAATCCTTAGTAAAAATGCAAGTGAATCTTGGGAAAACACTTGAAGCTTGTTATAAGAAGCACATAATTGATTCTTACAAGAAGCACTTTAAGTGCTTTTATGGAACCCAAAATCATTTTCTCCAAATGGGCTTTTAGTCATTTTAAAATCACTTCCAGATGAGCTCTTAGTGAAACATTTGGTGCATTGTTAGACTAAGTTACAAAATAATGAAAATAGTATGTCCTAAGTTTCGGATTCTCTAAAAATTCCCTAGCTTCTTCCCATTTACCCTCATTCATGAAACTGTTGTTGTCGACTATTATAAACTTTTTTTTCCTTTCTTTTGACAAACTTAGGGCAAATTTGATAACAATTTCGGTTTTTGGTTTTCTTTTCTAATTAGTTAAAGTGAAGGAAATGTATGGGAGGAATGAGAGGGGACTATAAGGAAGAAGGAAGTTAAATAATAATTACTTGAAAATCACCCGAAGATAAGGAAGTTATACTCGTGGTACAGATTTTATATATCTTGTTCAAACCCTACACTCAGTTTCAAGTCGTGTACCCTTCCAAACCTTGTTCATACTAGCTCAATGTTTAAGTTAGGTCCATACACGGTATAAAAAGAGTACAACTATCTATATATGGGAAATGCTAGCTATCTTTTTCTCTGTACCTTTTCTTTTTGCATTCTATTTTATTTTTAAGATCATATAATCCAAACTGTTTAGTTTCTAAGTCATCATTTAAAAATCATCTCTATACAAAATTAGTTAAATTAAGTTTAATTATTCGATTGATGTTGTCGTTATTTCGTTATTTTATAAGTGAAGAACATGTTACATCTATTATGGGTAACATAGAAGATAAAATGATTTCGATTATGTTGTCATGATTTTATTATTTTATAATTGAATATAACATGTTACATCTGTAATGGTAACATAGATGTTAAATTAATGATTGATTCAAAACATTTTTTTTATATATTTGTAATACATAAATGACTAGTTGTGTAAAAAAAAAAAAAAAAAACTTGGGGTGATTTCAAGAAAGCAACTTTTGGTTCAAAAGAGGGTTGTTGGTAAAACTGCCAAATGTTTGAAACGACCAAATGTTAAGATTTATTATATTATAGACGTCTTATACAAGTCTGGTCTATTTATATTAGTAGTCTCACTTATATTTTAAATGGAGTTTACATTGTAATCTGCATATATAACGCAATTTATTGTACCAGTTCTTGCTTACCAAGCAAAAAGAAAAGAATGAGACTATGAAAATTCCTTTCTAGAAAAATTTATGTAATTAATAATTTCAGTAATATGAAGGACCCTTTTTCCTATTTGAAGTTTGTAAAGGGAATGTCAAACAATGAATGCTTCCAATTTTCCTCTTCACAGGTCAATATATCAGACCAAATGGAACTTTGTTTAATTTTGACAAACGATAGCGTTAGTGTGCTAAGTTGTTAGTTATTAGGGAGAGAGGGAGATCAGTGGCGAGCAAACCCGCACCAGGTGTATATACATAATTACTAAGGAGGAAGTCTGTTTAATTATCTAACTATTGGACAATAATATATATATATATATATATATGTGTGTGTGTGTGTGTGTGTATGTATATACCTACCAATTGTGTGACTAAACAAGGCATATTATATAAAATATAAAGGATAAATTAGGTTCTCATCCCTCATTTTTACTTCTCATTAATTGTATCCTTAGTTCTTTTTTATTTTTGATCAAGGTCCCTTGACTAATCTTCATGTCATTGGTTGAATACTAAAATTATTTACTAGTCATCATTTGTCAATTTTAAAAATGAAAAACTTATTAATCATTTCCAAATATATCTTTTTAGTATTTTTTTTTCATATGTTTCTATTTATAATTTGTACCCTTTTTTTTAATTTGTACCAATATTCTTTTTAGTTTTAATTTGTACCCATAATTTTGAATTTTGATATATACACATTTTTTTATTTAATTTGTACCCATATTTTTTTTTGTGAATGTACCCATGCTGATTATATGTATTTATTTTATGTTTTAAATATGTTAATAGTTATTTCTTAAAATATATCAATAGTTACACGGGTACATTATCTTTTTTCTAGACTTTTTGTGAAGCATAATATTACTCTATTATTGATTTTTAAGTAATTGTTATATTGTAAAAATATTATTTAAATTTGTTTAAATTTTATAATTTGTGGGATATTGAATGCATAAATGTAGAAGTTAAATTTATTAAATAATGTCAGGGACTTTGATCAAATTATTTAAACAAATAAAATTTAATTCTAACAATTAGGTTGAATAGGAACCATAACCAAAGTGACCCATATATAAATTAGATCTCTTCTTATATCATTCTCTTCCCTGTACGGAATATATATACGCATTCTTATGGAAGGATAATCCACATAATGCAAAATTGTCAACTCGTCGCCCAAATAACTAAACACGAAATCAAATGAAGACTAATAAGGGTTATTTGGATTTGGTCGGACCCTCTCTCTCAACCGTGTGGCTCCTACATTCATTTCATACTACTGCTAATTTGGTTTACAACTACTTCAGTTGGCAGAGTGGATAATAGAACGATTCAACAAAAATTAAAATAGCTCAGAAATTAAATTACATGTAGATGGCGAATATGCATTTTGGTACGGATCTGATTCCCAATATTGATTTTCGTTAATAACTAACTATTTTGATCACTAATATTAACTAGAAGATTTAACTAAGAAAGCAGAAGAATTGAGAAGCAATAAAAGATGAAGAGAGCTGAATTTCAAGAGAATTGTGTTACACGGTGATGATACACATGAACAGTACATCAGCTTATGTAGTAAACCCATCTACAACGCAAATGACCATGTCACCCTTTCTAACAAACTCTTTCAAACAAAATCTTTCTAATGGACTTAATCCACAACCAATATAACCGCCCAACCAATGACATATTGTAACATGGATCAATAACGTATTGCGACATCGATCAATAACATACTGCCTCGTGTTAATATGGTTATTAACTAACACTATCGCTTTATTACAAAATATTAAATTACATGATGATGACGATATAGTTGCAAGCAAACTTAGAATCATTATGTTCTTTGGACAAAAACAAAATTTGCAAACTAAATGATGTATCACCAATAAGAATGAACATGTATATGAACACTTCAGTAATAAGCCAATCGTCAATTTCCATGTTCTTTAGTTTCGAAAAATTGTTCTCCAAATATAGTCTCCTAACCATTATCCAAACTTATAATCTATATTTATAATTACTCGTTTATTGGAGTGCTCATGACCTAACTTATCGGTTCGATAACAATGGCAATTATAAGAAACACATTTATTATAGACCATACATTTTCTCCAGCTAAGCTTCGTAACAATGTTGGGTGCATTTGGATACCCAGAGGCTTACTCGGGATTTTTTTATTGGGCTAAAGTATTAACAAGTATTTTCATTTTGTAACCAATACATGACTTGTTAATATACAAAGACTTTCTTCGTCGAATGTTGGTGGAGGGTGATTCATTCCAGTTCAGGGACTACGCAGTGTTTGGCTGACTTCTTCCTTTCCATGCATCAAATGGATTCATATCTTCCGGAAAACAAACTTTATAGCAGATGCCATTGAGAGTGCTGGTCTTTCATTACAAAATATACTAACTACATATTGAAGAAAGCGCAGGCATGAGATTGTACGGATATTCACAGATAGTGTATGTTTCCTGTCTGCAAGGTTTTGTTCAGTAGTTAAGGATGTTTCTTGGAATATAAGCAGCTACGTGCATAAAATTTGACCTGGCAGCTGCATTGGTCCTAAAATATTTGGTCTTCGCCCAACATGGAAAGTAAAGGCAAGAGGAATAACGCTACTTTGTTTGTCAACATCAACATGGCAGCAAAATAATGTTGATGTTGCAGGAACATATATACTGTACATATATGCTTTAGTTTCCCGGTCTGACGGCAACCTTTCTCAGTCGTAGAAGGAGGCACATCCTTTGCAAAATCGTACGTCGTTTTTTTATAGGTCAAATTCTTACAATGCCATCTAGGATTAAGTACGTAAAAGCCTCTAACCTTTTAATATCATTCTAAATTGATGTCAACCTTTTTAAATACTCCAAACAAGTACTCAACGTATTGAAAATGTCACATCATGTAAGCCCTAATTAATTAAATTAACTAGGCATACTTTGTCTGCAAAATCAGTAAAAGGTCATGGAAGCATGGCCTCTACCCACTAACCTCACCACTGCCCCCATCAGGCCATCACGTCCAAGCTCAATGTACAACCGCCAACTCCACCTTATAACTTAAATTGCCAACACTGAGAAGAAGATCACGGAGGTTGTTTAGGGTTTAGGGTTGTTGGTAAAACTGCCCTAGAAAGATACCTAAACTCCAAATGAAGAGAATAGTTTGAAACCTAGAAGGACCAAATGTTTAGATGCATTATATTACGCAGTTTACTGTACAGTCCTTGCTTACCAAACAAAAAGAAAGGAATGAGACTGAAAATTCCTTTCATAGAAAAATCAATTTTTTTTATGATATTAATAATTTCAGTAATATGAAGGGCCCTTTTTCCTATTTGAAGTTTGTCAAAGGGAATGTCAAACAATGGAATAATAATTCCAATTTTCCTCTTCATAGATCAATATATCAGATCAAATGGAAGTCTGTTTAATTTTTGACAAACGATAATGTTAGTGTGTTAAATTGTTAGTTGTTAAGGAGAGAGGGAGATCAGTAGCGAACAAACCCGTACCAGGTGTATAGACATAATTACCAAGGAGGAAGTCCGTTTAATTAGCTAACAACTATTGAACAATGATATATATATATATATAGATGTAGATCTACCAATTGTGTGACTAACAAGGCATATTATACAAAATATAAATAAGGTCTCTTCTTATGTCATTCTCTTGCCTCTACGGAATATATATAATAGATATGTATGCAGTCTTGCGGAATTATAAATCCACGTAATGCAAAATTGTCAACTCATCGCCCAAATAACTATATACGGATTCAAATGAAGACTAATAAGGGTTATTAGGATTGGGTCGGACCCTCTGTCTCAACCGTGTGGCTCCTACTTTCATTTCAGAGTACTATTAATTTGGTTTACAACTACTTCAGTCGGCAGAGTGGATAATAGAAATTAGAACGATTCAACAAAAATTAAAATTGCTCAGATATTAAATTATATGTAGATTACACATATGTACTTTGGTGCAGATTCGATTCTCATTGATTTTCGTTAATAACTAACTATTTTGATCATATGTAAACCATGCATTTTCTCCAGCTAAGCCTCATGACAATGTTGGGTGCATTTGGATACCCAGCGGCTTACTTGGGATTTTTCCATTGGGCTAAAGCATTAACAAGTATTTTCATTTTGTAACTAATATAAAGCGGTAGGTACAATATATGACTTGTTAATATACAAAAACTTCCTCGTCGAATTTTGATGGAGGGTGATTCAATGCAGTTCAGGGACTATACAGTGTTCCTTAGACCCATTATTGAGGATATCAATTGGCTCGCTTCTTCCTTTACATGCATTAAATGAATCCATATTTTTCGAAAAACAAACTTTGTAGTAGATGTCATTGCGAGAGAGTTTTTTGTTACAAAATATGCATATGTGGGATAAATGAATTCTTGATGTGGCTTACAATACTTTCCTTTTCGATTGGAACTGGTTGTACGAGAGACTTTTCTCTTTGATTAAATTGTTTTTTTTTTCTAGCAAAAGAAAAAATACGACTTTTCACCTCATGGATCGATTTTCATTTTTCAATATTCTAAGTCACTAGTGAGAAAATGATTTCCAATTCAATGCCTCCTTTCCTTTTTATGAAATATGGTCAAAAGATATCCTCATGTGTGGTTCACTTAGAATTTTTTCGATCACTTTTACATTTATCGGTTGCAAAATCACTTCTATATTTGAACTGGATTGTCTTCCTTTGAAACTTTACGTACCTTGACTTAGACCTATTCCAATCGTTATAGTAAAACTCAAATTTTAGATTCTAAACTTATCCCAACGTGCTCCAACCCTTGGGGCAAATATGAGTTAAAACTCAAAACTCATTTATGGGCCAAATTTAGCTCATGATTCCTCCTGCGTTAGTGGGGCTGGTCTCAGATTATTAAATAATGACTTTAGCCTCTTTTTTTGGGTAACTTTTTTGAAAATAACATTTGTGTAGATTACCCTATTTATAAAGTTTTAAGTAAAATTTGATTTAAATAATTTTCTTAAATTGGTTTAGACGTTAGATTTAATTTTGGGCCGTCAAATCTTTTTTTACCATTAGATTTGATCTCATTTGATCATAGCCGTTAGATTACAAGTAAAAAAACAAAAAAGTTTGAAATATGACAGTTTGGTGAGTCTAGAATCATTTATGCTATGCTTAAATCCTGAGGGGAATTTAGCCCATACATATATTTTCTCCCCATGGCTTATCTGAGCCCAATAGTTGGAGATGGTTTAGAGGGGTTTAAAGCTTATATTTTAGGGAGTTTTAACGAAAAGTTCGCGATACTGTTTACTTTAACAAAAAACCACATTTTTACACTAAAAAGTCAAAACCTGGTACTATTCACTTTACCCTTTATTTTGTCCTTATCGTTAAAACTTAAAGTTTTCAAGCCATTTTCATTAGTTTTTCTTATATTTTAAGCTTTATCCTACGGGTTGGAGATGGTCTTAGTATCTCCATCAGCATGCATGCGAAATTTCTCCTCCAAGAAAATGGCTGCATACTAACTACACATTGCAGAAAGCACAGGCATGAGATTATACGGATATTCACTGGTAGTGTAGTTAGTAGTTAAGGATGTTTCTTAGAATATAAGCAGCTACGTTCATAAAATTTGACCTGGTAGCTGCATTGGTCCTAATATATTTGGTCTTCACCCAACAAGAAAAGTAAAAGCAAGAGGAAAAAGGCTACTTTGTGAACATCAACATGGTAGCAACATAATGTTGATGTTGGAGGAACATATATACTGTATGATGTTGGAGGAACATATATACTGTACATATATGCTTTAGTTCCCCAGTCCGTTCGCAACCTTTCTCAGTCTCAGAAGAAGGCACATCCTTTCCAAAGTCGTAAGTCAAATTTTTGATAGGCCAAAGCAGACGATTTCGGGTTCTCTAACAACTCCCTAGCCTTCTTCCCATTTACCCTCATTCATGAAACTGTTGTTGTCGACTACTCTAAACTTTCCTTCCTTTCTTTTGACCAACTAATTAAGGCAAATTTTTCCCCCCTTTTTTAATTAGTTAAAATGGAGGAACATGTATGGGAGGAACGAGAGGGGACCAGGAAGAAAGAAAGAAGTTAAATAATAATTACTTGAAAATCATCCTGATCAATAAGGAAGTTAGGGTAATGCTGGGGAGTCCATCTATTTAAATCATATGACGTGGTTGTTTATGATTAATTATTACTTAAGTGTTGATTAACGTACTTATTTTTACTGGTGACACATTGCATGATTGCAAATGTGATCTAAAAAGTTGGTCTACCTAAAATTGCTTAAGAAGTTATATTGGTGGTATAGGTTTTATATATCTTGTTCAAAACCCTACACAGTTTCAAGTCGTGTATGCTTTTAAACTTGTTCATGCTAGCTGAAAGTTTTGAGCTCGGTTCATTCACGGTAAAAAGAGTCCAACTATATATAATATACAAGAAATGCTAGCTATATTCTCCTTTGTATCTTTTCTTTTTGCATTCTTCTTTATTTTAAAGATCATAAAATCTAAATCATTTATTTTCTAAATCACCCTTTAAAATTATCTCTACACAGAATTAGCTAAACTAAAAATTGTTTAAATGTTTGATTAATGTTGTCATGATTTCATTATTCTATAATTGAAGAACATGTTACATCTATTATGGGATACAAGTTAGATGACTTAATAGATTCGGATTTGGTTGATTTTTTTGCAGAGTTCATCTTTATAGAGTGGCCTGAAAAACAAATAGTTCGTATCATCAAGAATTGTTGTAAGATCTTAAAAATAAAAGAGAAGGTACCTAGCATTCATCATAATATATATGGGGCAAAGAAGCTCAACATGAATTAGATTAAAGCCTCAAACCCTTCGCTCCTCCTTCTCTCTCTTGTTGGAAATTTTGAGTAGAAATTTCATTATCCCACATTGGTCACTACCAAAAAGTTTCCTCATTTTATAAGGCTTTGTCCCTTATAGAAAGTGATTGAAGTGATTGGTCTTGGAGAATAAAATTGGGCTCACCCTTGGGGTTGGGCTTTGGGGTGTACTAATTAATTGATAATTAATGTATCAAAAGATGGGCCTTGGACCTTAAGGCTCAGACTCTAATAATTAAATTATTTAATTAATTTCGAATTTAATTAATTAATTATTTATTTTTTACCAATAGACTCATCTTTTCAGATGAAGTCTGAAGTGCGGTGAAAGAACGCAGAGAGAAAACGCCCATATGAGAAGATGTTTCCCAACAGATGCATCCCTTCTCCATACCTGTTGCGAACATGCATAATCATATTATATATACATTCATCTGTATAGTATTTAGAACACTAAAAAACAAATTTCTCATCCTACAATCCAAAGCATTCTTACTGAGAGAACCACAAAGAAATTTGCCAAAAGTTAAGTTTTCCGGTGCTGGAATTTTAACTTGATCGTTGAATCCTGGTGAAGCAGACGTCCGTAGAACTATAAGCACTGAGTAGGTACAAAATTTCTGTTTTCAGTACAATGTGGTATGCAAGCCTTGATCTTCTGTTTATCTGCTTAATTATTATTGCATTCTGTTTATATTCTGTAAAATATTTATTCGCATTTATTATTAGCATATGTAAATTTGTCACAGATTGTTGATATTTATCCAACAATCTTGAAACTGAAAAATGTATCAACAATCATTGACTGTGAATGGCACTGTGCCAAAATATTATGAGAAGCCTGAGAAATTCAAAGGGTTGGATTTCAAGAGATGGCAACAGAAGATGTTCTTTTTCCTGACAACCCTGAGTCTCGCTCATGTTGTCAAGGAAGAAGCTCCGAAGTCTAATGAGAATCTAATAACGAAAGAGACTGTTATGGCAATTGAAGCTTGGAATCATTCTGAGTTTTATTGCAGGAACTATATTTTGAATAGCTTGGATGACAATCTCTACGACATTTATTCTCTGTGCAAGACTGCAAAGGTGTTGTGCGAATCCCTGGAGAAAAAGTGTAAGATTGATGATGCTGGTTCAAAGAAATTTGTTATCGGTAAATTTCTCAAATATACTATGGTGGATTCGAAATATGTTGTCTCTCAGGTCGAAGAACTCCAGAAATTGATCTATGAACTGCACTCCGAGGGATGTGAGATCAATGAGCATTTCCAAGTTGGGGCGATAATCGAGAAATTGCCAACTTCCTGGAATGACTTCAAAATTTATCTCAAGCACAAGCGTCGTGAGATGAATATGAAGGATTTGATTATAAGGCTACGAGTGGAAGAAGACCACAGAAAGGCAGACCGTTTTGGTGGGTTTGCTGCCATTGAAGCCAATGCGAATTATGTTAAGGGAGGAAATTCCAAGGCCAAGCCAAAGAAGAATAAGGCTTTGAAAACCAAGCAGTTTGTACAATCTGCCCTTGCTCCTAAAGGCAAGAATTTGAAGAAGATTAAGGGCGTCTGCTATGTGTGTGGCAAATCTGGTCACAAAGCACAAGATTGTTGTCATCGCAAGGATGGAAATCATGCCAACGGAAACAACAACAACCATGCTAACATGGCAATCACCGATGAAGAGTTGGCTGCTATTGTGTCCGAGGTCAACATGGTCTCGAATGTGACTGAATGGCTGATGGATACTGGTGCTACCAAGCACATCTGCACTGACAGATTTCTGATCACTGAATACCATCCTGCTACCCTTGGAGAAAAGTTGTATATAGGCAATTCTGCTTTATCTGCGGTGGAGGGGAAAGACAAAGTGGTACTCAAATTCACATCTAGAAAGAGTCTCACCTTGTTGAAAAGGAGGAACTTGGTTTCTAGGCCTATTCTGATTGCTAAGGGCTTTAAACTTGTATTTGAATCCAACAAATTTGTACTTACCAAGGGTGAGATGTTTGTTGGAAAGGGATATGTGGTTGATGGCCTCGTGAAACTCAATGTAATTAATTGCCATTGATGATGCTAATAAAATAAATGCTTCTACTTATATTGGTGAGTCTTCTAATATTTGGCATGCTAGACTAGGACATGTTAATTTTCGTTCCATGCAAAGAATGGTTAAATTAGAATTATTACCTAAATTCGAAATTGATTTTAATCATAAGTGTGAGACATGTACTGAATCCAAATTTGCTAGGCAAACTAGAAAGTCAATTCTGGAAAGATCAAATGAATTACTTGGATTGATTCATAGTGATCTTTGTGACTTTAAATCCACACCAACTCGTGGAGGAAAGAATTATTATGTCACTTTTATTGATGATTGCAGTAAGTATTGCTATATTTATTTGATTCATAGTAAGGACGAAGCTTTGAATATGTTTAAGACGTATAAAGCCGAAGTTGAAAATCAACTTGAGAGAAAAATCAAAGCACTTAGATTCGATAGAGGAGGAGAGTATAAGTCTAATGTCTTCCCAGATTTTTGTGCACAACATAGAATAAGACATCAAACAATGGCTCCATACACACCACAACAAAATGGTGTTGCCGAGAGGAAAAATAGAACATTCGAGGATATAATTAATTCCATGTTAAATAGTTCTGGGCTTCCACACAATTTGTGGGGTGAAGCTTTACTTACTGTAAATACCATATTGAATAAGGTTCCTCAAAAGAAGATGGACGAGTCACCTTATGAACTATGGAAAGGACATAAACCCACTTATAAAGCCCTCAAAGTGTGGGGTTGCTTAGCAAAAGTGCAAGTTCCGTTACCAAAAAGAACGAAATTAGGACCTAAAACTATTGATTGTGTATTCATTGGATATGCAAATAATAGTGCTGCTTATAGGTTCCTTATTGTAAAATCTTCGATTTCTAATATTCATGTTAACACTATATTAGAATTGGCAGATGCATAATTCTTTGAGGATATATTTCCTTACAAAGAAAAGGAATCTGGTTCTAATACAAATAGGATTCATGATCATAGTCATGATAAGGCCTCTTCTTCTGGTGTCCAAGAAAATGATGTGGAACCAAGAAGAGGAAAAAGAATCAAAGTTTCTAAAAACTTTGGACCAAATTTAGTAGCTTTCTTGTCCGAGAATGAACCTATAACTTTTAAAGAAGTTATGTCTTCTTCTGAGGCTCCTTTATGGAAGGAAGCAATTAAAAGTGAAATGGAATCCATTATGGAAAATAACACTTGGGAATTGGTTGATTTACCTCCCGGTAGTAAACCAATTGGTCATAAATGGATTTTCAAGAAGAAACTTAAGGCGGATAGAACCATTGATAAGTTCAAGGCACGGTTAGTAGCCAAAGGTTATCGCCAAAAGGAAGGGTTGGATTCTTTCGACACTTATTCTCCAGTTTCTCGCATAATATCAATTAGGACGTTAATAGCGATTGCGGCTGTATACAACTTTGATATACATCAGATGGATGTAACAACAACATTTTTAAATGGAGAACTAGATGAAGAAATATACATGGAACAACCTGAAGGGTTCGTGCTTAAAGGACAAGAAAACAAAGTGTGCAAATTAGTTAAGTCATTATATACTCTTAAGAAGTTGCTATCCAATGAAATAATATCCATTGATTATGTAAAGTCAAAGGAAAATATAGTTGATCCTTTGACAAAAGACCTACCAAGAGAGCAAATATTATTTACATCGAGAGGAATGGGTCTCAAGCCAATTCAATGAATTGGACTGGGCGGAAACCTAACCTAGTTGATTGGAGATCCCATGGTCTAGGTTCAATAGGCAAACTGGTTGAGTTTGATTCAAAAGTTGAACACACAAATTACACATTCCCATGATAAAATGTGTGTTGTCTGTTGAAGTTCGAGGGGTCATGTTTTATACATTTAATGACATTAATATCTTGTTATCAAGAGGAATATGGCAGACTATTCTTAATTAATGTCACCTATATAGGAGTAAATGGGGCCGCATTTATGAGAATTGAAATGACTACATTCTCTAAAGCTCCTACGAAATCTGGGATCTATTCAGGGCCAAAATGAACACAACCGTATGAATTGACGTGTGGCAGACATGATATGTGTGTAGCATGTTGTCTCGGTTTACTACTGCGGTGAACAGTTCAAGATGTTCCACATTCACTGCGTCACCAAGTAAACCCGATATGTTTTCACTAGGGTAAGTTCAAGTCCAAAAGACACTTCATCCGATGCATATCATGTCTATTCTCTCTTAGTTTTAGATAGTCTAGTCATACATTTGCATTCAAATGTGGGGTGTTATAAGTAAATTGGTGATGTTTGAATGAAATTTCAACTCAAATGTAGGGTATTGTTGGAAATTTTGAGTAAAAATTTCATTGTCCCACATTGGTCACTACCAAAAGGTTTCCTCACTTTATAAGGCTTTGTCCCTTATAGAAAGTGATTGGAGTGATGGACCTTGGAGAATAAAATTAGGCTCACCCTTGGGTTGGGCTTTGGGGTGTACTAATTAATTGATAATTAATATATAATTAATTATCAAAAGATGGGCCTTGGGCCTTGGGGCTCGGGCTATAATAATTAAATTTTTTAATTAATTATTTTTAATTAATTTCGAATTTAATTAATTAATTATTTTTTACTAATAGACTCATCTTTTCAGATGAAGTCTGAAGTGTGGTGAAAGAACGCAGAGAGCAAACACCCCTCTGAGAAGATGTCTCACAACAGATGCATCCTTTCTCCATACATGTTGCAAACAAGCATAATCATATTATATATACATCCATCTACATGACATTTAGAACACCGAAAAACATAATTCTCCTACTACAATCCAAAGCATTCTTATTGAGAGAACCACAAAGAAATTCACCATAAGTTAAGTTTTATGGTGCTGGAATTTTAACTTGATCGTTGAATCCTGGTGAAGCAGATGTCCGTAGAATTACAAGCACTGAGTAGGGACGAAATTTCTGTTTCAAGGACATTGCGGTACGCAAACCTCGATCTTCTGTTTATCTGCTTAATTATTATTGCATTTTGTTTATATTTTGTAAAATATTTATTTGCATTTATTATTAGCGTATATAAATTTATCACAGATGGTTAATATTTATCCAACATCCCCCCCTCTCTCCCCTTCTTTCTAGACCTAGCATTCGTGTCGTGTTTTCCATGTTCGTGTCGTTTTCGTGTCATACTCGATATGTTAAAGGGTCGTGTTGTGTAACACCCGTTAAAATAAACGGGTAAAATGACCCGACCCGAAATCGACCCGATAATATTAACAGGTAATATGACCCGACCCGTTACCCGTTAAGGAAAATATATTTTAAACCAATAAATAATCAAATGAAAAACATAATACTAAATAAGTATATACATACCATATTGTCACATCCAAAACATAAAAACACATTTTTCTTTTAAGTATATTTTCACTTACCTAAAGTCTTTAATAGTTTTTTAATTAATGTAGAAGTGTAAAAAAATATAGAAAAAATATATAAATGCTCATACTGATAAGCTTTACAACTTTCATGAAGAGTTTAACTTCGAAATTCGCCATATAATCATATAAATCATAAATCAAAATTTAACCGTTGATTGTTGTTTACCTTTACGCTTCATTGTTCTCATCAAAATTTGTTTTTTCAGATTTTCTTTTTTGAAAACATGATCTATTAGATGATGCAGGAAGATGAAAGGTTTGGATCGTTGATATTATATTCAAAGTTTTACGGTTAGTGAAAATATTGCTTGATGTTTATAAAGTTTCTACAAACTATATGACATCGACTCATATTTCAGTTAACCGTAAATATCGAAAGGTGATATCAAAGATCTGAACCGTTCATCTTCTTACATCCGCCAGATAATCATGTTTTCAAAAAAGAAAATTTTAAAAATGAAATTCAGTAAGAAGAATAAAGTGTAAATGACAATCGACGGTTAAATATAAATTTAAGGTTTATGGATTATAGTGTTGGATTTCAAAGCTAGCCCCTTCATGAAAGTTGTAAAGCTTGTCACTATGAGTGATTGTATATATTTTTTACATTTTTTACACTTCTACAATAATTATTATTAATTTTATTAATTTTTCCCTCAAATAAAAAACATTATTCATGAGGGTTTGGCGGATTTTAAAAATCTAAACAATAATGTAAGTGTAACCATTATCTACTCGTGGAGGAATAATGATGAATCACGAGTGTTTATATATTCTTTCACATTTTTCATACTTATATGTATGTCTTCTTAATTCTTACCTGTGCAAATATTATACTAGTTTATTTTAATTTTGGACAACAACATGTTATGTAAAATTTATCCTAGTAATGATAATAAGGAACTCTCATAATAAAAATAAATAATGACAAAAACTTTTTTTTTAAACTTATATAGAATAATAATACAAAACTATATATTTAATGTAGAATATATTGTATATATTAATATGGCTATTGTATTTTATAATAAATCTTTTAGTAATTAAATTTTAAAATTATCAAAATAGTTTTATTCTTAACGGGTCGAAACGGATTACCCACGTGTTACCCGCGTGTATACCCGTTAAGAATCCGTTATTAACAGGTCCTTAACGGGTCACTCGATAATGACCCGATAAGTTATCGTGTTGATCCGAAATCCGTTATTTTCATGTCGTTTTCGTGTCGTGTCAGAAACTGCCGGGTCTACTTCTTTCCCCTCTTTTCTCAGTTTGAATGGGAACAAATTAAAGCCTCAAACCCTTCGCTCCCCCTTCTCAGTCTTCTCTCCCTCACGAGTCACGTGCAGTTCTTGCTTACGCATTGCAACATTTTATTTATATATCCATATTTGCACATTGAGCTGTTTTTATTAGGTTTTTCTTTTTCTTAATTACTTTAAGAAACCAATGTCCGTGTCATTTGCTTTTCTTCCTCTCGACCACATAGGCACATTGTGCTGTTTTTATTAGGTTTTTCTTTTTCTTAATTACTTTAAGAAACCAATGTCCGTGTCATTTGCTTTTCTTCCTCTCGACCACATAGGCTGCATTCGTCATGTCGCTTTCAATCTTTGGTGCCCTACAGCTATACTTGGTACAAAGAATTATTGGATGCCCACCGGCCAACACAGAGAATAAAAAATATTCCCACCCAAAAGAGTTGGAAAATGTGGGGAATGCAAAATTGGAAGCCCACCGGCCACCACAGAGAATAAAAAAATATTCCCACCCAAAAGAGTTGGAAAATGTGGGGAATGCAAAAAAATATTTACAAAAGCTCTTCTAGACAGAACAAAAGAGCGACCACAATCATGCAACTCTTCTCACCACAGTAAAAGAGCGACTACAACTAGAAAAAAAAAACACGATAAAAATAGAAGAAAGAGACCAAAAGAGGTTGCCACCGACCTCAAGACCAGCGGTCAAGGTCGGTGGCCGAAAGATTTTTCCTTTAGGTTTTTTCTCGACTGCAACTAGGATTCTTTTTCTTTTTCAAAATAGTAAGCTAATCATTATGATAACATCTAATCCTCACTAATCTCTATTAATTAATGAAACCCTCTTTATCAACCAAAAAATGGTGAAAAGACTACTTAGTCTTCTATCATACAAAAAAAATGATGGGCAATAATGTAATTTCACAGGTCTAAATTTTACTGTTTTTTATTGAAGCCTCACCTACAGATGATGTTAAAATACCTCCAATATTAAAAAAAAAAAAAAACCAAAAACAAAAACCTCCCACTCCCCCCACGTTCTCTCTCTCTCTCTCTCTCTCTCTCCCCCCCTCCCTCTCTCCTTCTCATTTTCTAAAAAAATGTGTTCATACACACAAAGTGTGCAGGCAAATGCTAATTACTCATTAACGAAGTCGATAGTACTCCACATCAGCATATGACAAGTTAATCGGTATTAGGTAAAGGTATATAAGTGACTAATGGGGTTATGAGCCACTCATGTCTTTTACTCACATTATTTTGCACAACTGACGTTGGTTACTATAATATTGTCTTTTTTTAACTGTTATTAGCATTTTAAAATTTTCATTATGCACTTCAAGTTTTTTTATATTTAAAAAAACACATACAATTTTATGGAGTGCACAGAGATTTTTAGAGTGCCAATAATAATTTTTATTTTTATTTTGAATTATTTTAGACTTGGAAAATGCTAGGGAGACTATCTTTTTAGACCACATTTCGTCAACCGCATCAATTGTCACATTGTGTGGTCTTCAAAATATGATCTAAAATGATGGCCTTTATGAAATTCATTAGATGATGCAAGTGTATCAAAACAACTGCTGTTTCTTAAAAAAAATTGTTTTAACACAAATGGACTTTTATGCATTGCAAATACATAATTTGATTCCTTTATGTTTTGAATCAATCAATTTTATCTCCATATTTTGCCTTGCACATTAATTTCGTCATTACCGTGTAATTTCGTTAGAAATTCCGTTAGTATGTTGACGTGGCAACCATGTGGAACATGATAACTAATAAGAATATGCCACATGGTTTCCATGTCAGTACACTAACGAAATTTTTAACGGAACTTAACAGTAATGACGAAATTTATATGTTAGACAAAACATGAAAAATGGAATTATGTATTTGATTCGAAACACAAAGACCAAAATTATGTATTTGCAATATATATAAAAAACGTTTATGATAAAAACTCAAAAAAATTTATGGTGTATATAAGGGCTCTCCGGTCTAATGCAAATTATTTCCATTTTCAGTCCTCTTAACGTTTTTTATTTGGACTCGAACAAAAGTATTGTGCTTTGTGCTTGTTGGTATACTCTGACCCCTCCACTTTGCAGACTCCACCAAACAAAAGAGCACCTTTCTTTCTTTTTCGTTTTCCAACACCTCCTTTTGGTCTCTGCTCGTAACTCAATTCAGTTTAAGTTGTATACAATGCGTTTTTACTTTTCAGATAAGTCACTTTTCACCTTTACGGTGCTGGGTCGGTAGTCTATCGATCTTTGTTGAATATGAACGGAACGAAGGTGATTTAGACGCACCTGTTTTAGTTTTTCGCATGCATTTATTTATTTTTAGTTGTTAGATTGAATAAATTTAACTGAACAACGAAGAAAATTAATAGGAGATACGTGAGAAGTTAAAATAGTTGTGTGTTTATCACTGAAACTTTGATTAACTTGAGGAAAACTACTCTTATGTTCTAAAACAAATTAATATATCACTGATAACAAGATATTAAAAAAAAAAAAACTTAAGTTGCGTTGGCCTAATGAATAAATGGTGACGAGGCTCTTGAAAAGTTGTGTTGGCTCCAACATAATGTATTGATAGTTCCTGATGTGAGAATTGGTTTCTCATGTGACATTGTGTGGGGTCATTCCTGAGGGGGCTTGTTGGAGAATAGTGACACATCATAGAAAAACAAAAATAATATACAACTTATATGTGGGAGGGGCACTTCTAATATCACCGAGGTTTTGTTTTATAATACTCAACACCTAGTAATAGGTGGTTAAGTCAAGATAATATCGTAGATGTCAGTGGACCATATTGAGACGAAAAAGTCTAACATGGTATTAGCGCGATTTTTTATTGTGGGTCATGTTAGTCTTTGTCATAATGTGCCCAGTTTATTAGGTTTAATGTAACACCATGCTTCCACTTTTAATTTTAGATGTTCGATTTGTTGCATATTAAGATGCTAAATGAATATAAGTTTCACATTAGGAAATTAAGAAAGTAAAATATAATATAATATATATATATGTATGTATTGTTTCCTTCCAAATATCGCCAAGGCCTTTTGTATAAATTCGTCCGACCTTCCGTTGTGTAAAGTGACAAGATTCAAGTTGAGAAACAATATTATTGTGGTTAGGAATGAGTCAATAGGCCGTCTCTCTGAATATCTGACAGCCTATTAATTAGTTCTAGCACTACAAGAAACTGACAATAGCCTTAGTGGTTAATGAGGTTATTAGTCACTAACAAACCTTTCTATACATCTTTATATATAGTTAAACACACTATTTCTTTGTTTCAGTCCTTTTGACCTTACCAGGACAAAAAATGGTGTGTTCCATGTTGATGCACTCTCAACATGTAAAAGCTCTTTGCTCGTACATATCCTTGTTTCAGTCCCCTGAACTTTATCATTTGGACTAGTAAAAGATGTCGGGTCCTTGTTGATGTACTCTCTCTGACACACCCCGACCTAAAAGTGGGGCGTGCTGGCCGTCACGTGAGAGTGACGTAACCATGTGCACAGTGCGGAAGCAATAAAGAATAGAATTTACAGATCAATTAAAATCGAAACACCAGCAATACTAGTGTAAAAGAATTGTGAATTCCACTAATACAGAGCATAAAAGTCTATGTGCAGTCAAGCAGAAGTACTAAATAGAGATAACACCCGAAAGTGGTCCTACATAAGTGAATTCTGTCAGAACGTCCGATGAGCTCCTCGTATGCCACCAACGAACACTACCTAATACCTGGAGGGGCGAAAAACAAAGTTGAGTGGATCAGAAACAAATCTTTTCAAAACCTTTCTTTTCTCAAAAGTTATAACCCCTCGCCGTAAAACCTGTATAATTTCCCAGAAATAAAGTATATACTCATATATATAATTCTCAAATCTTGCTGGAAATTATGTATGTATGAATGTATGTATGCCATGCCAAAGTATCATAACTGAATGCCAAAGCATAACTCTGTGAATGTGATTGAATACTAGATAATCAACTCAGCCCTCAGCTGTATATAGCTCATAACAATCTCATCATATCATATAGCTCATAATCATCTCAAACATATCATATATACCATGCACACACATCAATACCACCTCTAGTGGTCTGCACAACATCACTGTATATAAACTAATATGCTTTAGTGCTACAATCACGTGAAGACTGAGCGATAAATCGCGGGTCACCTACGAGTCGAACCCACCTATCGTGGTCTATTCGACAGGACTGAGCACCTAACTTGGATCCAAGGCGAGCATACGGTGCGGGAGGTGAACATCATGTGAAAGACTGAGCCCATATCTTTGGGCGGGAGCACTAATATCAGTGTGCAGGTTTATAAGCTCTAATCATATCACATCACATCACATCACATCAAAACTAGTATATAAACTTACCTGCCACTTACCTGTGCGTCCGCATCACCAACATTAATATATGCAATCAATAACGCATAATAAAATAAATAGATACTTTGCATGGCATTTCATATCACATTTCACTTAAACTGATTTTCTAGGAAAAATCTCATTTATATAGGTATATACGGAAAACAAAAGCCTACTCATTGATAAGTAGATGGGTCGTAACCCCTGTGCCTAGCCTGGCTACGCTCGTCCTCCGGATAGGTCTTGCCTATATGAGAAGTAACTGAAATAACGTTAATTAACGCACATAATCAAAATCTTAGAAATAACTTCTCATACATTGCTCAAATTGGGTATATGAATATACCACCGAGATCTACACAACCTCACGAACATCCCCATATTTTTAGAAAAAAATTTTGACCACCCACGCGCCGGCCAAGGCACGGCCAGACACGCCCCCACGCGCTGCCACGTGATAAGCACACTGACGGCGTCAGGTAACGCCGTCAGGAATATTCCGTTAAAACCCAACGGTAACAGTTAAAGATAACTGACGGCGTTAGCATATTCCGTCAAAACTGACGGAATATTCCTTGTCTTCTTTGGCGACTATTCGCCGGTTTCTGGAAAAATTTCCAACTATGGTTTCTCCTTCATTTTTGCACCATTTTCTACGTACTTTATACCAAAATGAAGATCTCACAAAGATGAACACAACCATACGTGACTCAACCCCCAACTCACTGGGGATTCGCCGGAAAAAGCCTCGATAATTCCGGCCAAAATGAAACTCCCCTATCTCGCGATTCCGACGTCCAAATTCTTCCAACGAAGCATTCCGAGCTTCGTAAGGACCTCCTTAAGCTTCCTATGAGCTTAGAATTTCCAAAAACATAACATTTTACGTGAGCATGAATAGTACCTCAAATCGGAGCTTATGAGAACTCGGGTTTTCGAAGGTATCCTTACCTGAAATGGGTACCAATGTGTTCGTATGGACCTCAGGAACACAATGGGGTGCTTCACTCCTTCGATCTGCAAGGTTTACAAGGGTTATGGGTGTGACCGTACAAAAGCCGAGAGGGAGAGGGAGAGAGAGAGAGAGAGAGAGAGAGAGAGAGAGAGAGAGAGAGAGAGAGAGAGAGAGAGAGAGAGAGAGAGAGTGTGTGTGTACAGGAATGAGAGAGAAGAAGTGTGAATGTGTGTGTGTGTGGGGTCCAAATACCACTACCAAACACTCCAAAACTTAGATTCACACACGTACCTTAATTAACGCCCAAGGGAATTTTTGTCATTTCACATCCATCGTACGAAATCTCTGTGACAGGCTATTATACTCTGCCCCTCCACTTTTGCACTTCGCCCACTAATTAAACAAGATGTTGGGACTTTAAATGACATTATAATTACGGCTGGTCGGTGGTACTTTGTAGTATATCTTTGTTGAAAACTAAGATGATAGAAATCCTTTTAGATTAAGACATAGGTTCAACTCCGGTTACCGACAATTTCTCTTGGCGGGTGATTTGTAAAAATTGAAAAAAGAGCTAAGGTTCCTTGTTTAGTCCTCAAAGAAATTTGTGCACGCTCTGGGCCTGTGATAAGGTAGTCGGGTAGGCTCCCTTCCCCCTAAACGTTTTTCAACCAGAAGGATAAAAAATAAAAAATAGAAACCCTATAAGTCTTTTTCCATTTACATGTTGCTTCTTAATTTGTCACTCAATTAGTTTTGCTTAACTCAGAAAGTAACAAAAAGTGAAGTCAACGGCCAAAGCATGTAGCACGTTGTACATGATCCACAATATAATAAGAAAACTCGGTTTTTAATTAACTAGGGCACAAGGCAAACATGTTTAGTAGTTTAATTAGAGGCCGGATTGTGTTGAAATCCCACATCCACTAACAGTTGAGTAAAGATAATGGATTTGATCATATCATATATGTTTATTGCCCTTCCTTGTCATCGTCGTGGAGTGAGAAAGTGAAAGCCTCTCATCATCAAAAAAAGGCTTTTACGCGGAGTCAACTTTAGCTACAGCAGCAACATGTGAGAAATGCCTGCACCAGTAACACGAGGACCGCGTTAGAGCATTTCATACAACCATTTCCAGGAAAAAAAATACTTCATAACCACTAATTCTGTTCTCTAACTACAGGTTCACGTAGCCAACGTAACTATGTCCACGTATATTACAAAATATTATTTACATAAATTATTATTTTTCTCTAAGTAAACACATTATAATGAAGTATACTTTCTAGGTATTTGCATAATATGCAGGGTAGGACTTACGACGAACTGCCATAGATCGATCGTAGTCAGTCCCATATAGCGGCATCGTTAAATAGGTTCTATTTAAAGGGTTAGCAGCTTAGTTAATAGTGTCCCTCGAGAAACTCCACTTGTATATATTATATTTATATATATTGCCCAGAATTTGTATTTACTAAGTATGATCTTATTGGAGCAAACAGAAAAAGTTGATGATGAAAGGGACCATTTAGGCTAAAGATGTGTAACGTTGTGTCCCTCATCATTCTGTGGCTGAATATGTCAACTATAAAACACATAAACATTGAACTACATGACCAAACATAGATATTTGAACATTGTATTTAGTACACTTAATTAGGGCCTTAATGAAAAATCCTCATTAGAGTTGGGTAGGGGTGGTTTGGTATGAGATCCCAAATCGAAAATGGGATCGCGAATCCCAAACCTAAAATTTTCGAGACAGGAGTTTGAAGACCAATCTCAAATCAAAATTTCGGTATTCCCAATTTTCGGTATTTCGAGATGGTTTGGTATTCCCAAATCTCATACAAATTGAAATAGCAATTATTCATACCAAGTTAAATTAACATGCAACCAAAATAAAATAAGTAACAAACCCAAAAGTAAAAAAATAAGTTACAAACCTAATATGTTCGAAAACTAACAATACAATTTTTTGATTTTGTGTTATTTCGTGTTGAAGAAATAAACACATTTGTGGGAGGTTCGTACCCGCAAATGTGGTGATAGAGGGCTATGGTTACTACTTTAGACAACACCAATTATATTGCTACTAGTAGTTAGCAACAATTGAAATGTATAATAATATATATATTATTTATTTTTGGTTCGGTATGGGATTACCGAAAGATTGAGTACACCATACCGAATCCTGTACCGAAATTTCAGAATCGGTTCGGGATTTCAACTCGAAAATTTCAGAAATTTTGGTTTGGGATCGGAATTTTTTTGGTTTGGTTCGGGATTTTCGACAATTTTTTCCAGCCCTAGAGTTGGGGTCTGAAACCACCCTAGATGGGTAATGTTTAACCTCACACTTGAGGCTTACGAGCATACTATAATCGAAGAGGTAGTAGAATTTTGGATCTCAGCTTTATTCTTAACAAACTTCACCACAAGAATTTAAGTCTTTTCCATTTTCTAGCTTAATTTGTTGCCGGTGGTTGGTGTGAGAAGAAGGACGACGCCCGGCTAGACTTATTTGAACAAGTTTGGGGGACGTGTGTGGCCCAGATTAGGACTACAATTGTCGTTATGCGAAAGTTGGAGAAGTTACTCCTGCAACCTTCGAATTAAGGGAGTCATGTTCACTTCCTCCTTATCGGCAGCTGAAACCTGTCCCAACTGAGGTGGATTTCTTGGGTGGGATCTGAGTGGCCTCGACTGTGGGTTTTGATGGCTCCGATGGGGTATGGGATTTGACTGTGAAATGGGTTATAGGTGATGATGATGATAGGGTTTGGTGGTAAGATGAGGGACTATGAATTAGTTCGTGAGAGTGAGGCAGAGGCCTGGAGGAGGCTGGAGGCGTAGAGTGAGAAAGTGAGTGAGTGGATTTTAATATGATTAAATATAAAACAACGTCGTTTGAGGTTTAATTTGGTTCGGTTCAGTTCAATTCGGTTTGCAAACTACTGAAACCGAAACCAAACCAATAGATTTCGGTTCAGTATTTGCTTTGGTTTTTTATTTTTTGCACTTACCCCTAATACTACTTAGATATGTAGTGCAAAATGCAGTGTGTAACTAGAATACGGAGCACATATCATTATAATAGGCATCTATGTTGATGGATCATCACTATTCAAGAATCTGTTCTTTCCTAAAACAAAAGACAAGTTTAATGTATAGTTCTACTATAAATTATTTATATTTGGTATCCATTTTCCTAGTGAAAGGTCCATATGAAAACTAATTATATATTAGTACGCAACACTATAGAAATATATCGACCATTAATCCAAGTACCCATTATTTTTCATAACACTATTTTTCATAACACTAATGAATGCAAGTGTGCAATTAATTCTCACAATGTAAGTGCAAGGGTTTTGGAGGTTTCACTAAATTTGTCATAATTTCAACATCTGGGATTAGTATATATTTGGGTCTATAACTTTGTCTGTCATCATTTCCCCAAAAAGTGAAATTGAAATGGCCAATTAGGGAGGATATGGGTGCCAATATGTTTTGAATGTCAACCAATACGCTAATACATTTTCGAAATTGTTATAATATCTTTCAAGACAACCTGGTTTATGGTTATGCACTCATGGTGTCTGCAGTTTTGTCAACCAATTACTGTTAAAACGAAGCAAATTATATAACAACATGAGATTCTGATTCACAATTTGCCGAAGTGATGTGTGTATATAATTTATAAATTCAGAAATGTTTTTTAATTTGTGGGAATTTTATTTTTATTTTGCTAACAATGGGAATAAGTCGTGACCAAGGTCTAAAATATCCATAATATCCCGATATTTCCATCAAAATTTCCGTGTTTTTGGACTACCGATATTTCCGATGTCATCGATATTTCCATCGAAATTTCCGTATTTTTTAAATTTCTATATTTAAAAAAAACACCAAGGGGATTCGAACCCCTCCCATTTTACTCCTTCAACACATTGACCACCATATCACTTATATTTTTGTGAAAATATGCTAAAATATTTATATATTTTCTACACTCACAATGTTTGCCAGCTCGCTATATAATCAACTTAAATCAGTTAAATCCATCATGCAATGCATTTCCTTCCAATTTTTTATGATAAACTAATAGATAATTGACTAAATAAACATCCTGCAAAGTTTCAATAAAAATTTCCAAGTTTTTCTTGCAATTTCCGTGGTTTTTATTCAATTTTTATCGATATCGATAATATCCCGATATTTCCATCGAAATTTCCGTGTTTTTGGATTACCGATATTTCCGATATCATCGATATTTTAGACCTTGGTCGTGACAACTCAAATTTTCATAATGCCATCTTTTTTTTTTAACAAATGATATTATCTATATTAAGGAAGTGGGAGAGCGCATTAAGCCTCACCATGGGCTAGTAATAATGTGGTTCAAATTCACCTTTAGCGAGAATTGACTCTAAGACCTTTCACTTACAAGCAATGTATTAAAAGCGTGAGGCGTGGACGATGAGTCCGAGGGGAAGCCCGGCCTAGGCGTGAGACGTGAAGCGTGAGGCGAAGCCTCATGGAACCTAAAATTTAAATATATATTATATGTAAGTATATTTATAACAATATAATACTTTGTAATACCAAATATAACTATAGCTAAATCAAAGATAATATCATCTTCTTTATTACTAAATCTAGTTGTACTTGGAAACTATGTCATATAGTCTCAAAATGTTATAATTATTTATTTTATTGTAAGCAATTATAGAGAACTTCAAGGAAAATAAGGATGAAAGGTCACAATTATAGGAAAATTTCAAGCAAAATAAAGGCTTAATGTTGCAATTATAAGTAATTTAAAAGGAAATAAAGGCTGAGTGAAGTAGTTATAGGGTATTTAAAATGATAGAAAGCAATAATAATGGGAATTTAAGGAAAATAAAGGGTTGAGTGGAGTATTTATAGGGTATGTAAAATGAAATAAATGGGGTGGAGTATTTATAAGGTATTTAAAATGAAATAAATGGCGAAAATAAAGAGTTGAGTGGAGTATTTATAGGGTATTTAAAGACAAAAATTAAAAAACAAACTCAGCCTAAAAAACCCTAGCCGCTGTCAAAAACAGCCCTGCAACTAAAAGAAATCCAGATTTCTGCAACCTAAAAAAGAAAAAGGGATGCCCAGTTGACGCCCAGTTGACGCCTCTGGCGCCTAGGCGCACCCCGACGAGCCTAGGCGAGTATTTCACCCACTCCCACAAAACAGAGGCGAAAATGGTGAAGCCCCGCCTCCAAGGGCGCCTAGGCGAGCCCCGAGGCGAGTTTTTTAAAACATTGCTTACAAGTAATGAGGAATATCACTAGACAGTAATATAAGTGACTCATAATGCCATCTTAATTATATAAAAGAAAAATAGATATTAAAATGAAGGTATGATTTATGTCTAGCTAGGTAGGTAACGTACCAAAATTTCTGGCAATGCATGCATATAAAAATGAAGACATATTTAACGTACAAGTAAAACTAGTATATATATGCATGAGCATTACGTAAGGGATTATGTGTAAATTACAGTTAGATACCATTTATTTGTCGTGCATGTTAAAACCAAAACTGAAAATCTCCTTTAAATATTTTGAACTATTAACTATTTGATTTGAAGAAGAATATCACTATAGCTTAGTACTAAGTTATTTCATAATGTCATCTTAATTAGAAAAAAAAAAACTAGATATTAAAATGAAGGTATGATGTATGTCTAGCTAGCTAGACGTAACGTACCAAAATTTCTGACAATACATGCATATAAAAATCAAGATATATTTAACGTACAAATAAAACTACCGTGTGTGTGTGTGTATATATATATATATATCACATTACGTAAGGGATTATATCTAAATTACAGTTAGCTAACAATTGATGTGTCGTGCATGTTATAACCAAGACAGAAACTCTCCTTTAAATTTTTTGACCTATTAACTATTTGACTTGAATATTATCTTAGTAAGGCAGTCTTTCTTTTAATTGGAAAATACTTGTTCAAGATTCAACCTCTTGCTGCATCCAGTCCACGTACACCCCTGGCTAGTAAAGTTATTAAGAACTTCCTCAGCTGAATGTCCAAAAACTAAATTAGGCCCTAATTAGTGACCTAATTGCTGATCATACTTTGATACAAAAGAAGATGTAAACGCGGTGATGACGACATGACAAAGTTTGGAAATTTCATGTTTAATTACTCCAAACTCCGTGAATATGGCAATTTTATGTGAATAATCGTTGATTAATTATCAGAATCATGGGTTGAGTGCTTCAAATGTACTAATGGAGAAGCAATGAAGCATTTTATTTAATCTACAACTTACTGTAGAAGGATATCTTTAGGGAAGAGATTTTCATTTTTTTTAAATAAAAATGGGGATTAATTTTGGGGCCTACATCACATCAAATTTCAACAATTCTAACTGTTTATTTTCCAAGTTGCACCTTAGGGATCCCTATTTTTTTTTTCTCGCCTCCTAGATGATCTATAAAGTGCAACTTGAAAAATAGACGATTCAAACCATTAAAGTTCGATGTGGTGTGACACTACAACTAATTTCCATTTTAAAAAAAAAAATTGAAATTCATTTCCCTTAAAGTCCTCGTATAAACATATTGCAAATGGATTTGGAGAGAATATAATTATATTAGTTTTAATAAATCCTTGTTTGATCATGACCACCACCAAGTACTTTTGAAAACTAAGTAGTCGTACTATCTTTGCTTTCATCTATTTATATTTTATATTGAAAAATCACATTATATAGGAGAATAAACAAATATGAAACTGAATATCCATCACAACATTTCATATACTTTTACATAACTCACAAAAATCAGATTAAAAGTATTTTCCATATTAAAACAACTAATATACCATTAGTGGATACATTGTACACTATATATGTGTGTGTGTGTGTGTGTATATATATATATTTGAAAAAAAAAAGTAGCTAGATAAATGTACTAAATAGTTAAACAAAATAATAGCACCATGCGATACTTTGTATTTCTATCTAATTATATTATATTTTTGACGAGGTTGTTATTGTGAAGCTGTGGTGTTTATTTGGCATGTGTAGATTGTTCTGCTTTAAAGATTTCTAATGTGATTTTTCCTCAATAAAGTTTGCTTTGAGACTCACGTGTGACATGTATGTCTTGTGTAATTATTTTTAATGAAGCTTCATTTGATCTTAAAGAAACTAAACGATAATATTGTCTTCCAAAGTTTGCTTTGAGACTCACGTGTGACATGTATGTCTTGTGTAATTATTTTTAATGAAGCTTCATTTGATCTTAAAGAAACTAAACGATAATATTGTCTTCCAAATAACTATTTTGAGAGACTGCATTTTTATACACAACTTCTTATGTATGGGAATGTGTTTGTAACCGTTAGATTGATAAATAACTTTAGTTTAAGAGACTACATTTTTATACACGAGTAGCCGTTAGATTGAGTGAAAATTCATATAGTACCCATCTTATGTTCTTCGAATTTCTCAGAGATAAAATCTTCTGCATTTATTTTGTATGTGTTATCTATTAATGATTGATACGTGTTAAGTTTACGACAATAAAATTAAAAGAATTAAATTTTCTAACACTTCTCAATGATTACAAAAATATCACACACAAAATAAGTACAGATTATTTGAACTCGAGTTCTCATGAGTCGGATTCGCAGACTCCATAGACCGTTTGGGCGTTAGCCGTTTAAAGTATTTGACGGCTTGAATAGTTTGGTTCTGCCTCCAGTTTCTTTCTCAGATAAAGAAAGTCCAAATACAACAAAAGTTCGTCCGGTCAACTAACAGGCTGTCAAGCAAGTTAAGGAAGGGAAAAGCCATCATATTACTTTATATAATTTGAAGTCATGGGGCGACAGATATTTAGGTCAATTGACTCTAACACTATATTTGAATGAGAAAAATAAATTTAAAATTTGAATAAAATGCAGAATTTATAAATTTATATAAATCAATTCTTTTATTTGAATTTATAAATATAAAAATTTAAAATTTCTGCATGAAAAAAAAAACTTAGAATTTGGGACCTCCAATTCCCAAGTTTAAATTTCATATAAATGAGTGTTATTTCTCAATTTCTATGAATGAGAGTTTAAAAATAACAAATTTTGTAATCAAATTCTATTGTTCTTTTAAGTTAACCAAACAAGGAAATTCACAAATTCTAGAAAAGAAAATTTCGTCATTTCAATTTCCATCATATTAAAATTCCTTAGTAATCTTAAATTTCTTCAACCAAACAAAGTGTAAGTTTCCTAAAATATAAAGAAAGATTTTCATTTTCATAGCACGATTGAGTTCATCGTAATTGTGTTGTTTCGTGTCATAACACAATGTTATATTTGGTACGAATAACACAATATTGGTAAGATATTCAAGATACGATTATATCGTAATTATGATGTTTCATGCCACAATCTAGGGTGGAACACGGACCAGGCCGGACCCAAATTTGGAGGAACCTGACCCTACCCGTTATAAACTAAAACGGGCCGGGCCGGGCCGAGTAGAGAGATTTTGAGTTTTGGAACCGAACCTAACTCGGACTGTTTCAAACAGGCCGGTCCGGGGCTGGTCCACTAGTCCAACTCTATTTTTTTTTTCTTTTTTTTCTTTCAAAAATACGTTTTTATAAAACTGTACTGTAGTGCACAGCTACATTGCAGCCAAGGTATTAAATATCGATGATATCGTAAATATCGGTAGTCCAAAAACACGGAAATGTCGATGGAAATATCGGGATATTATCGATATCGATAAAAGTTGAATAAAAACCACGGAAATTGTAAGAAAAACTTGGAAATTTTTATTGAAACTTTGCAGGATGTTTATTTAGTCAATTATCTATTAGTTTATCACAAAAAATTGGAAGGAAATGCATTGCATGATGGATTTAACTGATTTAAGTTGATTATATAGCGAGCTGGCAAACATTGTGAGTGTAGAAAATATATAAATATTTTAGCATATTTTCACAAAAATATAAGTGATATGGTGGTCAAGGTGTTGAAGGAGTAAAATGGGAGGGGTTCGAATCCCCTTGGTGTTTTTTTAAATATAGAAATTTCAAAAATATGGAAATTTCGATGGAAATATCGGTAGTCCAAAAACACGGAAATTTCGATGGAAATATCGGGATATTATGGATATTTTAGACCTTGATTGCAGCAACACAGATGTTTTCAACACATCATTTTTGTGTAGTTGCACAGATTGCACAGCAGTTACATCACACAACAACTACACAGATTGCACATATTGAACACAGAGATAACCTAGCCTATTCCTATATCCTTGAACGGATTAATTAAATAGAACAATAAGCATAGAATCATTTTTATCTATATATCAAGAATCAGACCCACCACATTATCATTTCTATATTCAAGATATCAAGAGTTCAATATATTACAATGGTAACAACTTACATTTCTATATTCAAGAGTTCAAGATATCAAGATATCAAGATATTATGATTCTATTCCTACTTGCACTAACATCTAAAATCTTAATTCATATTCAACCAATCAACACAATGAAAACCAATGAAGAATTTGATCCATCTCAAATCTCACCAAAAATATATGACATACCACAGAACTATAGAAGCAAGCCAACCCAATGGCATTGAATTCCAATACTAACAGATTTATTGAGCATGTTTCCATAACTTAAGCTTCAAAGAGGCTGCTGCATATTCCTGCTAGTTCCCAGGAAGGAGATCTTTCCCGCGATGGGAGTGAACGGCTGAATATCAACAATACAAATATACTTAGAAGAGTGCTAGTATGTGTAATACGTTCACATATAAATACAACTTTGACAAATCATGCAAACCAAAATAAATCATGCTAAAAGAGATGAACTACGTCGGTGGCCTCTAGCATTTAAACTCCCACTTGAACATAATTTCATTAACGCATTAGAGCACCCCTACACCTCTGAAAAATCAAAGATCATAAAATCGACCACGAAAGAAACAAGTACTAAAGTAACTAAACTCCTGATGCTTTCTAAAACAATGGTTAATTAATCCTCATCTAATTTTAGAAAACAATTAATTCACCCAAAAAAGAAAAACAATACAATAGCCCCAAAATTGAATACATGAACCAAAAGGCTGATCAAATCTTAGGGTTTCAAATTCAAAACTATTTGATCTAAGCACCCTAAATTATTATTCTAAATCCAAAATATTATTCAAAAATGAAACTAAAATCATAAAAAATGACTAAAACAAGAAAACCCACTACAAATCAAAGATAAGATTAGCTAACCACTACAAAGAGGCTGCAACAACTATCAGTTTAGGTTGAAGGCATTGATGCATGAAAGATGGAGGAGAGGGAAAGAGATGGAGTGAGAGGGAAAGAAAGGAGTGAGAGAGAAGGATAGAGAGGCAACTGTGATTCTGGAACCTTGGCTTGGACTCGTGTAGAACCTAGGGTAGAAACTAACAGTTGAGATTGGATGATAGGTTATCATTCAATATCATCCGTTTATTATAATTAGAAACGGGTCGGTCCGGGTACCTGTTTTTCTAAGTATCTGGACTCGGCCCGCCCCGTAAATGAAAAGGACCCGGCCCGGCCAGCCCCATTTGTTCTCTAAAATATTAGGAACATGCCCATACCCGCCCCGACCCGCGGTTCCTATACTCGTTTGCCCACCCCTACCACAATATATTATAATATTAGCACAGAACAACACAACGTCGGTGCAGCAATTTGCTATTTCATATTAATATAAATTTAGTGTAGCTGACACAAAAGACAATACATGTTATAATACGAGTGGATATATATTGAAAAGTATATTAAAAAACATATATATCATTTTTTTCATTAACTTATATTATAATACATAGTGTATCATATTGTGTTTTGAGTGCATAAAAATTTATCCTCAAAGTAGAGACACCTTTTGAGGCTGGACGCGGACTTTCGTGAATGATTTTGTACTTTTCGAATACCCATAAGCATGAACCAACGTAATTTATATTTATTCAAATATCCAAGTTAAACAAGAGAAAAGGTCAATAATATTTCTTTATAATAGTGAGATGGACTTCCAAATGATGGCATTTCCGTAACAACAAAGAACTCCATGGCCATTTGTAAACTCACAGTTTATATAAACGCACCTTGATCATTTGAATCCCACTTGGTTGTAAATTGACTGTCTATCTCTCTCTCCTCTCTCTCTATCTAAAACGTGTGGTTCTTGTTCATGATGCTTGTCGGACCAACGCTCCCAGCTCACAACCTGAACCTGTTTCAGGCCAGAAGAGCCAGCTTCAGAAACTACACGCCCCCATTAAACCCATCAACGAGAGCTCCATCCTCTTGTTCTTATTCACCCGCCTCCATTAAACCCGGTTCTAACTCCACCGAGTTGACTCGGCTCCACCTCGCCAACCTCGACAAGCTCCTCCAAACCCCACCTCCGCCCCAAACCCAACTCGACCCACAACCCGATCTCCAAAAGGACAAAGATCCGACTAAAAATGGGTCACGAGAAAACAAGGGAAGGGGGCTTCTGGGAGGGCTCAATCTTTCTCGGTTATGGACGCAAGTGAAAGGCGCCGCCGAAGACATGTCTCCGAGACACCTCAAGCGCCTGCAGCGCCTCCTGTCCAAGACTGGAGAGTACTCTCCCAGAAATAACTTCGGCACCCGATGGCGCGAGTATCACGGTTCGAACAACTGGGCCGGCCTACTTGACCCGCTGGATGAGAATCTCCGGCGAGAGGTCGTCAGATACGGCGAGTTTATTCAGGCGGCTTATCAATCGTTTCATTCGAATCCAGCCATGTCCGCAGAGGAGGCTCAGTTGCCTCGCCACGTGGCGCTTCCGGATAGATCGTATAGGGTAACCAAGAGCCTTTACGCCACGTCATCAATCGGGTTGCCCGACTGGGTCGATGAATTGAGGCCGGATCTCAGTTGGATGACCCAGCGGTCGAGTTGGGTCGGGTACGTGGCAGTTTGTGATGATAAGAGGGAGATTGCACGGATGGGCAGACGTGATATTGTTATTGCCCTCCGTGGGACCTCCACGTGTCTTGAATGGGCCGAGAATTTAAGAGCTCAACTAATTCAGATGCCGTTGACCAAGCAAGGTCAACAGGAGGGCCAAGCAAAAGTGGAATGCGGATTTTTGAGTCTCTACAAAACACGCGGGGCTCACGTGCCAAGCCTTGCCAAGTCAGTGGTTGAAGAGGTCAAGAGGCTGATGGAGCAATACAAAGGAGAGACATTAAGCATAACTGTGACAGGACACAGCCTTGGTGCTGCCTTAGCCTTGTTAGTAGGCGATGAGCTCAAAACATGCGCCGAGAACATGCCATCGGTGGCGGTTTTCTCCTTTGGAGGCCCGCGCGTAGGTAACCGAGGATTCACAAAGAGAATGGACGACAAGAACGTGAAGGTATTGAGGATCGTCAACTCTCAAGACGTGATCACTAAGGTTCCGGGTATTTTCGTGGGTGAAGGAGTGCTCGAGGAGAAGTTAAAGAATGCAAAACCCGGAGGATTCATCGACATGATCGACAGGAACATGCCGTTGGCTTACACACATGTTGGGACAGAATTGAGAGTCGACACAAAAATGTCACCTTATTTGAAGCCCGATGCAGATGTGGCTTGCTGCCATGATTTGGAGGCATATTTGCATTTGGTGGATGGGTTTTTGGCATCTAATTGTCCTTTTAGAGAAAATGCTAAAAGGAGCTTAGTGAGGTTGCTTCAGGATCAAGGATCTAATGTGAAAAAATTGTATACAAGCAAGGCAAATAATTTGACTAGTTTAAAACTGGAAAGAGAGGGACTGATGGCTACTTGTTTGCCTAGTCCATCATAAATCGACATCAATAAAACTTTGCACATATCTATATGTTATTCTGGCCTAAATTTGTCAAAATTATGGCTATGTATGTGAAGAAAGTTGAGGTTAAAAACGTGGATAACGCAACGGGGTGACGTGGAGCACGTGTGGCCGTTTGGCTTCACATGTAAGATAATCTCCTCTGATACAACGAAGAAAATTAAGGTTTCACTATAAAATCAATTGGCAATATGAGGAGTAGCCCAATTTACTTGTAAGCCCATGCAAAATCCATCCTCACATTAATGTAGGACTCACTCTTAACAGTATGTTTTGGTTTTGTGGTGAATTCATTTTCCTTTGTTTTACCAAATTGTCTTTCTAAAAAATTTAAAAGAAAAAATAATTTTTCTAAACAATTATAATGGGGTTGTTCAACCAATAATCTTAGAGTAATTAATAGTTAACAAACAAAAATAAAGCTCCCAGTGGGATTAGGAATTAAATTAACTTCTCTTACAAATTGGATGACAGCTTAATCTGCACCAATCAAGTCCACCTTAATTGCTTGGAAGATTAAACTATAGATCAGCATTAAATGGCCCTAGGGCTTAGAGAGAATTGATTTGGATAAAATTATTCACTATATAGAAGGCATTTTTAAGAAAAAAAATAGTTGACAACTCCCTTATTTTTTAAAAGTTGAAGGAATAAAAGTTGTACCATTTAATCTTGGGAATTTTAACGAAACACTTCCGGTACTGTTCATTTTTAACGAAAAACCACATTTTTACATTTTTTTGGTACTATTTACTACACCTTTATTTGTCATTTTTCATTAAAACTAAAGTTTTTTTTTTTACTTTTCGTTAGTTTTTTTCGTTAGTTTTCCTTCTAATCTTTACCATCTTTGGAGGGAATAGAGATATATTGGGCTTTTTCTTCGGTCACTATAGCATAATGGCCTATGTGATACTAATAATGCCCTTTGTACTAATAATGCCCTTTGTTCGGTATGAAAGATTGAATTGGAATGAACGAGCTACTATTTCAATGTATAATGAACAATGAAATGAGAACTTTATGGTTACTTTGGAGGTAGAAGATAGATTACTCGAGAAGAAATGTTGTCCATTCTAATCCTTCTCATGTCTAATCATTTTTTAAATTCATTCAAAATGAAAACTTTATGGTCAGAATGGAGGTAGAAGATAGATTACTCAAGAAGAAAAGTTGTCCATTCTAATCCTTCCCATATCTAATCCTTTTTTAAATTCGTTCAGAATGAAATTTTATGTTCACCTACAAGCCTCATTTATTATCCATTCAATTCAATTTTCTAAACTAAATCAAGTCAAAAGATAAGTAAAACCGAAATATTTAATTCTCTTTTTTTTTCTGCAAAATTAGAGCAAAAAGTTTAAAATGTCAGTCATGGAAAGATAATAGCACTGTAACAGCCCGTCCCAGAATTATTTTATCGATGATGCGAAATGACGGGATTGCCCTTAACTTTGCTATGGTATATGACATTATCTTTGGTTTTATTGTCCTATCCTAAGTTTTGGAAAAATTTATTTGGAAAATAATTGTTATGGTTTTGTGTGGTTAGGGTTGTTAACCACACACCTAACTATCCCTATCTCTCTCTCCCCCGTAAGCTCTCTCTCTCTCTCTCTCTCTCTCTCTCTCTCTCTCGGAACACCCTCCCCGTGCACTGTGCACGTACGGACGGAGTTGGAACTCGTCCATTTCTTCACAGATCGAAGCCCAAAAGGTAAGATTCTTGATCCTTGTTAACCCCTGAGTAGTTTGGTACCAAAATTGGAGCTTGTAACCCTCGGATTAGGCGTGAAATCCTAACCCCGAAAATGTGCACTGTTCATGCACACGTAAAATCTTGCATTTCAGGGAATTTCAAGCTCACAGTGAGCTTAAGGAGGTCCTCACGAGTCGCGGGGTACTTCGTTGGTAGAGTTTGGACGTCGGAGGACCGAGATCGAAGGTTTTTAAAGTGTGTCGAGCTATCGAGCTTTCTCAGGTAAAATCCCGCGATTTTCAAGCCTTGAAACTTGTTTAGATGCGTTCTACATGCTTTGAGCTTCATTTTGGTACCAATTTCATGAAAAATGGATGAAAAATGAATGAGAAACCATAGTTGGAAAAAATACCCAGAATCCGGCGAACCCACCGGCGGCCGGCGAGTCGCCGGAGAAGACGACGGAATATTCCGTCAGTTGGACGGAATATTCCTGACGCCGTCAGTCAAAACTAACGGAAACTGTTAGGAGTTAACGGAATATTCCTGGAATATTCCTGACGGCGTTAACTGACGCCGTCAGTGTGCCTGGCACGTGCCCGCGCGTGGCCGGCGCGTCTGGCCGTGCCTTCGCCGGCGCGTGGCGGCGCGTGGGTGGTCGGAAAATTTTTCTAAAAATATAGGGATGTTCCTGAGATTGTGTAGGTCACGGTGGTATATTCATATACCCAATTTGAGCAATATATGAGAAGTTATTAGCGAAAGTTGGTTATGTGCGTAATTAACGTTATTTCGGTTACTTCTCATATAGGCGAGGCTTATGCGGAAGACGAGCACAGTCGAGAAAGGCTAAGGGGTTATGACCCTTCAATATAACTGTGAGTGGGCAGTTTATTTCAGTATATATATATACTTAACGTTTTCCCAGAAATTGATTTTTGAATGAAAGTATATTTTGAAATGCCATGCATAGAAATTACATGAATTATGTGAATTGATATATGATGCATATATGTGAATTGGTGCTGCGGACGCGCATGTGAGTATCAGGTGAGTTATATTTGGTTCATTGAATTGTTTGATGTGATTTATGTTGATAGCTCATAACCTGCACCCCTGGTGTTAGTGCTTATGTTATTCACCCGCATCACACGCTCACCTTGGATCCAAGTAGATGCTAGTCGTACAGACCACTGGAGGTGGTTCCGACATGCTAGTCGTACAGACCATTAGAGACGGTTTCGACTAGTAGGTGACCTTAGATTATGTGCACAGATGATTGATGAGAGAAGCACTAGAGCGTATTATTACACCATCCGAGTCGTACAGACTACTATAGGTAGTTCCGACTCATGTGCAGCGTAGTGCCGTACAGGTCGCAGTTGGCGACTCCGGCAGGGCCGTACAGGTCGCAGTTGGCGACTCCGGCAGGGCCGTACAGGTCACAGTTGGCGACTCCGGCTGGATTGGATATTGAGCTTTAGAATCAGCCGTACAGGACCACTGCAGGGTCTCCGGTTGAATTATTATTTCACCTGATTTATGTTGATGCATCCATATTATGTTTTTGGCACATGGCATGGCATATTTCTCTGAAAAATGATGATGATGGTGTTTTGAGATTTCTGAAGCTATATATATATATATATATGCTATTTTCTGAGAAAGTATACAGATTTTACAGTGAGGGGATATATATATGTTGATAAAGGAAAGATTTTGAAAGACTTATTCTACTGACCCACTCACCTTGTTTTGCGCCCCTCCAGGTTTGAGTTAGAGCAGAGCTTTGGTGGCCACGAGGAATCCAACGGTATTCTGACAGAATTCACAATGGTAATTAAAAGCTTCCGAACTGTGCAAATGGTTACGTCACTCACACGTGACGGCCAGCACGCCCTCCTTCGGGACGGGGTGTGTCAAGCACACCTATGATTTATCCCTAGAAAAAATAAATAGAGGTTATGCACCACTCTTTTCTGCATATTGTGTACATTATTCTAAAATTTGATTCTCGTTTGATTTGATCGATTGAATGGTTGAATTTGTAGTCACTGAATATTATTTTAGGGTTGGAAATTTTTCTTTAAAATCCTAAATCAAACCTAAAAAATCCCAATCTCATATCAAAAAATTTCCAATCGATAATACCAAAATTTTCTGGATCCATACCAAACCAATCCCAAATCTTTCGGTACAGGAATTAGGATTACATATTCAATGGTTCGGGAATTCTGGACCGAACTGAAAATATATTTATTTATTTTGGTTCAATGCATGTTGAATGCTAAATTTAATTAGTTTGATGGTAGAATATATTAGAAAGATAAGTATGAAATTAAGTTGTTTGGAACTTTCGAATGTCAATTTGACTTGGTATGAATGAATTAGTATTTCAATTGGTATGAAATTTCAAATTGGCATGAGATAAAAAGCCTAAATTTCAAATTAGCAACAAAATTTCATACCAAAAATCCAAATTTTAGCCCACATCCCAAAAGTCTCAAATTTCATCCCAAAACCCAAAATCAAGTCTTGATCTATTCTGAAATACCAAAAACATTTTGGGAATCCCAAAAATTGGGAATACCGAAATTTCGGTTTGAGATTGGTCTTTAAATTCCCATCCCAAAAAATTTTGATTTGGAATTTGGAATCCTATATTCGGTTTGAAATATCATACCAAACCACCTCTAATTATTTCTAGAGGATGAATCGGTGGATATTTAAAATGCCATGCACCTCAACCCCCACAAGTCCACTAAATATGCGCCTTAGAGAAAATACTAGCTATCCGGATGCATTTGGAACAGCACTTTTTAGTTTCCTTCAATAACTCACAAATCAAACAAAATTTATGAAACATAATTTTTTTTTTTTTTTTGCTTAATTGCTTTATGTCTATTTAGCAAAATGATGTTTGAGTAGCAAACATTGGAGGAGATACAAAAATATAAAACATTGCTTTCTACAACTATATACCAAATTTAAATCACACATTGTGGGTGAAAATAAAAAGCATAATTTATATGTTAATTAACACACTTAACAAATGACTTGAAAGATGTTTTTTCTATGATTCGACCCAATTGCAGTTTGTCTAAATTCTAAATCACAATCGTGCTGCAATGGCTTAAAACCTATTACATGAGCTCACCAATAGTGCAGTTTGGTTTGGTTTGGTTGCGGTTTAGCATTCACTTATTCTCAAATGAAAAATTTATAATTATATATGTCAAAATAAGTACTTAGAAAATCAATTTTATTAACCCATCAATTGATAAAAAATTCACAATCCAACAGTCAATCTCGGATTTAATTTTACAATTTCATAACTTCAAAATACATAATTCCATAACTTAAGTCTCAAACTTTCAATCTCATAACTCCGAGATTATGAAGTACCATGAAAATTGCAACAACGAAACTTATAATACAAAGGCAATAGTCCAACGTTTTAAAGTATCAGATACCAAAATAAGTTCAAAAATATAGTGTTTGATATAAACTCCACACTTTCTAGTAAGAGAAAGAAAGGGCAAATGTTGTCAGGAATTTTCGAGAGCAGCAACAAATACAACACAGCAACATTAGATTTCAGCAACGTCAAAGTTGCTAGCAGCAGCAGATTTAACAAATTCAATGCACAATATTAGAGTCACAAAATGAAGATTATGACTACTAATAATAATTTCAATCATTCTAAGTGGTTGGATCTAAAAGTTCTTTGGGAGAAAATGAGCATCCTATGTGTGTGCGCGCAAGATGGAGAGAATGTTATATGTATTATTATTATTAGCGTAAAATAATTTTGTAACCCCCATGCAAAATATTAAGAAAAGGTTATATGTATTATGTATCATTATTAGCGGTTTGGTTCGATTAATTCATGGTTTGTAATCAAATCGCATACTAAACCACTTTTTCCATCTGCTGCAAGCACTAGAGCAGAAGATCATAACGGCCACGAAATTTTTATCTTTCGCTTTTCGTATCAAGAGGAGGAGAAAGTCAACTGAGAAAACCGTAAAGAGAAGGAACTGATAAAGCTACAATTCGTGCAGAACTAAAAGACCACATCTCCTGTGAATCACAAAGCAGAAAGAAACGGAACAGTTTCTCGTTTGTTCTTAACAGACACTCTGTCCGAGCTACTCTTTGCTTGTATCTCATCAAGAAATCACGGTCTATTCCCGTTCTCCACATGTAATGGTAGAGTAGATATGCCTTCTGATAGCTCAGGCAGTCTTGCTGAACAACTGAACCAAACATGCCTTTTAGCCCTTTAAAACAGTGAAAAGGGGCTTGGGAAAAATCGAAGAAGGGTTCCTCGGGACATTAACGATTGCATCCTTGGCAATGTACCATGTTGAGAAGGTAGAATTTCACCACTTTGCAGTTTGCAGCTTCCTACAGAACATTGGGTTAGAATCTATTATTCATAGTTACTTCCACAATTTTGTATTTAATTTTATTAGAACTTGAGAATTTTATGCGTAGGCCAAACTCATTAGGAAGCTGATTCTCAGGAATAAAATTAGACCACTGTATTTTTTCTGCTGCAAGTGCAACTTATTAGTTTTCTTCAATCTGACATAACAAAATTAAACATTGATGTTTTGTTCTTTTCTTGTTGCTTAATTAACCAGTAGTTGCTATGACACATTTATGATTGAACACAGGCCGCGATGCTTTCTTCTGAGCAACTTTTTTTAATTCTCAGTTGCACAGAAACGGTTCAACTTCAATACAACTTAAACCTGTATACGAGTATACGAGACACTACAATCAAACTAAGCATACTCTGTCCCTGTTTTGCAGCCGGGACAGGACAATGGTGGAGCTAGCTTCCAATTTTTTGGGGGCCAACTGCTTAGATCTTTAAAAACTCTCCAGTAATTACTGTTAGCATGGCAGGACTGGACTCTCAAAGAGTTGAAGCATCATGTAATGCATATGCTGGTGTTTCTTTCCTTCCAAATGGCGTACACAACCCCAGATTGAAAAAGTTTTTCTTGAAGAGGATCAGATGGACAAACTTAGATTCTCAGTTAACGACGTTAATTAGAAAGTAATTAAGAAATGAAGCCCCATCATTGAAGGAGCTTAACTTAAGGCCCAAGAAAGGAAACGAATTTGAACCAAAAGATAATTAATGATCTGGAAATCCAGTGAAACAAATCATTCAATTCTCTTCCCTCCAATTACATTACTTGTCTGCTTCGTGTCTATATCACAATATATCTACTAGCAAAATTACAAAATTATTGGAATCAGATTCCAAATCAAGTTCCCCTGAAACAAGTTACAAATTAAGGAAGATAGCTAGCTCAACTGCAATGGCATGAACTCCAACTGAACATATATAAAAGAACTAAATTCACAACGACGTCCTTTGTTTCTTCGTAGGATGCGAATCAACTGTTGCTTCAATTGAAACACATGACTGAGAGCTACGGCAACACTTGGGTTTCTAGATGAGGTTTCATACTGAATGACCTTGTTATTCCTATTGTTGGACTTGGGTAATGGCGGATGATACAGAGCTGGTTTTCCATCTGCCTTCCTTGTTAACATACCATGCATCCACCAAACAGCCTCACGTAACTGCTGTGGCGAAACTTAAACTCATGCCACCAAACTTTTCCATTCATCTGCATACACCGATAGATGGTATCGGTACTTTGAGAATTTCAGCCGCAACAGCCACTGAACCAGCTGCAATGCAATGGGGCTTGAACTCCAAGCACAATGTGGTTTGAAGGCACTCCTCAATCAAACACTTAGCCAACATACCAAGGTCTACAGAGCTACTACAATTCAATCTCTTTAGAGCCAAAGCAAGTGGATCGAGCGGAAGCTTAATTCGATCAAATTCAAAACCGATTGTTTGCATAACAAGTCTCTCCCCAAGCAAGATCAAATCCCTCTGCTTCCTGAAAAACTCTCTCTGCCTAATACTACCACCACCTCTTTTGACCCGATTCGAATTTTTCCCCAACCTCGTAGCCCACGAAAACAATGTCATTCAAAAACCTAACTTCGTCGACTAATTTGCAAGCAAGAAGCATGCTTGAAGTTGCAACAATCTTCCAATCGTTGTTGCCATGAGATTGCGCAATGTAAAATTGGTGGCAACGCATCATCGCCGTCGAAATCGTAACCCTACCCACCTTCAATTTCGTCCCAAACTCCCTCAGAAACAAGCAGTAAGACCTCCGCAATTCCGACTCTGTCATCCGGCTAATCCCGTCCTCCGAGATGGGGTTTCCGTTTCTATCTCCCCTTTTGTGAAATACCACTTTCCAGTTCCACCCAGCTCAAGCTTTTGCGAAACCCTAATCCCTGCTCGTTACTTCTTTTTCGTTACTTGGCTCGCACGCAATTCCCTTTTGAAAACCAACAAGGACAACCCAGAATAGAAGGAAGGGATTCCCTCGCTCCTCGTTTCCCAGATTTTCCCACACTTTCCCGGAAAACAAACAGAGAGACCCTAAATCCTGATTTCTTTCTACTTCGCTCGCACCCAAAGAGGAGAAATAAAAGTGGAAATTAAGGAATTATAATCACGGTAAAAGGAAAACCTACTCTCAGTAGGATATATTGGAATTTTTATTCGGTTAATCGGCAGTGTATAGTTACAAGACGTGCCTAAAGCCGACGTTAGGTATGAAAGATTCCTTGAGAATGAATAACTTATTCTTTTAAGGTATAATGAACAGTGAGATGAAAAAAAATTATGGTCACATTAGAGACAGAAGATAGATTACTTGAGAAGAGAAATTGTTCATTCCAATCTTTCTGTTTGACTCTAAAAATTATAAAGCTTACGTGGCTAAGTAACTATAAGCTAACTACGTCATTCTTGTGAATGCAAGCGTGCCAACTTGCAACTAAGCTCGGTGGTGGTGGTTTCGAATGCGCTGTTGACTTCTACACTGAAGCGATTACGGTCGAGGAAGGAACACGTCTCAGCATTGGGTTCTAGAACTTGAAGACAAGGCTACTAAATGATTGCGAACTTCACTAATTGGTTCGACTTTCGATGTGCCGGACAAGGAGTAATTGAGGAACACCTCACTTCGATGAAGTTGATGTGATCACTTCTTAAGGCTGAAGAATAGAGAATTCTCCGTCCCCCGAGACTTGAATAGATAACTAACTAACCAATTGTAGTATTGTTCACTAATCCAAACTGAAGGTGCTCTTAAATCGCTTGGTTCTACGACTCCAGTGTTGTTAACTTATTTGAACTGAATGTATCGCCTGTTGTCAAAACAGTGTTGTTCACTTGTCCAAACTAAAGATGTGTGGACAAGAAGGTTAGGATAGTTAGTGTTTTTCTTAAAAATGTGATAAGGGTTGCGCGTTGAGCGAGAGTTTTCTTAGAGAGCATTTTGAGTTGTTTGTTGAGTTAAAGGGATTTCTTTCGTTGTAGAACACTCTATTTATAAATAAATAGTAAAGCCCATGCGATAAACATGCCTCCTAAGACAGAGTTAGGGGTGGGCAAACGGGTATAGGAACCGCAGGTAGGGGCGGGTACAGGGCGGTTCCAATTTTTTTAGAATAGAAATGGGGCGGGGTGGGGCGGGTCGATAGTATTTAAGAGGCAGGCCGAGTCCTAGGATTTGGAATAACGGGGCCCCAGATGGCTCGTTTTAACTATAACGACCATTTCCATTAGTAACTCTCTAACCCTAATGGGCCTAATCCATTATCCATCACACTCTCCAAAACCCACTCCCAAATTTCATTCCTTCGAAATACCAATCCTTCATTTGCATCTAGAGCGTCGTCAAACAACCCACAATTTGGAAGGCGAGACCTTCTCATCAGAGAGCTAGGAATATACGGCGGATCAAAGATGAGCGAAATCACAGGGAATTCCGACGAATCGGCGAACGCCGAGACTACTCCAAACAGAGTCGTCGAGACTACTCCAAATAGGGCCGCTGAGACTCCCACTCAAGTCCTTGACTTGAGACTTCCTCCCACCCACACTCTTCTGCCCCTCGACAATGACACCACATGACCATATCACCTCACCATCGGAGAAGACAAAGATTGCTAGAAGTCTCGGACAATCTCATTGCCACGATCCAGGATTGGACTCCTACGGACGTCTCCGCCAACTCCGCCGTGACCTGTTATTTGGTTCTACAAGCTTCTTCATTTTCACGAAGTGCCTCGTCCATTTACCTCCCCTATTCGTCCCGCTTCTTAATTGCCTCGTACGCCAGAGCCTTCAGCCGGTTAAATTGAACTTACAAATCTGACTTCGAATTCTCCATCGCCTCGCGAGCTTGCCGCTCGCGGTCTAGCTCAGTGATCAGTTCGTAGAACCGCTCCGATGAAATCTCGTCAGGCGACGGAGTCTTTGTTGTGATCGGCACCGGAACTGCTCCTCCTTCTGCTTAAATCTCAGTACGCCCAAAATCGAAAAAAAAAAGTTATTGGACCCGTGGACCCGCCCTGAACCAGCCCGTTTCGTTAAGTCCGGTTCTCAAACTCAAAATCCCTCTACCCGGCCCATGCCCAGCCCTAGGCAGAGTACTGATAGGATTATACCTACCTGACATCTTCTTAAATATTCCCCCTTTAGTGACCAGACTTCACCTCCAACCAGCCTTGACATTTTTACTTCAACAAGGATTCTGAATTTGATCTCATTATGAGACTCATTCAACTTTATCCAATTACGTAGGCATTCTAATCCTTGAGATAATTTATATTTATCCAAGGTTTTATCTCCTAGCAATTTAACTAGTGTAAGACTCGGTCGAGCCATCTAACTAATCTCTTCAAAAGTCATTTCTTCATGAGGGCTCAGTTGCAACGACCTTATTTGGGGGCTAAAAGCCCATTGGCCTGGAGAATATCCATTGAGTCACGCTTCGCTATTCTTTGGTCGGCCTTCCTCGGCCCAAACTGTTATTTTAGGCCCAAACACCTTCTCATGCCTAATCCTCTTCTAAATTCATTCAAAATGAAAAATTTGCAATCACCTATAGGCCTCGTTTGTTATCAATTCAATTCAATCCTCAAACCAGGGGCCAAAAGGTAAGCAAAAACAAAATATTTTCTTTGCTTTCTTGGAACATTAGAGCCAAAATTTAATATGTCAAGTCATTGATAGATTATAACACACATAAAGCCAATGATTTACATTAGAAAAAATAAAATAAAATAGGTTATGCACACTTTTTTCCACATATTGCATACATCATTTTAAAAAAGAAAAGTGAATGAAGTGAAAAGCGATGTGCATAAATCATTTCCCACATCTTTAAACCCACCTAAGCACATATAAAATTAGCCAATCATTTTTATAGACGAAAAAAGTGCAATTTTACTTGTACTCCAAGTCACCAACTAGGCCAAAATTATCAAATTCTCTAAATTCTACAGCCCTAAAAGTTAATCAGAAGACCCATTTTCACAAAATAAAAAGGCAACCAGTTTTCTCTTATTGTGAGAGCCTTTCTCTCTGATTGAGGGTTTTTCTCACTGTTTGTTTAAGGGTTTCAACTGTGTGCAGATCTGGTGGCGCCGACCCTAGCTTCGGCTGGGGTTGGTTAGCTGTTCTCCCCTTCCTTTCTTTGTCTTATCTTCCTACCTTCTGCTGCATTTTCCCCTGCTCTCTATTTCGTTTGGCCCTTTTCTTCTTATCTCACTAGCGTCCCTCCTTGTTCATCCATACTCCAATCTGCAGTCATGCTTTATTGAGATTGTGTGTAGAGCTTCGGTGCTTGCACATGCTTAGGTGTTCCCAACACCACCACCTTCTCTATGTCTGCCTTTGCTGGCAATGTTGCTCATGGATTTTCAAGGGCTTCTTTCTTCTGGTAGCCAGAATTCTTCTTATGGTTGCTTGATTTCTTTCTTCAATTGAGGCTGCGTACTAGGTGGTGCTTGGGGTTGGATGCTATGATCGACAAGTCGGTGTGAGGTTGGAGGCGTGGAATTGGGCGAATCATGAAATTGGGTGTGGAATTATGCGTAGGTAACCGAGGATTCACAAAGCGAATGGATGACAAGAACGTAAAGGTATTGAGGATCGTCAACTCTCAAGACGTGATCACTAGGGTTCCGAGTATTTTCGTGGGCGAAGGAGTGCTCGAGGAGAAGTTGAAGAATGCAAAGCCCGGAGGATTCATTGACATGATCGATAGGAACATGCCGTTGGCTTACACACATGTTGGGACAGAATTGAGAGTCGACACAAAAATGTCACCTTATTTGAAGCCCGATGCAGACGTGGCTTGCTACCATGATTTGGAGGCATATTTGCATTTGGTGGATGGGTTTTTGGCATCTAATTGTCCTTTTAGAGAAAATGCTAAAAGGAGCTTAGTGAGGTTGCTTCAGGATCAAATATCTAATGTGAAAAAATTGTATACAAGCAAGGCAAATTATTTGACTAGTTTAAAACTGGAAAGAGAGGGACTGATGGCTAGTTGTTTGCCTAGTCCATCATAAATCGACATCAATAAAACTTTGCACATATCTATATGTTATTATGGCCTATTTTGTCAAAATTATGCCATGTATGTGAAGAAAGTTGAGATTAAAAACGTGGACAACGCAACAGAGTGATGTGAAACGCATGTGGCCGTTTGGCTTCACATGTGAGATAATCTCCTCTGATACCATGAAGAAAGTTAGGGTTCCACCATAAAATCAATTGGCAATATGGGGAGTATCCCAACTTACTTATAAGCCCATGAAAAATTCATCCTCCCATCAATGTAGGACTCATTCTCAACAATATGTGTTGGTTCTGTGGTGAATTCATTTTCCTTTGTTTTACCAAATTGTCTTTCAAAAAATTTAAAAGAAAAAATCATTTTTCTAAACAATTTTAATGGGATTGTTCAACCTATAATCTTAGAGAAATTAATAGTTAACAAACAAAAATAAAGTCCCAGTGGGATTAGGAATTAAATTCACCTCTCTTACAACCAACAAGATCCTCTCTGGATTTTTTTTGTGAGGATCCTGGGAATCCGTAAATTGTATTTGTTCATCGTACATCATGCGGTCAGTTTTCGTTAGGTACTGTTTGTGTTCAATTTTAAATAAAAAAATTTAAAATGATTTCTGACCGCACAATGTACGATGAACGAACACGATTCACTAATCCCATAATCCCCACAAAGAGGATCCGGAGAGGATTCGAATTCCTCTTACAAATTGGATGACAGCTTAAGAGCATCTCCAAATGAGATGTCAAAAATAATATGTCAAAATTATATTTGAAGGCTAAGGTGGCAAATTGAATACAAGTGTTACATCCTCTTATTTTCCAATAGTGTGTCAAATATGTATTTTATTATTTTATTGGGCCAAGAGTTACATTAACTATTAAAAAATAATCAAAATTAATCTTAGTTTTTTTCTATTGGTTGTTAATGGGACTCATGAATTAAAAAATTAAATTAAAAATATTTGATTCCTTCTTTGTTCGCTGTAAAAAAAGATAGTTAAAAAGTAATTAGTCAAATGACTCAACTGTCACATCATATTTGATATATTCATTGAAGAACACATGAATGTCTTTTAAGAGCAACTCCAGCGTTGCAAAGGCCCCCTAGGGCAACTCACTATTGAATAGCCTCCAGTGAACAGTAACTGTCTTTTGCATCTCCACCCCTAAACTGAATAGCCATGGCAATAGGCAATAAAATATTAGTATTTTTTATTTTATAAAATAGTACAAAATAATTTTATTTGTAATTTCGGATAAGATTTTTAATCGTTCTCGTTGCATCACGTGTCATTATCCGAAAAGACAACGTAACATCTTCAATAAGCGTCCAATTCGTACCTGCATCATTAGTCATTTTGTTGGAAACCAATTGGATTGAAACTTTGAGATAAAGATGGGAATGTGGTTGAAAGTATTTGAGAAAATATGAAATTGTGGTGTAAGGTAAAAGATAATGAGAAGGTATTTATAGAAAAGTAAAATCAATTTTTTTTTTAATTTTAAAAAAAAATTTCGGATTTTTTTATTAATTTTTTATTAACTTAATTAATTTCTGCGTTTGGATTAAAAAAAAATTGAAATCCAACCTTCCATATTGTGCCACGTGGCACAACGGTAACATTTTAGAATTTTTAAATGTGATTTTTTTTTAATTTATAAAGGCAAATAACGTGGACCGTTGATCTCAAATCCAACGGCTCTCGTTGTGCCACGTCATCTAGCCGTTGGGTGTAGATTTGAATTTTTTTTTTTTTACCGTTGAAAATCCAACGGTTCAGATAAGGTATCTGTTGAAATCCAACGGACGATGTCGCGCCACGTGCCCCACAACGGTAACAATTCAGAAGTTTGCACTGCGGGCCCTACCGACTGAAAAGCTGTCGGTGACGCGCCCCCTTGAGCAAGTGAACGACACGCGCCTGATGCAAATTTTTTTAAATCGTGGATGACGTTAGCCTTGCATCACCTGGGCTTCAGGCTCTTGGCCCACCAATTGGAGCCGGGCCTTTCACTTGAGCATCCCTCAGTCCACACGCCCGCATGGGCTGGAGCTTGCAGCTCTGGCTATTGGGTTAGAAAAATGGCTGGTCCATCGGGCTACTCCCCTCACTGGAGTTGCTCTAATTCTATTTGACATATTTGACATCTCCTTTGGAGATGGTCTAATCTGCACCAATCAAATCCATCTTAATTGCTTAAAAGATTAAACTATAGATCAGCACTAAATGGGCCCTAGGCTTCATTTGATAGAGAGAATTGATTTGGATATAATTATTCACTATATAGAAGGTATTTTTAAGAAGAAAAAAAAAGGTTGACAACTCCCTTATTTTCTAAAAGTTGAAGGAATAAAAGTTGTATCATTTAAATCTTAGGAAAACTAATGAAAAATGCTTGAAAACTTTGAGTTTTAACGATAAGGACAAAATAAAGGGTAAAATGAATAGTACCAGGATTGACTTTTTAGTGTAAAAATATGGTTTTTCGTTAAAGTGAACAGTACCAAGAGTTTTTCGTTCAAGTTTCCTTTAGTCTTTACCGTCTTTGAAGGGAATAGAGATATATTGGGCTTTTTCTTCGGTCACTATAGCATAATGGGCTCTGTGATACTAATAATGCCTCAAAAGGCTTCATTCGGTATGAAATATTGAATTGAAATGGATGAGCTACTATTTCAAGGTATAATGAATAATGAAAATAGAACATTCATCTTTTGAGGTTACTCGAGAAAAAATGCATGCAATAGAACATGCATGGATGAGCCATAATTTCAAGGTAAAGAATAGATTACTCGAGAAAAAATGTTGTCAATTCTAATCCTTCTCATGTCTAGTAATCTTTTAAATTCATTCAAAATGAAAACTTTATGGTCAAAATGAAAGTAGAAGATAGATTACTCGAGAAGAAAAGTTGTCCATTTTAATCCTTCCTATGTCTAATCCTTTTCTAAATTCATTCAAAATGAAAATTTTATGTTCACCTATAGGCCTCATTTGTTATCCATTCCATTCAATTTTCTAAACTAAATGAGGTCAAAAGATAAGTAAAACCGAAAGATTTAATTCTCTTTTGCTGGAAATTAGAGCAAAGAGTTTAAAATGTCAGTCATGGAAAGATGATAGCACACCTGAAGGGTAATGATTTATCCTTAGAAAAAATAAATAAAGGTTATGCACCACTCTTTTCCGCATATTGTATACGTCATTTTAAAATTTGATTCCCGTTTGATTTGATCGATTGAATGGTTGAAATTTGTAGTCGCTGATTATTATTTATAGGGTTGGAAATTTTTCTTAAAAATCCCAAATTAAACCTAAAAAATCTCAATCTCATACTGAAAATTTTCCAACTTATAATACCAAAATTTTCGAGATCCATACCAAACGAATCCCGAACCTTTCAGTATGAAAATCAGGATTACATATTCAATGGTTTGAGAACCCCGAACCGAACTGAAAATATATATATATATATTTATTTTGGTTGCATGCATGTTGAATGTTGAATTTAATTAGTTTGATGGTATACTATATTAGAAGGAGAAGTATGAAATTAGGTTGTTTGGAACTTTCAAATGTCAATTTGAGTTGGGATGAATGAATTAGTATTTCAATTGGTATGAAATAAAAAGTCTAAATTTCAAATTGGCAACAAAATTTCAAACCAGAAGTCCAAATTTTAGCCTACAGCCCAATAATATCAAATTTCATTCCAAAACCCAAAATCCAGTCTCGATCCATTCCGAAATACCAAAAACATTTTGAGAATACCAAAATTTCGGTACATGATTGATCTTTAAATTCCCAGCCTGAAAATTTTCAATTTGGGATTCAGAATCCTATATTCAGTTTGAGACCTCGTACCGAAGCACTCCTAATTATTTCTAGAGAATGAATCGGTGGAGATTTGAGAAATGCCATGCACCTCAACCCGTACAAGTCCACTAAATATGCGCTTTAGAGAAAATACTAGGTATCCGGATGCATTTGTAATGGCACTTTTTAGTTTCCTTCAATAACTCACAAATCAAACAAAATTTATGAAACATCATTTTTTGGTTGCTTAATTGCTTTATGTCTATTTAGCAAAAATGATGTTTGAGTAGCAAACATTGAAGAAGATACAAAAATATAAAACATTGCTTTCTACAACAATATACCAAATTTTATTCACACATTGTGGGTGAAAATAAAAATCATAATTTATATGTTAATTAACACACTTAACAAATGACTTGAAAGATGTTTTTTCTATGATCCGACCCAGTTGCAGTTTGTTTAAATTCTAAATCCCAATCGTGCTGCAATGGCTTAAAACCTATTACATGAGCCCACCAATAGTGCAGTTTGGTTTAGTTTGGTTGCGGTTTAGCATTCACTTATTATCAAATGAAAATTTTAAAACTATGTATGTCGAAATGAGTACTTAGAAAATTCACAATCAAATTAACTGTCAACCTCGGAAATTAATTTTACAATTTCATAACTTTAAAATACATAACTCCATAAATTAAGTCTCAAACTTTCAATCCCATAACTCCGAGATTATAAAGTACCATGAATATTGTAACAACGAAAATTAGCATTATACAAAGGCAATAGTCCAACGTTTTAAAGTATCAGATACCAAAATAAGTAAAAAAAATATAAGGAAAATGAATGAAAAAGGCTTCAAATATTTACATTTTAATCAAAAATCATCCACTAACTTTATTTAATGATAAGGACAAAAAAATAAATTTTAAAAAAATTACATGAAACACCCAACTTGTGCTGGGCGCGTTTACCCCCCACCCCCAACCCAAGCTCAAGAAATTGGACGGAGAGATTGTAGGTATGTAAAAAATGTGAGGAAATTTTAATTTGGTAATTGAAAATAGCTTTTTATCACAAATGGTCCATGAGATTGATCAAACTCATCATTTTGGTCCCTCACTTTCAAAATCAATCAATGTCGTCCCTGACATTCACTACTGCACATCAATTTGGTTCTTCCGTTAAGATTCCATCAACTATTCTGTTAGTCTGTATGTGAGACCCACAACTCCAATAAAATGGTGACACGTGCATTACCAAAAATAAGAGTTTTTATCGCAAATAGTCCCTGACATTGATCAGACTCCTTATTTTTGCTCCCTGAGTTTCAAAAATCGATAAATTTAGTCATTGACTTTCAATACCGCACATCAATTTAATCCTTCCGTTAAAGTTTCGTCAATAATTTTTGTCCCACTAATCCAATTATATGGCACCATGACACACCCCGTCCCGAAGGTAGGGCGTGCTGGCCGTCACGTGATGGCCAGGACGCCCTACCTTCGGGACGAGGTGTGTCACACCACATGGATTAACTATAAGAAACTATTTTTTTTTTTTGTAAGATTAAAAACTAAAAGTAAAATAAGAAACTAAAAACCAAAACTAAAAGAAAGAAAAAAGTCATCGTCGTCTTCATCAGGGTATGCTCAAAAGGAAAAGGAAGGCACTATGAAACCACTAAAGTACTTGGCCTCCTGAACTCACTCTTCATTCTCCTTAGTTGGTTATAATCCTAAATCCTATCAAATTTGAATTGAATTTGGATTTGATTTTATCGAATTTAGATTTTTTTTTTTTCCAATTGGGGTTGTGGGATGCAAGAAAAATGTTAGCACGGAATACTCTTCTTTTGGTTCACTCTTAAAAAAATAGTTTCTTATAGTTAATCCATGTTGAGCCATATAATTGGACTAGTGGCACCACATTAACGAAGGGAATAAATTGATGCACAGCAGTGAAAGTCAGGGACCAAATGTATCGAATTTTGAAATTGAGAGACCAAAATGAGGAGTTGAATCAATGTGAGGGACCATTTGCAATAAAAACCCTTATTTTGTGTAATCCAAGTGTCACCATTTGATTGGATTTGTGGGTCCCACATACAAACTAACATAATAGTTGACGGAATCTTAATGGAATAACCAAATTGATGTGAGGTAGTGAATGTCTGGGACGACATTGATTGATTTTGAAAGTGAGGGACCAAAATGATGAGTTTGGTTAATCTTAGGGACCATTTGTGATAAAAACCCTTTTAAATATAATTACTGAGAACATAATCTTCTCAAGGTTTTGATCTAAATGATCACTTATGGGTTCATCATTTTCGGCGCAATGGGTGCTTTTACAAGACCAAAGAGGGTCTAAGTTTCAAACCTTATGAAACTAAACCAAGAATTAAACACTATTTATAAAACTTGACCAATATAGACACTATTCATGAAACTAAACCAAATAAGTATAAACTATTTATGAAACTAAACCAATAAGTAGACATTATTTATGAAACAAAAACAAGAATTATACTATTTCCAAAACTAAACCAATAGGTGGAAACTATTTATGAAATTGAACTATACACTATTTATGAAATTGGACTAAGAATTAGACAATATTTTTGAAACATGACCAAGAACTAGGCACTATTTATGAAAGTGGACCAATAATTAGGCACTATTTATGAAACCAGACCAAGAAAGATATACTATTTATGAAACTGTACCAATTACTATACATTATTTATGAAACTGGACCCAATAACTAAGCACTGTTTATGAAACATGACCAAGAGCTAGGCACTATTTATGAAAGTTGACCAAGAAATTATATATACTGAAACTCAGTTTTGGTTGGCACTGTTCATCAATAGTGAAATGGCGAAATTGCCCTTCAATTGCTCTTGGTTTCTGTTTTTGTTCTCCTTTGCACAGCGAAATAACGACTTTGCCCTCGCTCAACACTTGTCCTTCATTGCTCGCCTTTCGTGTTCGAGTTCTCTGCCCTTCATTTTGCTTCTCTCTCGCCATTTCATGCACTCGCTTTTAGTTTTTCTGCCCCACGTCTACACATGTTTGTCATTGCAAAAGGAAAGCGGTGGAAAGGCGAGGAAAGAGGTGGAAAAGCGCAAGTTCTTTGACTCGCTGATCTCAGAAAGGCATCCCCTTCCATTCGCTGTTCTCGAATTCTCTCCATGGTATCTTCTCTACCCTGCCTTCTGCCATTTGCTCCACCGTGGCAAAAGCTTTTGTGATTTCTTTCATCCCGTAGAACCCACTCGATTTAGATTGTCTCAATGGTGTGCTATTCTGCTGGGTGAATGCAACTTTCACAACCAACCCAGCAGGAGGCCCAACACCTTTCTTTTCAACTTTCTCAGAAAATCAATGGCACCCATGAACCAGATTCTCCAAGATTTCCAAGCAATGCACTTTTCAGTCCATGCTGCCATTGTTGCTTTGTCTTTGTTCTTCCTGTTTTCCGTCAAAGCTTCGATCTTTGCCAAGAAAAATGCTTTTTCCAAACTCGCTTATGTTTCAGGTATTTATTTCTAATTTCGCACTTTTATTTATTTTTGTATTTATTTGTTGGGGATTTATGAGTTATGATGAAATGGATGGTGGGTAGAATGAGAATCGACTTGATTTGGTTTTCAGTTTCAGGAAATGGTGGTGATGGAATTTTGAGTGTTTTCTGTGTGTTTCCATGCTGTGTGTGGGTATTTGATTTGATTTGATTTTCAGTTTCAGGAAACGATGGTGATGCAATTTTGGGGCTTTTGTATACAACGTTGGAACCCCTTTGTGCTTAAGGTATATAATATTTGTGTTTCGTTTGGGTATTCTGCTAAACACTATTTTTCAGGTATGAAAGTTGAATAAGCGGTGATCCATGCACTTTTATTTTTGTATGTATGTTGGCAATGCGCTTTCCTGGTTACAAATGATTTTACATTCCTTTATCCAAAGTTCTTAAGAAAAATGAATATCAAGGCAAATTGATTATTTAATGTGATGATTTCTCAGGTGGAAGAAAAATGTGGTGTTCATTCTACTTTTACATTTATTGTTTTGCTCTCTATGGTTGTAGGTATAGTCTGTTGTTATAACTTAAAAGCAAATTGAAAAACCTTGACATGTCTATTGCTATAACTTAGAAGGAAATTAAGAAAGTATGGTCATTTGTTTCTCAACTTCTTAATTGGTGATTCATTGGTGGACATTTAAATTTAAATTTAAATGTAACCTTTGAAGTCTATTTGAACAATGTGCAGGTGAAAAATGAGAGTCATGCTTTATGGACTTGGCACCGAAATCAATACATGTACAACAACTCTGCAAATCAAATCTACGTTGCAAGGCTGCCTGATAAGTGTCTGGTTACAACTAATAGGTCGTAAACAATGGTAAGCAGAAAACTGTAGCCTAAGATTGTAAGAGAGGCATTGCACATTGTTTTGTTGACTTATTTATATTGTGAATACAGCCTTGCCATTACATTTAGATCCTGTTTTCATCTGTAGGTAAAGGTCTCAACTTCGATCAACAACATAGACGACGCTAAATATGTTGATGTTGGTAAATGATTTAGACCTGCCTTAGAATCAAAGGAAAAACATGTAACCAACGCTGAAGTAGTTCTTGCACATCCCCTAATTGTTGTAATCCACCCAAGAAAAAGGTAATACTTGAACAAAATTTTCAATTATATTCCTCAGCTTACACTACACATTGACAGCTATGAAAGTTAAACATCTTCGTAATTAAAGTTGTAAGATATGCTCATTCATTTTGTGGGTTCATAATTGTGGATTATATGGATTATTTGTAGCTCGCAAGAGGTTATTTTGGTGCATTGAGGAAATTGTAGGTGCATTGAGGAAATTGTATGTGCATTGAGAAAATTGTAGTTTTACAACCAAGGCAAATATCATTGAAGCTCCTAATGCTTCAGTCATCCTCAATATAAACACCCTTACAAATTTTATTTTATTTTATTTCTTTTGATATAAAATCCTTTTAATCCTAAAGTAATTGCCTTCCTCAGTAAGAATATTCACTACAACCATATCAGTTATAAGGAAAACAATTATACGAAATGCATAAATTTTTTTACCATATTTTAGTAGTGTTGATCATGGACTGTAGTACAGGGAAAATAAGAAAACTAAATCCACTTTTTGATTTTACAGTTTTCTTCTCCTATGTTATGCTTCCTAACCTTGGTTCTATATTATCTTATTCAGGCAAATGAGAAAATTGAATGCAGTGTTTCAGTACTTGGTAATTTGCCTTCTAACAATAAGTATACATTTCAGGCTGTTTCTTTGATCAGGAAGAATTACTCCTCCAAATTGAAACAGGTATTAACATCACTATAAAGGCTTAGTTTAGATAAGTAACAGTAAGGTCGCTTTTGTATTTTTGCTTTTAAACAGAATTTAATTTCAAGTTTGATGATACCATTAAATACATTTTGTAATAATTCAATTTCAAGTTTGAAAAAATCCTGACTATTTCAATTTCAAATTTTGTTGGTTTTTTATTCAGGTTGAACCAAAAACTCTCCAAGATGCCAGTTCTCTTAAAAGCAGTGTTAAGGTAAACTTTAATTACATTTATTCCACATAGTATACATTTTGAATACCTCTTTGACCAAATTTATGATCTGGGAAGCCCCTCAATGGCTTTTGGCTTAGAAATTCATCCCAGATTAGACAAATCAATCAACAAAATGCCATCACCGTCAACTATTGACAACTTTGGCATCCACTCTATAAATCACAGATATGACAGATCAAAGGGTAATGATTTTTACACTCCCGTTGTCTATTTTATTTAATATGCTCTAATTTATCCAATTGATGTGAGAATTACTTGACACTCAAATTAAAACCCTATCGACGTAGTATATGAAAGTAGGGATCGTTTTAGGCCGGGGATTAGAAGGGATGCTAATCTACACAAATTACACTCTAAAACACTAAACTGGACTCTAGACAATGAAAACAAGTACTAGTGATCAATCTGAACGAATTTTAACTCTAGACAACCTAACTTGACTCAAATAACACAAAACAAACTTAAAACAACAAATAAAACAACAAATAAAACTCAACTAGGCAGATTCTAGACACTAGAGACTCAAAACAGGTTCTAAATAGACTCAAAACAGCAAAACTAACTTAAGCAGACTCAAAACAGGTTCTAAGGGGTGAATTGGATGACTTTTGGACTAGTTAGACTCAAAACACTAAAAGGGGACAGATTTGGACGAATTTAAACAAACTAAGACTCAATTAAGAACTAAGGGGGTTTTTGGACGAATTAAGCAAAACTAAGCAATTTTAAGCAAACAAAGTAAATTGAAAGAGATAAAGGTGAATTCAGGGGTGAAAACTAGTTAGAGGGTTCCTCTCCACACATGAACATATGCATATGAATTGATTTCCAGTTATTCTTTCGATAAACCATGAATGTCAATGCTTCGAATTAATTGTATTGCACTAATTAATTCCCAGATTTCCCTAAGTTCATTGAATTGAATGGATAACGCATCACAACCAAATTATTCTTATCAAGTTCCCTAACTATGGAATACGCATGATAGAGATACATATCAAAGATCATTAAGTTCCATGGAAATCATAAACATTGACAAGGCATTCATAACTATGGAATACGCATGTTACTCTTGCCTAGGATTTACTTAACACAATTGTGATTAGCAATCTTTACTACTTGTGAATATAAGTTCCTAACGATTAGGTGAAATTCCCTTATATCCTAGCATCAAATTCATGCATGTAAACTAAGTAGGCCTCCTTAATCAACACACAAGAACAAGTTCTTCATAAAACAGATAAGTAAATCACATTCACAATTTATGAAACAATAACTGGAGGTAATCAATTCATATCAAACATATGTCCATGGCTTTGAATCCACCTCTAACTAAAACGAAATTAGTTCCACATGTTCAACATAATTGAAAAGCAAATTAAATTAAACATGGAAACAGAAACAAGAGAAGAAAGAACTCCTCCCTCTCCAATGGAAGCCACGGCAAGCCTTCTCTTCTCTTCTCTGCGGCAAAATATGGATTTCTGAATGTATATGGGGGTGGGTGGATGATTTCTGGCGTGAATGATGTATATGGAGGGTGGTGAAACCTGCGGCAACCCTCTAAACTTGTATATATAGGCACCACAAACCCTAGGGTAATCAGATTAGGGCTTGGACTCAGCATTGCACAAGGAATTAGGGCCCTAGGTGCGACAGAAATTGTAGAACCCATTAGGAAAAAGGATTGTGGCCCAATTGATTTCTGAAAAGGATTTGTAGAACCCAAATCCACAAGGAAAAGGCCTAACAATCAGAATCCAAGAGGGAAAAGGGCCTGAGAAGGCACGGCACAAAGGGATAAGGCAGGGAACCTTGCAAGGCAAGGAAAAGACCTTCTAGAAATGAGGGAGGCGCAAGATTTTTAGGCTTCTAGAAAGAATGTGTTTCTGGGCAGATTTTGGGGTTTCAAGAAGAGTTTGGGGCGCCACTTTTGTAGGAGAATGGATAGGACTTCTAGAAATCAGGTTTTAAGTCCCCTAAACTGAAGAAAACAGGTTAGGATAAGATTAGGATAAGATAAGGTAAGATAAGATAAGGATTGGGTAAGATAAGATAAGATAAGATAAGGATTGGGTAAGATAAGATAAGATAATGTTGTTTTGGATAATGTTTTGGATAATTCTCCTTCTTTTGAGCTGATTCCTTATCTTCTTTATCTTTGACTTCTTTCTTCCATCTTCTTAGCTGATTTTAAGCCTTTATATCTTCAATTTCGTCCATCAACTTGCCTCCATGCTTGCACTACCCAATCTTGGCCAAAAAATGCTCTAGAATGCTCCAAATTGCTTCTTTTTGCCATCTTGACACTTTGAACCTACAAACACACGAAAATAGCTTAAAATACAAAATTAACTAAGAACTAACAACGTAAATGCATGAAAACAAGCTAACTAAGTCGCATAAATATGCTCCTATCACCAATCCAAAAAAAGTTTTTGGTCTATCTTATTTTCTTTTTATTCGTTTTTCTTTTCTATGAATAATATTAGTAAGACCACCTTGGTAAGCAAAATTTGATTATATAGGCATGGTTGCTTACGAGACAAAAGATTTGTTCTTTGCTTTATGATTTCTAGGCTTTTAGATTAGAAATGTTAGCTTCAACACCTTGGTATATGATCAAGTAAAAGACTGGGGCGATGACACTTACAAACACTCAAGAAATGTTAGATTAGAAATGTTAGCTTCAACACCTTGGTATATGATCAAGTAAAAGATTGGGGCGATGACACTTACAAACACTCAAGAAAACCACTTCCCTTTTAAATGAATTTTAAGATCAGCTCCAGCCTATGTTTGTTTAACAATGTTGTATCATTCATTATATAGTTTCACAAAGATCGTGCATAATTCTTGCTGAACTTGGTTTGGTTTTCTTTTGTTTAGGGATAGAGTGAGCAAATCACAGTTTGACCAAGTTTTGAATGTTGAATTGAGTCAGATCATTGAGGTCTTTTTGTCAAATTAAATTTTCATTTTTTTTTTTTTTAAGCATTTGCAATGCTCATTTCTTGACTCAAATATTGCTTATGAAGTGAATGAATTTGCATAATCTTAAATATAATTTTCAATCCTGCAGCAACGTGCGGGCACCATTGCTAGTAGGTACTATATATGAAATTGGACCAATAAAAAGTGTAGTACTGTTCAGTTTCATAAATAGTGCAGTTTAATAAATAGTGTTCCGTTTTATAAATAGTGTTTAGTTTCATACATGGTTTTCAATTTCATAAAGAGTGTGTGATGGACGCACGGGCTCCGCGAGTCATTTGTTTGTTTATTTTTTTAATTGTGTTATTTTCATTAAAATTTTAGTTTTGTTGTCATTTTTATTAAAATTTAAGGGTTTTTCATTAATGTTTAATTCTTTTTCATTAAATAAAGTTATAGCATGATTTTTAATTAAAATAAACTTAGCCCAAACCCTTTTTATGAAAGTTCCCAAAAATATAATGTTTGATATATACTCCACACTTTTTCGTAAGAGAAAGAAAGGGCAAATGTTGTCAGGAATTTTCGACAGCAGCAACAAATACAACACAGCAACATTAGATTTCAGCAACGTCAAAGTTGCTAGCAGCAGCAGATTTGCATTGAAGAGTCACAAAATGAAGATTATAAATACTAGTAATAATTTCAATCGTTCTAAGTGGTTTGGATCTAAAAGTGTTTGGGAGAAAATGAGCATCATATGTGTGCGCGAGTGCGAAATGAAGAGAATATTATATGTATTATGTATTATTATTAGCATAAAATAGTTTTGTAACCCCATGCAAAATATTAAGAAAATGTTGTATGTATTCTGTATTCTGTATTATTATTAGCGGTTTGGTTCGATTAATTCATGGTTTGTAATCAAAATCGCATACTAAACCGATTGGACAAGGGACATTCAAGAGATTTTCTCATTAACCACTTTTTCCATCTGCTGCAAGCACTAAAGCAGAAGATCATAAGAGCACTCCCACCAGAGGGCCAATGTGCCGGCACCCAGTCAGAAAACCAAGCTGGAGGTTTGTCAATCCACTCTAGCCCACAAACTTGCCTGACATCTAGCCCAAGTCAGGCAACAGACCAGCCCAGTTTTTACAGAACCAGAGACCGGCATATTTGATTGGCGCGTGCAGTTCACTCGCGAGTGGGTGCGAGTAGGGGACATGGGTGCATGTGGCAGGGCCCCCTGTCAACCCACTTGTTCTTCACCCGGAAGTAGGCGACGTGGCCCTCTCAGTGCCGTTGGATTTCCAACGGTTAGTTTTTTTAGACCGTTGGATTTTCAACGGTAAAAAAAATTTAAATTTTACTTTTAAAATGGACTGTCAGATCACATATCAACAGTCCACGTTTTTTCCCCAAAAATAAAAATGAAAAGGCCCAACGGTCAGAATTATGACCGTTGGCCACGTGGCAACCCCTTGGTTCTTGGATTTGAATATTTTTCAAATCCAATGGTCCAGATTAATTAACTACATTAAAATTTATTAAAAATTATGAAAAAATACATAAAAATTATTAAAAAATACATAAAAAATTTAAAAAATGTTTTTCTTTTTTCTATAAATACATAACCATCATCTTCCACCTTACACCACATTTCAATATTTTCTACACTTTCTACATTTCAATATTTTCTACACTTTGAGAGAAAAAAATGTCTACGTGGACGCTCATTGAAGATGTTACATTGTGTGAATGTTGGGTTCACACAACTCATGACCCAATTACGGGTAAAGAGATGGATAAGAGAGAAATGTGGAGTAAAATTACGAAAGCGTTTTGCGATGTACATGGAAAAGACACCAAAAGTACTTTATTTAATTTCTTGTGTAATTTCTTATTTCTTATTAGTACTTTATGTAATTTCTTATTTATTTTTATTTATAGATGTAATTTCTTATTTACTATTAGTACTTTGTGTAATTTCTTATTTATTATTAGAACTTTATGCAATTTCAATTTTTTTTTTTGTACTTTATTTAAACACATCAAATAAGATTACATAACCTCACCAAATAAAATTACATAAACTTTAAAAAAAAACACTTTATTCTTTAACCACAAGCTCATTTTAATTATATTCACCTTCTTGCAATCCCCACTGGTGCTCAATCAAGTCATTCTAGCGGGTTACGTGCCAGTATGGCTCTTGCACATCAGTGTACCGTTGAACGCTCAATTCATTGTAACGCCCATCCCGTTCCAACAGCTCGTGTTGCACGGGATCTTCGGTCCGGTCATGAGCACAGTAGATACGTGTTCTTGAGTTGTTCATCGGATCCGACTCATATTCATCGACGACATCATAATCATGCTCATCTTCCACAATCATGTTGTGGAGAATAATACACGTCATCATGATGGATCGAAGAGCCTCAACATCAAACAGTCTAGCAGCAGACCTGACAATCGCCCAACGAGCTTGCAGGATACCAAAACAACGCTCCACATCCTTCCTACACCCTTCTTGACATTTTACGAAGTGTTTTTCTTTTTCAGTCTGTGGATGTGGCACTGTTTTGACAAACGTAGACCACCTTGGGTGAATGCCGTCTACAAGGTAGTATGGTCCATCATATTTAGTGCCATTAACCCAATATGTGCATCTCGGCAATTTTCCTTGCAGCAGATCGTCGAACACTGGAGATTGAGCAAGGACATTTAGGTCATTCTGAGCTCCTGGAACACCAAAAAAAGCATGCCAAACCCATGTATCAAATGAAGCCACCGCTTCCAAAATGATACTTTTGGCTCCTTTTATGTCACCATAAGCTCATTGCCACGCACTTGGACAGTTTTTCCAAGTCCACTGCATGCAGTCGATGCTTCCAATCATGTCAGGGAAGCCTCGCATCTCACCCTTCCTCAGAAGTCTTTGCATGTCCCTTGGCGTGGGTGTCCAGAGGTACTCATTGGTGTACAGGGCTTCAATTGCAGAGCAAAACCACATCAGGGACTCCAGAACAACTGTTTTTCCCATCCTCACTATCTCATCCACTTGATATACAAATGCTCCATATGCAAGCATTCGCAAGGCAACCGTAATTTTTTGCTTTGGAAGAAAACCTAGAACACGAAAAGCATCTTCTTTTTGCACAAAATATGGATCATGGTTGCAAATAGCACTCATGATTTTGTTGAACAAACTTCATTGCATTCTAAAACGACATCTAAAAACATGACCAGGGAATACGATGTTGGGAATAAAATAATCTTCCAAGAGATCTTTACCTCGTGTTTCCCTTTTTCTATCGAAGTTTGCGGCACCTCTTTCCCTTTTTATCTTTCGCTTTTTGTATCAAGAGCAATGTTTTAAAATGCTTGCCTCAGGGCACGCCTAGGCGTCCACTGAGGCTGGGCATGAGGGTTACCGCCTCTGTTTTGAGGGAGTGGGTGTAAGGCTTTGCCGAAGCCGCCTAGGCGCGCCTCAGGGGATTTTATGTTTTTTTATTTTTTTTACTCCCAAACCCAAATTTTGGGTAGGGTTTTAACCACCTTATACCTCTTATTTGCACTATCGTCTCTCTGCCTTTTTTTTCTGATTTTTTTTATTTTTTATATAATGGATGTGTGTGCTATCTGCGTGCATTGTTATAGGTGTGCTCATTATGCTTTTCATCCTCTATTTCTATATATATATATATATATAATCTAATATATGTCTATATATGTGTGTATATATATTTATAATATATATGTGTGCTCAGGGTGATTATTGGTTAATAATCTTTTTTTTAATATAATATCTGTGTACGCTCAATGTATATATTAAAAAATTTAGGTCCCGTGAGGTTTTGCCTCACGCCTAGGCCGGGCTATCCCTTGAACACCTTGCTCATGCCTCACGCTTTTAATACACTGATCAAGAGAAGGAGAAAATCAAATGAGAAAATCGTAAAGAGAAGGAACTGATTAGGCCACAATTTGTGCAGAAGTAAAAGACCACATATCCTGTGAATCACGACGAAGCAGAAAGAAACCGAACAGTTTCTCGTTTGTTCTTAAAAGACTCTCTCCGAGCTACTCTTTGCTTGTATCTCATAAGAAATCACGGTATATTCCCGTTCTCCACATGTAATGATAGAGTATATATGGCTTCTAATAGCTCAGGTGTTCTGTGGTACAGCGTACAGGCACACTACATCTACCAATATCATATATATTAGGTTGCAGTCTTGCAGAACAACTGAAACAAACATGCCCTTTAGCCCTTTAAAAACAGTGAAAGGGGCTTGGAGAAAACCGAAGAAGGGTTCCTCAGAACATTAACGATTGCGAAAGAATCTCACCACTTTTCAGTTTGCAGCTTCCTACAGAGTATTGGGTTGGAATCTATTGTTCATAGCTACTTCACTATTTTGTAATTTGATTTTACTAGAACTTGGGAATTTTCATTAGCAAGCAGATTCTGAGGAACAAAATTTGACCACAGCATGTTTTTTGGTGCAACTTATTAGTTTTCTTCAATCTGACATAAAAAAATTAAATATTGATGTTTTGTTCTTTTCTTGTTGCTTAATTAACCACATTAACCACTACCTGCTAAGATATACTTATGATTGAACGGAGGCCACAATGCTTTCTTCTGAGCAACTTTTTAAAGTTCTCAGTTGCTCCGAAATGGTTCAACTTCAATACAACTTACCCTACACTTTATACGAGTATACGATACACTACAATAAACTGAGCATACTCTGTCCTTGTTTTGCAGCCGGGGCAGGACAGTGGCGCTGCTAGCTTCCAAATTTTTTCTTTTGACAAGCGATATTATCTACAGTAAGAGGGTGGGAGAGTAGGCTAGGCCTCACAATAGGCGAGCCATAATAATGTGGTTCAAATTCATCTTTGGCGAGAATCGAACCTAAGACCTCTCACTTATAAGTGAAGAGAAGTACCACTAGAATGTAGTACTAAGTGGGGCTAGCTTCCAATTTTTTGAGGGCCAACAGTATATATCTTAAAAAACTCTCCAGTAATAACTGTTAGCATGGCCGGTTTGGACTCTCAAAGAGTTGATTGAGGTTAAAACAAGGAGGCTGATACCCATCCTAATTCCTGGTGTTTCTTTCCTTCCAAATGGCCTACGCAACACCAGATTGAAAAAGTTTTTCTTGAAGAGGATCAGATGGACAAAATAAGGTTCTCAGTTAATGACATTAATAGGAAGTAATTAAGAAATGGAGCCCCATCATTGATCTAGCTTAACTAGGCCCAAGAAAGGAAACAAATTTGTGCCAAAAGAATTGAAATGAAATAAATTAATGGCCTAGAAATCCAGTGAAACAAATCATTCAATTCTCTTCCCTCCAATTACATTACTTGTCTGGTTCGTGTCTATATCTCAATATATTTACTAGCAAAATTACAAAATTATTGGAATCGGATTACGAATCACTGTTCCCCCTGAAACAAGTTACAAATTAGATGGCTAGCTCAACTGCAATGGCATGAACTCAAACTGAACATATATAAAAGAACTATAATTCACAACGACGTCCTTTGTTTCTTCGTAGGGTGCGAATAAACTATTGCTTCAATTGAAACACATGACTGAGAGCTACTGCAACTTGCACTTGGGTTTCTAGATGAAGTTTCATGCTGAATGACCTTGTTATTCCTATTGTTGGACTTGGGTAGTGGCGGACGACACAGGGCTGGTTTTCCATCTGCCTTCCTTGTTAACATACCTTGCATTCGCCAAACAACCTCACGTAACTGCTGTGGCGAAACTTCAAACTCATGCCACCAAACTTTTCCATTCATCTGCAATACTCCGGTAGATGGTATCGGTACTTTGAGAATTTCAGCCGCAACAGCCACTGAACCAGCTGCAATGCAATGGGGCTTGAACTCCAAGCACAATGTGGTTTGAAGGCACTCCTCAATCAAACTCTTAGCCAACATACCAAGGTCTCCAGAGCTACTACAATTCAATCTCTTTAGAGCCGAAGCAAGTGGATCCAACGGAAGCTTAATTCGATCAAATTCAAAACCGATTGTTTGCATAACAAGTCTCTCCCCAAGCAAGATCAAATCCCTCTGCTCCCTGAAAAACTCTCTCTGCCTAATACTACTACCACCACTACTACTCTTTTGACCCGATTCGAATTTTTCCCCAATCTCGTACCCCACGAAAACAATGTCATTCAAAAACCTAACTTCGTCGACTAATTTGCAAGCAAGAAGCATGCTTGAAGTTGCAACAATCTTCCAATCGTTCTTGCCATGAGATTGCCGCATGTAAAATTGGTGGCACAGCATCATCGCCGTCGAAATCGTAACTCTACCCACCTTCAATTTCGTCCCAAACTCCCTCAGAAACAAGCAGTAAGACCTCCGCAATTCCGATTCTTTCATCCGGCTAATCCCGTCCCTCCGAGATGGGGTTTCCGTTTCTATCTCCCCTTTTGTGAAATACCACTTTCCAGTTCCACCCATTGTTCAAAGGCTCAAGCTTTTGCGAAACCCTAATCCCTGCTCGTTACTTCTTTTTCGTTTCTTGGCTCGCACGCAATTCCCTTTTGAAAACAAACAAGGACAACCCAAAACAGAAGGGATTCCCTCGCTCCTCGTTTCCCAGATTTTCCCACACTTTCCCGGAAAACAAACAGAGAAACCCTAAATCCTGATTTCTTTCTACTTCGCTCGCACCCAAAGGGGAGAAATAAAAGTGGAAATTAAGGAATTATAACCACAGTAAAAGGAAAACCTACTCTCAGTAGGATATATTGGAATTTTTATTTGGTCACTATGGCGTAATGGGCAGTGTATAGTTACAAGACGTACCTAAAGCCCACGTTTGGTATGAAAGATTCCATGAGAATGAATAACTTATTATTTTAAACGACGAGCTGGTGGCCCAGTGGAAGTCAGACTTGTGGTCAGGAGGAGGCTAAAATGCTTTTGTGAGGCCATCTCCAACCGACCTGACCAAAGGGTCATAGGGCTAAAAATAGCCTGTTTTGACACGAAAATCGTCTTCAAAACCGAGGGCTAGGCCAAAGGGCTCGTGGGCCCCACCTGGCCAAAAATGGGAGAACCGGCCAAAGGGCTGGCCATTAGTTGGGATGACAATTCTAACTGTTAAACCTGATAACCATGGATAACCACCCGAATGGATTGGATTTGGTTATGAAAATTCGGGTATGGTTTGGATATGGGAAAAAACCGTGAACTTTATTCGGTTATGGTTTTGGATATGGTTATAGGGGTCCCCAATCCGTATCCGTACCCGAATCCGATCCGAATATTATATATATATATATATATATATATGTATGTATGTATTTAATATATATAATATAATTTTATTCAATTTACCGAACCCTCCATGTACTAATTCATTATGCATGCATCAAACCCTATACTATTTTTATTATGCACCAAACACCATGCATGGGGCATACCAACAACCTCATCAATTCAATACTCTTATTGTTATACTCAACCAAATTAATTCATTGAATCATTTTATATATCAATTATCAAATGTTCCAAGTTTATCGGATTCATCTCTCTTCAAGAGTCTCACTGGCTTGGTGGAACTAGAAGCAAAGTGCAAATTTCTCGTTCTTTTGTCGTCACAAGTTTTGGAATTATTATACAATTTGTTTTGTCTTCCTCTCGCATTTGCTTTTGTCCTTTTCTTTTTTTATTGGACCAATTTATCATATTGGCTTATCATGAACAACTTCAAATATATTGTTATGTTTTTTGTAATTGGATGTGGCTATTTAATGACGGAATTAGTATCTACTAAAATTTATAGTGTGTCAATTGGATAAATATATATTTTTTTTTTTGACAAAAATGGATATAACCGATAACCGATTGAAAATCCGTTACCCAGTGGATATGGTTATGGATAATCCCCTATGGTTATTTTGCGGTTATGGGTATGGTTAATTTCCGTGGTTATGGGGATGGATATAGCATTTCCGTCCCCAAACCGAACCGTTGCCATCCCTAGCCATGAGCAATCAGCCCCCCAACCCTATAGCCAGCCCAAACACATGCTACCTGACGTCATGCTAATGTCAGGTTATTACTTGACTTTTTTTTTTTACGAAATTTTAAAAAAAAATTTAATTTTTTTTATAATATAAATACCTAAGCCATTTCTATCCCATTTCTCACATCATTTTCACCATTTCATACTATCTTACCTTATTTTATTTCAATTCTTCACCAATTTGTCACATCCTTTTAATTCCATAAAGATAAGAAATCTGAAGGCTTATTAATTTAGCAGCAAGTGGCACTTAAAATATGTCCAAAAACTTTATTTTGATATGGTAGTTCAATTCAATGAACCATATTAATTTAATTAAAATAATAAATTAATTGTGGCCTATGACCCTTTAGCCCCCTCGGTTGGAGATGGGTTTTTGTCAAGGGGTTATGTTTGACCTATGGCTCTTTGGCCCCTTCTGTTGGAGATAGTATAAAATATGGTCTGACACTATTCATTAAAATATAAATTTTTGCAGGGCTATAGGGCTAAACATGGCCTTTTGGGCCTCTTTCGGTTGGAGATGGCCTGAGTCTTCCCGGCTCCCAGAAAAGGTGGATAATCGTGGCTTGCCACCAATTGTCTCCCTTTAAAAAAAAAAAAAAAAATTATTATTTTGAGGTATAAATGAACAATGAAATGAAAATTTTTTATGGTCACATTAGAGATTGAAGATAGATTACTCTAGAATAGAAATTGTTCATTCCAATCTTTCTATTTGTTCCTAAAAATTATAAAGCTTACGTGGCTAAGTAACTATAAGCTAACTACGTCATTCTTGTGAATGCAAGCGTGCCAACTTGCAACTAAGCTCGGTGGTGGTGGTTTCGAATGCGCTGTTGACTTCTACGCTGAAGCGATTACGGTCGAGGAAGGAACACGTCTCAGCATTGGGTTCTAGAACTGAAGACAAGGCTACTAGATGATTGCAAACTTCACTAATTGGTTCGACTTTTGTGGTGTCGAACGAGGAGTAACAGAGGAACACCTCACTTCGCTGAAGCTAATGAGATAACCTCTTGAGGCTGAAGAAAAGAGAATTCTCCATCTGTCGAGACTTGGATAGATAACTAACTAACCAGTTGTAGTATTGTTCATTGATCTGAACTGAAGGTGCTTCTGAATCACTTGGTTCTACGACTCCAATGTTGTTAACTTATCTGAACTGAAGGTATTGCCTGTTGTCAAAATAGTGTTGTTCGCTTGTCCAAACTGAAGATGTGTTAACGAGAAGGTTAGGATAGTTAGTGTTTTTCTTAAAAATGTGATAAGGGTTGTGAGTTGAGCGAGGGTTTTCTCGGAGAGCGTTTTGGGTTGTTTATTGAGTGGAAAGGGCTTCTTTCGTTGCAAAACCTTCTTTATTTATAAATAAATAGATAAAGCCCATGTGATAAACAAGCCTGCCGAGATAGAGTACTGATAAGACTATACCTACCCGACATCTTCTTAAATATTCCCCTTATCCTTTAGTGACCAGACTTCACCTCCAACCATCCTCAGCCTTTTTACTTCAATAGGGATTATGAATTTGATCTCATTATGAGACTTATTCAACTTTATCCAATTACGTAAGCATTCTGATCATTGAGATAATTTATATTTATCCACGGTTTTATCTCTTGGCAATTTAACTAGTGTAGGACTTGGTCGAGCCATCTAACTAATCTCTTCAAAAGTCCTTTCTTCATGAGGACTCGGTCGCAACGGCCCTATGTGGGGGCTGAAAGTCCATTGGCTTGGAGAATATCCATTGAGTCAAGCTTCGCTATTCTTTGGTCGGCCCTCCTCGGTCCAAACTGTCATTTTAGGCCCAAACACCTTCTCATGCCTAATCCTCTTCTAAATTCATTCAAAATGAAAAATTTATAATCACCTATAGGCCTCGTTTGTTATCAATTCAATTCAATTCTCAAACCAAGGGCCAAAAGGTAAGCAAAAACAAAATATTTTCTTTGCTTTCTTGGAACATTAGAGCCAAAATTTAATATGTCGAGTCATTGATAGATTATAACACACCTAGAGCCAATGATTTACATTAGAAAAAATAAAATAAAATAGGTTATGCACACTCTTTTCCACATATTGCATACATCATTTTAAAATTTGAATCTCTTTTGATTTGTTTGATTTAATGGCTAAAAAAACAAAAGTGAATGAAGTGAAAAACGATGTGCATAAATTATTTCCCACATCTTTAAAGCCACCTAAGCACATATAAAATTAGCCAATCACGTTTATAGACGAAAAAAAGTGCAATTCTACTTGTACTCCAAGTCACCAACTAGGCCAAAATTATCAATTTCTCTAAATTCCACAGCCCCAAAAGTTAACCGGAAGACCCATTTTCGCTAGTGTTGCATACACTACAACATTAGGAAAAATTTACATGAAATAAGGACCAAGGGTGACCATGTCCAAACTTAACGCACCCCGCGACATGTTATAAATTTCACATATAGAGTCGCACAATAGGTTTTGGACATCGCCAACTTGATGCCCCTATTTCATGTAAATCCCTTAACAGATCAAAATAGTAACAAATTATCTTGGATTTTCGTATTAGGTAAAGGTGATAAAACAAATGTGAAAACCATAAAGGCCACACTTTGTGCAAAACTAGAAAGACAATGTTGTGATGCAACATAATTTAATGAAACAGCACAGCTGCTCCATCTTCTGCTTAAAAGACCATTTATCCTATCTAGTCTTGTGCTGGTCTTCATACAAGATCGAATAACGTTCGAAGCCGATCTATGCATGTAACACGATAGCATATATGCCCTCTAAGAGTTCAGTAACTCACAATAACATTACGAGATACATAACATACACAAATATCACATAAATCGATCTTACAATCTGGTCAGTACATGGCTTGCTTCACCAATATCAGTTGAAAGATAAAATCTGTCACTCTTCCAAGCTATAATGCTTGTTCACAGCTTCAATGACATCCCAAGTGACCTTCATTCCTTTAGGGAACACAACAAAATCACCAGCCTCGATTGTGAAAGATCCTTCTTTCCCATCAACTTCAACATGAACTTTTCCCTCCAGCAGATACATGGTCTCTGTGGCACTGAATGACCATGGAAATTTGCTCGGACCACAATCCCACCTATTCAACACACATATGAACATACATAAATGATGCACACGAATTAAACATGAAATGTGCAGGTATCGGGTCTTATTTCTTTCCTGTCACAATGAACATAAAGTCCAGAGGTTCCATACTATTCTTTAAAAGAATGATTATTAAGCGGTTTTATTCAAGAAAAGCTCAATATACCACTATAACTAAAACTAACAGTTGAATGGGAAAGCTTGTAATTTGTCCTACAAATCTAGAACAATAGCAAGGACACAATAAAAAAGGGTGTCATCCAAATGCTAGCCAAATTCACATACTTGCAGCCTTAGCAATGCACCTCATCACGAAAAGAGAATTTTGGCACTATGTAGCTTCCTAGAAAAATTCAATATCATCCTATATTTTCTTTATTAATCTATGAACTTGTCGAGCAATGTCCATTACTTTAAGGAAGGATCTATAGCCTGGATGTTATATATACCATACTTCCTTCTCCACAATAACACAAAATTGAAGCATTAAGGATATCACAGTGACAGTGAGAAGGGGGTGTTCATTAAGGTCCGTGCTCAGTTATATTTCTTTCATTCCTACTCTCCGTGATGAATCCAATCAAATTATTTGACCTAACTTCTTTTACTCCTACTCTCTATGCTCCAGATGAAATCGAATAATATGACAGGGTGATCTCAAATGTAAAATAGTATTTTTTTTTTTTTCCTTCTTTCCCGAAGTTATTTGCAGCTCCCAGGACCCATCTATTTATCCATCGTGTTCATAAGTCTCTGTGTGAGCCATGGATTTTACAATTTCTCCGTCCACAACGGTATTCATAACTTAATTAACTATGACAAAAATGATATCATTTCTTAATCAATGATGTGTACAACACAAGTACTTATAATACAATTCTGAGTAAATTACGCCTAACAACCAACAGATGATAACAAACTCTACCTAATTATAGAATTGAATAAAGAGGATCAAAACCTATTCTGAACTAAAACTGTACCAGCCAATGTTGACTTCATTACTTGTGATATCTCTTTCATCTATGAACTTGTCGAAGGCTGCTTTTTTATTTTATTTTTTTTATCGAAATAGTACTTCATTTACAACAGGGAGGCAAAGTGTTCCCCAGAAGGACAAGACAAGGCCTAAAGAGAAAAACTGAATGAAGAAACAAGCAGACCAACCATAGCTAAAACCACAGTTCTAAAAATCCCCGCCTAGCACCGTCTAGGCCCTGCCTAGGCGCTTGGCGGCTGGCTACCGTCCCAATTAATGCTAAGGGCGTCTAGACTTGCTGAGGCACCACCTAGAACGCCTAGGCACCCGCCTAGACTACCTAAACCCGTCTAAACACTTGCCTAGGTCGCAACTCACTTAGACAGAAAATAGATAACTTTCATTTGTATTTTGTTTTTTTTCAATAAATTGTAAGAGACTTGTTGCATACTTAAATGAACACACATTATATCCTTATTTCATATGTTTTCATTATGTTCCAATACTTCATAATATATATGCATTCTATTTTGTAGTTTATGATGAATTTATATATATTTCAAGTATAAATAGATACTTATTTACACGAAATATGATTGATTTTCTTAAATCCGCCTAGTCTGCCTAGGCGCCTAGACGCTAAACCGTAGCCCACCGCCCGACTAACACTTAGCGACTTTTAGAACCTTGACTAAAACCGACAAGGACTGCTGGCAGAGGTGATTGAAGGAGGACGGGGGTCAAATGCCCAGTACGTCCACTCTAGCCAGCCGCTAAATGACAGGAGGGCAGGGGAGCCCAATAGTCGACAACTTTAAGGGACTATCTATTTCCTGGATGTGATATAGCATGCTTCTTCTCCCATCACACAATTTCAATTCAGAGTATACTCTTATCCATTGATTAATTAAATAACTATTATCTTTCAAATAACACAAAATTGAAGCATCAACGAGATCACATGGACCGCATGATTTTTAATCTATTTCAGTCCTAATCTCCATGCTTCTGATCAAATCGAATAATTTCGCAGGGTGGTTGGTTTCAAATGTAACATTAAACTTTTGACCAAGTGCTGAGCGCATGTCTAACATAATAATAAAACATATAGCGAAATTGCGGAAACACCAGTTAATTATTAGGGATATGCGCATTTGTCAGGCACGAGTATTGGGCTACTTCTGCCATTTTATATTTTATTTTGGATTTTTATCATAAATGGTTCTTGAAATTTACCCTCATTCTTCTGAAATTAAAAATTAATCAATGTAGTATCTGAGAATAGGTGTCGTAAATCAATGTGGTCCTTTCGTCACAATTTTTTAAAAAAATTTGTTAAGTACTGATATGGCACATAATGGGTCTCACAAGATTTACGGCTTTTTATCACAAATGGCCATGAAATTGACTCATATCATCAAGATGGTTCTTGAAATTGACCCACACTATCAAGATGGTTCATAAAATTGAAAATCGATGAATGTAGTCCTTGAAAATAGGTGTCGCAAATCAATATGATCATTCCACCACAATTCTGTAAAAAAATTTATTATATGCTGATGTGAGTTTAATAATTAATTAAAAAAAGTTGTCTAGGTACCTTTTTGCACAATAGAATTTTTTTTTCTTATAGTAGGACCTCCTCCGAAAAGAGATCACTTCCATAAATTCTCAAAAGCACAAGGCTTAACCAAGGCCTAAGAGAGGGTTTGGAAATAGTTTTCAACCAATAATAGACGCACCTCGGTTATAACCTCATTATCTTAAGGCAGACCTCGTCGTTCTTTGAGTCACCAGACCACCAGTGAATCGCCGAACAAGCTGTCCAAGATTAAGGTCGTGAGGATGTTGATCGCCTAAATGTTAACGGTGATGTCCCAGAAGTCGTTGCCAATCAGCCAAGCCGTCACCAAAGGTGATCTCGATCCAGGTTCAATTCGGTGAAGGGTATTGAAGTGTGTAAGGATAGGTGTATTGAGATTTTTTTTTTAAGAATAGACACTTAAGGAGGTAAAAGAACGTGGACTGAGATCAGAGGTGATTGCAGGACTTGATTTTTGGGTTCACAACCTTTTATTAACTATTAAATTATTAAACCTATTTTTAATTTTTTTAATTTAATTAGACTTGTGTGATCCATTTATGTGTCACATCAGCACATAACATAATTTTTGACAGAATTGTGACTGAATGACTACATGGATTTGGGACACTTACTTGCTGGACTACATTGATCGATTTTCAATATCAGTGACCATTTTGATGTCGCAGGTCAATTTTAGGGATCATTTTGATGTCGCGGGTCAATTTCAAGGACCATTTGTGGGGAAAAAAAAGGACTTACGAGACCCATTTATGTGCCACATAAGCACTTAATAGAATTTTTAATAGAATTGTGATGGAAGGACCACATTGATTTGTGACACCTATTTTCAGGGACTACATTGATTGATTTTCAATTTTAGGGACCATCTTGATGGTAATGGTCAATTTCAGGGACTATTTATGATAAAGAGTAAATTGCACGAATGGTCCCTCAACTTTAATCAAATTGGAGCAAGGGTCCCTCAACTAAAAATCCATTACCATTGGTCCCTCAACTTATCAAAATGTGTAGCTATAGTCCTTCTCATCAATTTTGTCAAAATAAGCTATGTTGGAATGACCATTTATACAATTAGGATCCCTCAACTCATCAAAGTGTATAATTATGGTTCTTTTTGTCAACTATGTCAAAATTTTTGTTAAAACGAGTTATATTAGAAGGACCATTGCTACAATTGGGTTAAAGTTAAGGGACCATTTCTCCAGTTGAATTAAAGTTGAGGGACCAATGGTAATGGATTTTTAGTTGAGGGACCATTGCTCCAATTGAGTTAAAGTTAAGGGACCATAGCTACAATTTACTCTATGATAAAAACCCTTTTGTTTTTTATTTGTCTTTTCTTTTTGCCTCCACTTTTCAATATTTCCACATAAAGCAAGTTTATATTACTATAAAACATTGAATTTTTTTTATTTACAAATGTTTGACAATGTTAGTGGGTTAAATTGTTTGTAATTAAGAGAAGGGAGAAGGGATCGATGGAGATTGAACCCGCAAATGTGTGCATATGCGTGATTACTTTTTGCCAATGCAGTAAGGCATCATCAGCATATAAAACACTAAATTTGAATCACCCTAATGCGCACAAGTCAATTTGATACATCACCTATATACTTAGTACTTAGTAAAATCATCTATTAACAATTATATGTTGTAATGACATCCAACAATTATATATGACCGTCAATAAATACTTGTACTGAGTAAATGAATGTATATCAACTAGTCCCCTTAGTCTTCTATCATATTGGCAAGAGAGCATTCTCTAATGGGAGTTTTAATGAAAATGGCTTCTCAAAACTTTTATTTAATCAAAAACCATCTACTAACTTTATTTAATAAAAAGGGCTTAAACTTTAATAAAAAAGGTTCAAATTTTAATGAAAATGACAAAAGTTTTACATAATAACAAAAAAAACAAAAACATACATTGATGTGCAGTCCCGCGTGTCACATCACACACATACACTCTCTTCCTCACTTAACCGTTCAACCTCTTTCTCTCTCTCCCTCTTTCATATATTCCCATCAATTTTTCTCTCTCCTTTTACCTCATCCATCCACATCAACTTTTTCTCTTCTATTTTTTTCACCTCTACCTAGTCTCCTCTCTCCTTTCACCTCACTCTATAAACAATTTATTTTTTATTTTTATTTTTATTTCATTATTTGTTTATTTGACTATTCTTTCAATTGTTTTAGAACAAACTAAGTAATAATATTACAAGATCAAAAATAAAGAAAATTTTCATTATTCAGTTATATGAACATTAATACTGTCACTATTTCTTAAACAGAACATTGACTACTTCTTAAACCGAACACTATTTCTTGAACTCAAGATTGAGTACTTCTTAGACCGAACAATATTTCTTAAACTAAACACTGACTATATCTTAAACGGAACACTAATACTATAATTACTTCTTGAACTGAACACTGACTATTTCGTAAACTGAACATTGACTATTTCTTAAACTGAATGCTAGTACTATTACTACTTCGTAAACTAAACACTGACTATTTCTTAAACCGAACACCTTGTAAACTAAACACCGATTATTTCTTAAACATAACACTAGTACTATCACTATTTCGTAAACTAAGCACTGACTATTTGTCAAACCAAACACTAGTATTATCACTATTTCGTAAACTAGTATTGTCACTATTTCGTAAACTAAGCACTGACTATTTTTCAAACCAAAATCAAGTTTCTAGCAGATCGACTAAACCTCGATCACAAAAGCCAAAATCACTAAAACCATAGCCAAAATCACAGTAATGCTGGCACTGCGGGAAGGGGAGGCTAGTAAGCTTGGCCATGATGCTTTTGTGACCCTTGGATCTTCTGACCTTCGAGGCTCAACATTGAGCCTTCATGGTATAGGTTAACCAAATCATAGATTAGCTAAATCAAATCAAAGATTAGCTAAATCAAATATACATTCCATGTTGTACTGAAACAAATATACCCAAGAGCCTTCCTTGGATCTTCTGACCTTCGAAGCTCAACATTGAGCTTTCCTGGTATAGATTAGCCATGGCCGCACGGTTGTCATCAAACATGTGCGTAGTAGTGCTCAACAAAGGCCTTTAAATGTGCGTTTGGATTGCCGCACCTGATTTCTGCGGTAGAGAAGAAACTCGGCTGTGAAATTTGTTAGAAGGGACTGCTGCAAAACGAAGTGATGAGAGGAGACGGAGACTGCTGAAAAACAAAGTGAAGGTACCTTTGACGGTCGTAGAATACCACACTCAACACTAATGGGCTTAAGCCAATCTTACCCATGAAGAATGATAACAGTCCACGACAATCAGGCCCCCAAGGCCCAATGAGAGCTAGTGACACTGAGAAATGTATTTGTAGAAGTTCCAAACCTTTGCTCGTTTTCACTAGACCAACCCCTTAGAATTAAAAGTGATCTAGTTCTAAAACACAGACTAAAGTGATACTTTTGTATATTCATAGGACATTTTAGTAGCTAAGTCTTGAAATAAAAATCTTAAGAAAAATGCTACTCTTTTCCCATGTTTAAGAGATGATACAAATGATACAAATATGGGCCGATACAAATGAACTTACCCCAACAAGATACGCACAGTGCACCAAAAGCTTAACATAAACCCGGCCGCAGACGAATATCCCCCATTAGGGTTTTTAAGATTAGGTTTTGTCACTGCTTATATTTCTCTTTGCCGCATTGTATAGGGTTTTCAGTCGCCACAACATTCACCACCAAATTTTCTCTCCAACTTTCCTTGCTCCCAAACAGCAAGCTCTAAACCCTAAAACTCCCATAAGCAATCTCGGATTCATGGATTCGAATAATCAGTGAAGGGTTTCGTGGTTGCTTTTCAAAGTCGGTGGAATTTTGTAGGGTATTGAATCGGCCTTTTCGGACCTGCAGAAATGGCAACCGCGAACCCTTTCGATCTCTTGGGCGATGACGACAACGAGGACCCAAGTCAACTTCTCGCTGCTCAGCAGCAGAAGCTGCCGGCGGCGCACCCCAAGAAGCCCCAGCAGGCCCAGCCTGCTCAGCCTGCTAAGCTTCCCTCCAAGCCACTCCCCCCTGCACAATCTGGTCTGTTTTCTATTCATTTCTGTGCTTCCCAAGTTCTTTCCTGGGTTTTCTTTGCAGAAAACAATGTTGGGTTTGCTTGGAAATGGTAATTAAAGTTTTGGTTTTTATTGTATTTGTTATCTTATCCTCACTTGTTAGATTCCATTGACAAAATACTTTCTTTATTTGTTATGTTTTTTTTTGCCGAAGTTGAAAGTGGTTGTTTTGATAAGTTAATGGTAATTGGGGGATTCTTCATTGATGTTGTACATATCTGATGAGATGTGGAGTAAGTTTTCTCTGTGTGTGACAGTGGATGTTCATAGAGTTTGGTTTTTTAGGGTAATTAACAAAAGATTATTGGGTTTTTATTGTGGTAGATTCGTGTCCAAATTGATTATTATCTTATTAAGAGGTACAGTCAGGGGATGCCAGTTAATGGAAAGTATTTTATTTGTATGTACACTGAGAAGGAAAACCCTTATTCTTATACTGTATGTGGCACAAAATTTAATTTTTTTAGTTGAATTTATGTTGTTTTATTAAATTTATGTTGTTTTAGCAGAGTTATCATTAATCTTTTCATTATACATTAGCAATGAAGATTTTCTGCTCAATAACATGTGGTTTTGGTCAAGGTGCTCAAAATTTTTTTATGGTCTTCTTTTGCATCACATATGGATGTACATTATACGTTTTCTATTTTACGTATTTTGCGTATCACATGACTGTTAAAACTTGTGCAGTGAGGGAGGGAAAGTATGAAGGTGGCCGTGGAGGTGGCCGTGGTGGTGGTGGTGGTGGACGTGGGTTCAGTCGTGGCCGTGGTGGAGGTGGTGGTGGATTTAATAGAGATCCAATCAGCAATGAGAACACCAATGGTTTTGCTGGTGGCTACAGACCATCTGAAGAGGGAGATGGGAAAGCTTCTGAAAGACGCGGGGGCTATGGTGCGCCTCGTGGTTCCTTCCGTGGTGGGCATCGTGGTGGTTACAACAATGGTGAGGATGGTGAGGGAGAACGCCCTCGGAGGGTATTTGATCGTCGCAGTGGTACAGGACGTGGGTTAGTATTCTTCAATCTGTTCTTTTTATATTTAACTCACTACATGTGTATCTTTATGCTTTGTTTTGTTATTGATTATATTTGTAATATCAGGAGTGATTTCAAACGTGAAGGGTCTGGTCGGGGGAATTGGGGAACTCCCTCTGATGACATTGCTCCGTAAGTATTTATGTTCTGATTCCTAGATGAGTTTCAAATTATAACTTGAGGAAACAAATTGTTTCATGTTTTTTCTGTTATATGCCTTACTTACATCACTATTTTGCTATATTTAGGGAGACTGAGGAGCCTGGAACTGAAACTGAGAAGAATGTTGGTGCTGAGAAGCAGTCGCGAGATAATGAGGCTGCTGATGCCAATAAGGAGGATACTGTTAATGAGACAGAAGAGAAGGAGCCTGAGGAGAAGGTAAATTATACTTTTTAACATTGTTGATCTTGCTTTTCTGGATACCATATACATAACGGCTGCAATTGGATTTTCTGGTCATATCCTTGTATTAAACTATTACATTATTCCGCGTTGTAATAGGAAATGACTCTGGAAGAGTATCAGAAGGTGCTTGAAGAGAAGAGGAAGGCTCTGCTTGCATTGAAGACTGAGGAAAGAAAGGTTGATGTGGACAAAGACTTGAAGGCCATGCAGCTGCTTTCAAACAAGAAGGAAAATGATGAAATATTTATCAAGCTGGTAAGTTCCGGATACTTTAGATATTACTCTTTCATTCAATATGGCTATTATATTTACTTTGCTATTGTTTGCCAGGGTTCGGAGAAGGATAAGCGTAAGGAAGCTGCTGAGAAAGAAGAGAGAGCCAAGAAGGTTGCCTTTTCTTTCTATATCCGATTGGACTTTCTATCTCTTTCTGTGGGTTTATTATTTTTCGTAATGATTATTGCATTCATTGCTAATGGTGACTATGAATTAAAAGTTTCGGGTATAGGACTGGGACATATTAGTTCTCCTATACCAGAAACTTTTTGTACGTAGTCACCATTCGTTATCATGAATTAAAAGTTTCGGGTATAGGACTGGGACATATTAGTTCTCCTATACCAGAAACTTTTTGTACGTAGTCACCATTAGTTATCAACTTGGGTACATCAGTTTATGGACTGTGGTCCATATTTGTTTGCAGTCTGTTAGCATTAATGAGTTTCTGAAGCCTGCTGAAGGCGAGAGGTACTATGGTGGTCGTGGTCGAGGCCGTGGCCGTGGGCCAAGAGGTGGATACAGTGGAGGACCTGGAGGTTACTCAAGCAATGCGGCAGCACCCTCCATTGGGGATCCCGGCCAGTTCCCATCCCTTGGCGGGAAATGAGAGGCTCCCGCTTCTTCCAGCTCTATGCTTTGAATGCGTTTGGGGGTTTATGTGATACCATTAGAGTGGCAAACCACCCACAGGAGAATATTAGGAACTATCTCGATTATCTATGTGCTTTTTTGAGTGTAAATTTTAATGTCTTGGGACAGACCAGTCGTCATGCATCAGTTTTGAGTTGGAATAGGTTAAGAACCGAGTCTGTTTTTCCGAATCTACTCTTTGCTTTACTTAATTAGTTATTAATCTTTCTTGCATCAAAGGGTTGTGCTAATTAGTGTTTCTGTTTTCCAAAACCTCACTGGTGTTAGCGGCTTGTTTAATCTAAAGCTGTTTAGTCTGATGAGATGAAACCTTAAATGAACCGGGTTGTATACGCTCTCTCGATCTCTCATATCGCATGCTCCGTTATGAGAGGAGATGCGTATAATTGATCCGCAACGGGTAGAAATCTGGTAACTCAGTTTCTGTTCATTTTACATTGTGGGTCCCAAGTCTGGATAAAGGAGGGGAAGGACGTCAGGTAGTTGACAATTGGCACTCTTATTTTACATCGAATTCTTATGATAATGAATCTTGAACGAAATTGCGCTAAGGCTAGGTCGTCATCCGTAAGTGGTGCGTTGTGTGGCTTGGGCACAATGATAAGTGAGCAAGGGTTGCTGGATCTCCATTGGTGCCCGTATGCAGTGTTAAATGAGTAAGGGGGCCATAGAAACTTCTTTTTGAAAGGCTCTACTCAAAGTTGTTTGGAAGCATCTGTTCCCATCAACTTTACACAGAACACGCAAAAGAAGTACTTTGACCTTATTAGACGGGGGAGGGTGAAGAAGCTAGGACAGGAGGGTAGAGTTCAAGAGAGTAGAAAGCGTTTAGGAACGTGGAATATAGGAACCTTAATGGGAAAATTTATGGAAGCTGTGGAAGTTATGGTGAGGAGAAGGATACGTATTATGTGCCTCCAAGGAACAAAGTGGGTTGGTCTTAAGGCAAATGATCTCGAAAACTCAGGTTTTAAACTTTGGTATTCGGGCACAAGACATCATCGTGGACAAGACCCTGACACAAGATGTTGTAGAATTATGGCAATCAAGATTGTAATAGGACAAGAACTCATTAATGTGATTAGTGCGTGCACACCTCAAGTACGGTTGGAAGGAGTCTGAAGGAGAAATTTTGGGAAGACCTTGGAGACTTGGTGTAAGGAATCGCTCAGACAGATAAGGTATTTATAGGAGGAGATTTAAATGGACATGTGGGCAAGGAGACAGACAACTATGGAGCTTTTCATGGTGGCCATGGTTTTCGGTAGAGCAACGAGGATGGGGAAGCCATCTTGGATTTTGCAATGGCATACAATCTCTTCTTAGCCAACACCTTCTTTAAGAAGAGAGAAGAACATGTGATCACTATAATAGTGGGCCTTTAAAAACACAAATAGATTTTCTTCTAATAAGGAAGGGGGATCGTATAACTTGTAAGGATTGCAAAGTTATACCGGGAGAGAGCTTAGCTAATCAACATCGCTTGTTGGTGATGGATGTACATATCAAAAGAGAGAGAAAAAAGAACAAGACCTTGAAGTGCCCAAGGACTAGATGATGGAATCTAAAAGGAGAAAAACAAGTCATTTTCAAAGAGAGAGTAATCACCCAATGCGTTTGGGATAGAGAGGGGGAAGCTAGCCAAATGTGGGATTCTATGGCTAGTTGTATCCGAAAAGTAGCAAAGGGGTATTAGGAGAGTCTAAGGGCTTTCCTCCACAACAAAAGGAATCTTGGTGGTGGAAGGATGAGGTATAGACAAAGGTTAGGGTTAAGAATGAATGTTGTAAAGCCTTATACAAGGATATGACTGATGAAACCGGTGAAAAGGCATATAATAGCGAAGAAGGAGGCGAAGAAAGCTGTGAGAGAAGCTAAGCTAGCGGTTTTTGATGATATGTATAAGCGACTAGATACCAAAGAAGAAGAGTTGGATATCTATAAACTAGCTGGAGCAAGGGAAAATAAGATAAAGGACCTAAATCAAGTGAGGTGCATCAAGGATGAGAATGGAATAGTTCTTGCTTCAGAGAACACGGTCAAAGATAGATGGAGATGTTATTTTCATAATGTTTTCAATGAAGGACATGAAATGAGTACTTCTTTCATGAAGTTGAGTAATTCAGAAGAGTGTAGAAACTACTCACTTTACCATCGAATTAGGAAGGAAGAAGTGGTTGTAGCTTTGAAAAAGATGAAGCATAGAAAAACAGTGAACCCAAATGATATACAGATCGAAGTGTGGAAAGTATTGGGAGAGACGGGTATAACATGGCTCATAGACCTTTTCAATAGGATTTTGAAAACGAATAAGATGCCAAATGAGTGGCGAAAGAGCACTTTGGTGCCTATCTACGAGAATAAGGACGACATACAAAAATGCATGAACTATAGGGGTATTAAGTTAATGAGTTATACAATGAAGCTCCGGGAGAGAGTGATTGAGCATAGACTGAGGCAAGAGTCATAGGTCTCGGACAACCAATTCGGGTTCATGCCAGGGCGGTTAACCATGAAGACAATCTATCTCTTACGAAGATCGATGGAAAGATATAGGGATATGAAAAAAGATTTGCACATGGCCTTTATAGATTTGGAAACAGCGTATGATAAGGTCCTAATAGACATTCTTTGGAGGATTTTAGAGAAGAAATGAATACGAGTAGCATATATCCAAACTATAAAAGATATGTATGATGGAGCAAGGACTGCCGTAATAACTCATGAAGGACAAACCGAAAGCTTCCCCATAACTATATGGTTACATCAAGGCACATCTTTAAGTTCTTACATTTTTGCATTAGTTGGATGAGTTAACGGGACATCTTCAAGATGATATTCTTTGGTGTATACTTTTGCAAACTATATAGTGTTGATAGATGAAACTCAGGAAGGAGTAAATGCGAAGCTTAACCTTTTAAGAGAAATGTTGGAATCTAAAGGTCTTTGCCTAAGTCGGTCAAAGACAGAGTATATAGAGTGCAAGTTCAGTGCAAACGGAGGCTCAAATGAGTTAGGGGTGATGATTGGAGATCAGGAAATACCAAAGAGCGACCATTTTCGCTACCTAGGATCTATCTTGCAAAAGAACAGAGAGTTGGATGGAGACCTTAACAATAGAATACAAGCTGGAAGGATGAAGTGGAAGAATGCATCCGGCATGGTTATGTAACCATCATATGCCACTGAAGCTCAAAGGAAAATCTTATAGGACGACAATAAGGCCAGTAATGCTTTATGGCAGGGAATGTTGGACGGTGAAGCATCAACACGTACATAAAATAGGTGTAGCGGAGATGAGAATACTTCGTTAGATGTGTGGACACATGAGAAATGATACGATTAGGAATTAGGATATCCGAGATAAAGTAGGAGTAGCCGAAATTGAAGAAAAGATGAGAGAAAATCAGTTACGGTGGTTTGGACATGTGAAATGAAGGCTTATTGACGCTCCGATTAGAAGATGTGTTTACGGGACAGAGGTTTAGGGCCGAATGGGTAGAGGAAGACCTATGAAGACTGTGGAAGAGACTCTAAGAAAAGACTTAGAGTACTTGGATTTAATGGAAGACGTGGCACAGAACCGAGCGCAATGGTGTTTTAGGATTCATACAGCTGACCCCACTTAGTGGGAAAATGCTTTGTTGTTGTTGTACACTGATTTGAGTCTTCTATCTTAAATGACGGGGCTGGTTTTAGCTTGAAATGAGCACCTATTTTTAGAAAATCTACCTTTAATTTGGTAAGTTTCCTATCAACTGATTGAGGAATGTTTAACTAAGATGCCGTTTAATAACTATTTTGTTTTAGTTTTCACTTTTTTGAAAATTGAAAACTTAAATCGTGTTTGGTAGCTACTTTCATTCTGCATTAAATAAAGGCTTATTAGTTGATTTGTCCTGAAATTTCCATTTAGTATCATTTTAGTCCCTAAAACTTCCATTGTCGTCTCATTGAGTTTCAGTTCACCTCCATTATCGTCCGTCCATTCAGTCAAATAGGCGTTAAATTAAAGGTTAGTATGGACATCCAATATTGAAACATAGACAAACGATTTGCAGGAAGATAATAATACTTTTGTTTTTGTTTTGGACTAGGCAAGTCATGGGTTAGGAGCAAGGAACAAAATGCCGATAATATCGGCGATATTTCGCCGATATTATCGGTTTTTCATGGTACCGATATTTTAATCACTATCCAACTGGTTTTCGTCAAAATATCGCGATATTATCGATAATATCGATAATATCGCGATATTTCCGAAATTATCGCGATATTTTGAAACTATTCTGAAACAAAAAAATGGAAGAGATTCGAGGGGGTGGAAGACGAGACACAAAAGTGGGGGAAGAGAATAGCGGTACAAGCGGATTTTTGGAAATTTTGCAGCTTCAGTGGTTGGATCTGTGGGGGGGGGGGGGGGGGAGCAGAACGTCGTCGCAAAGGTGGGATTTGGGGGGGGGGCTGGAAAGGAAGGAGGGTTGGATCTGTGGGGCGGGGAAGCAGGACGTTGTGGTTGGGGGTGGAGAAAGGAAGGAGCGTGAAAGGAAGGAGCGTTGGATCTGTTTGGGAGGGGCAGAATGTTGACGCGCGGGGGGGGGGAGCGAAGATAGAACCTGGATGCAAGAGTGGGGGGGGGGAGGGGGACGAGGGCAAAGGGAACCTGGAGAAAGGTGGGGGGAAGCGATTTCGTTTGCAGAGGAGTGGGGGGGGGAAGAAGGAAAACTGGGGGAAGGAGGGTATCTGGAAGAGAAAGGTGGGGGGTGGGGAAGAAGGGATTTGGTTTCGTAAGAAGATAAAGGACATGACAGCAAGTTGGGAAAAAGCAAGAACAGATGGAGGAAATGACAGAAATGATGGGAAAGCATGGGGAATCCTGATATGCTTTGGATTCTCTGTTTTTTTTTTTTTTTGGAAAAAGAAATAAAGAAAAGAAGGAGAAAATAACATATGTTACTAACGCATGTTAACAATTATATGCAAAATTATTTTGAAAATTTATCATTCTGACTACTCTTCACAATACACTTACTTTACACATAGAGATTTGAACATCATAAGAACTCTATGTGGTACTAAGTCACTCATGTATGTTACCATGCAATGTATACAGTGTAAAATATTGTACTAATTCATTATATATAAATGATTATTGTGTTTTTAAACTTTTTTCATTAATTACTACATATTTTCTACACTCACAATGTTTGCCAGCTCGCTATATAATCAACTTAAATCATTTAAATCCATCATGCAATGCATTTCCTTCCAATTTTTTGTGATAAACTAATAGATAATTGACTAAATAAACATCCTGCAAAGTTTCAATAAAATTTTCCAAGTTTTTCTTACAATTTCCGTGGTTTTCATATAATTTTTATCGATATCGATATTATCCCGATATTTCCGTGTTTTCGGATTACCGATATTTCCGATATTACCGATATTTAATACCTTGGTTAGGAGACAAGCAAATAATAGGTTGTGTTTCAAAATCTAATTCAAGTCAATAATTGAATCCAGGCTACGGCTACAACTAAAACCAATCGACACAAAAAGAAACAATTCACTAGAGAGACGGACGGTGGTTTGAATTAGAATTTTAAAAAAGGAAATTGAGATTGTTTTAGCGGGCATGTTGGAGACCAAAAATTATGTCAAAAATATTACGTCCATACTATCCCTTAATTCAATTCTATTTGATGGAATGGACAAAAGTGCGATGAACTAAATGAGACGACAATGGCTGTTGCAGGGATACCAATTTTAGGGATACCAATTCATTGTCAACCACAAATCCGTTGTAGTCTAGTTGGTCAGGATATTCGGCTCTCACCCGAAAGACCCGGGTTCAAGTCCCGGCAACGGAAAGGTTTTTTACCATTTATATTTTTAAATCTTCTCCCGAAGTATGAAGCATCACTTCATCTGCATCAACTCTGGGGAATTCACACTTACGAGAGAGAACAAGAAATTCAACATCCTGCGCATGCGAAAATGCCCGGGAAAATGAGAGAAGCCCGTGAGGTGTTTGAGAAATGTCCTCAACCAGACTCTTGTTCGTATAATATTATATGTTGGCTTGTTATTTGCACAATTTTGACGTTGATTCTGCTTTGGAGTTCTTTCATAAGATGCCTGTTAAGGACAGGGCATCTTGGAATACTATGATATCGGGGTTTGCTCAAAACGGTAAGATGAGGGAAGCTCGGGATTTGTTTTTGGTGATGCCAGAGAAGAATAGTGTCTCGTGGATTGCAATGATTTCGGGGTATGTGAAATGTGGGGATTTGGACATGGTGGTCGAGTTGTTTAATGTAGCTTCGGTTAAGAGTGTTGTGGCATGGACTGCTATGGTTACAGGGTATATGAAGTTTGGGAAGATTGATTTGGCCGAGAAATTGTTTAGGGAGATGCCAGTGAAAAACTTAGTATCTTGGAATGCTATGATATCGGGTTATGTTGAAAATTGTCGAGCTGAAGAGGGTTTGAAGGTTTTTAGGTCAATGATCCGATATGATGTTAGGCCAAACCCGTCAAGTTTGATTAGTGTTCTACTAGGTTGTAGTAACCTCTCTGCATTGCAGATGGGCAAGCAAGTACATCAGCTGAGTTATAAATTTCAGTTATATAATGAGACAACTGCAGGGACCTCTTTGGTTAGCATGTATTGTAAGTGTGGGAATTTGGAGGATGCTTGGAAGTTGTTTGTTGAGATGGAGTGGAAGGATATTGTTACTTGGAATGCAATGATTGCTGGTTATGCTCAGCACGGAGCAGGTCACAAAGCTCTCGATTTGTTTGATCAGATGACGAATGAGGGAACAACGCCAGATTGGAATTGGATACTGTTTGTTGCTGTGTTAATAGTTTGCAACCTTGCAGGATTAGTAGATCTTGGGGTTCAGTATTTTGATTCAATGGGAAAGGATTATGTTCAATCGAATCCAGACCACCATACGTGTATGGTAGACCTTCTTGGTCGAGCAGGTAGGATAGTTGAAGCGGTGGATCTGGTTAAGAAAATGCCATTTGAACCACATTCTGCTCGATCTTGATCCAACAAGCGCAGCTGGTTATGTTCAACTTGCTAATGTTTATGCGGCAACAAACAGATGGGAACATGTTGCGAAGGTCAGGCAATCGATGAAAGAAAATCGGGTAGTGAAGACACCTGGGTATAGTTGGATTGAGGTGCAGAGTGTAGCGCATGAGTTCAGATCAGGTGATAGGGCACGCCCAGAATTGGTATCTATACACGAAAGCCTGTTGGGGCTGTATCGGAAAATGAAGGTAGAAGGGTATGTTCCAGATCTTGAATTTGCATTACATGATATTGGGGAAGAGCACAAACAGCAGCTTTTGTTATGGCACAGCGAAAAACTAGCAATTGCGGTCGGGCTTTTAAAAGTGCTGTTAGGAACCCCGATTCGCATCTTCAAAAACTTGAGAGTATGCGGGGATTGCCATCGTGCCACCAAGTACATATCAGCAATTGAAAAAAGGGAAATCATAGCTAGAGATACCACATGGTTTCATCATTTCAAAAATGGGGTTTGTTCTTGCGGAGATTACTGGTAAATATGCAAAAGCACAGTAGCTCCAGTACAAGGTTTTTTCCAGCAGCGGTCCATTTGACCGGCGATACTTGGAGTGCAAGCAAAGCAGTACTCCCATGGAAGTCGCAATTCATTACAAGACTTTTGCTCAATCAAATACTACATATACTTCTCGCATAACGCCACACGTCTAAAGTCTAAACTCGGCTTCTAAACGTAATATACGGACTTGCAACCTCTGCTCGGAGTCCTTTCTGACCCCGATGCCATAGATGACACCGTCTGAGCTTACACTGCTGTTTGAAGAGAAGCCTGTGAGACTCCCACAAGTTTTGGCAGGGATATTCTGAGAACTTGCAGACTCCATGCTAACCTTTGTACTCCTAGAGTGGAAGAGCCATAGTAAAGTCACAAGATTATTCTCCCTTCGTTTTCCCTTTGTTTAATGAGGAAGGCGTTTGAACCTCCTCCCAACTACTGAAGAGAGATACCACTAGACGAAGAATTAGTTAGTATTCAATCCCGCTAGACCAAGGTCTAGTTAGTGTTCGGTCGAACATGGAAAGGAAGGATGTTTGGGTCGTTATAGTTGGCACTGGTAAACGATATATGTTACTCATATCGATTGCGATGTAGTTGCGGAAACAATGGAAAAAAGAAAATCATGCATCTGACGAGTACAAGGGGAACAGAACAAGGCAAATACTGCTATTCACCAATATTCCTAATTTTGTACAGAGTTTTCGAAAACAAACACATTGAAAAGAATGGAAGCTTTAACAGAGTGCTGACAACTGACAACAAAAGAAAATCACGACGGACAATCATTCTTCATATCAAATCTTTAAGATGTTTTACATGCCACCAAGAACACAGGATAATCATCATTCTCCCCACCCCACCAATTATTTCCCCCCCTCTAAGATGAGCAGCAACCAGACTTTTGGTTCACAGGCTGTCCCCTAATCTGCACTGTTGGAGGCCTGGCGTTGTTCATCGGTTGGCTTGCCATCCTGCAGGTAAAATGTTTTAGAACAACGCAATCATAACTATAGCAGACTCAAAATTATAAGAAGAGGTGTTTCCTGCCGAGCTATACAAAGACGACAAATAAAACACGCGTAGAAGTACCTGTTCTTGATCTCAGCAGCCATAGCCATGAAGGCCTGCTCAACATTGGTGGAATTCTTGGCACTTGTTTCCATGAACGGGATTCCAATTTCATCTGCAAATGCCTAGAGAAAGGAAACAGAATATAACATTATTGTACTTCGCATCTCTCAGCCATGGGTAAAAGAACAATATACCATAAGTAAAACTTAAAACCTTTATGACAATATTTACCTTGGCTGTCTCATAGGACACAACTTTATTTGCTGTGAGATCGCTCTTGTTTCCAACTAGAAGCTTGTTGACATTTTCACTAGCATATCGGTCGATTTCATTCAGCCATTGCTTAACATTGTTGAAGCTCTCTTGGTCTGTGACATCATAAACAACCTGCGAAAAACCCAACACCATAAGCCCATTGCCCACATAACACCAGGAGCACACAGGGGAAAATATCAAAAGAAGAGGGTACAACACACTTACAATGATACCATGAGCCCCACGGTAGTAGCTGCTAGTGATTGTCCTAAAACGTTCTTGGCCAGCGGTATCCCACTGCATGCCGCAAAAGAACAAGCAATTAGCCATTGGAGATGGCAAAAGTAAGTTGAGACAATGTTTATGTAACTTGTTGACAAAACTAGATTCTCATTTGAACTTAGCCAGAACAATTACCGACTTCATCAAGATAAATAGCTTAAACGGAACAATTCTCAATCTGTGCACCACAATACAATAACACAACAAAGACTTACAATTTGAAGTTTGATAGTCTTCCCATCCTGCTCGACAGTGCGAATTTTCTAAACGACACAACAAATAACACAGAGATTAGCGAGAGTTGAATCAAAGGAATCAGTAGTGTAAAACTGAAGAAATGCTTACAAAGTCAACTCCAATTGTGCTGATGTAGCTATCCAAGTACGAATCATCCTGGTTTGCGAAAAACGAAATACATGAATCAGAAACCACAAATCTCAATCACCGTAAAGCCAATCGCAATGACGCAAAGAAAATTAAGAAATTCGATGACTAATAGACTACAACTTACAGCAAACCGCAGAAGTAGACATGACTTGCCGACACCGGAATCTCCAATCAGCAAAAGCTTAAACAAATAGTCACTGCACACAATTCAAAACTCAATTTACTCCTCACAATCCCTAAACTGTATACAACAATCAAAATTATCAAGAACAGCGACTCGATCCAACCATTTAGGTTATGAATTCTTTCAAATTACGATCCCTAAAATTTCACATAAATTACGAATCTAACAGGAGAGTTCAACGGATCTGACCGCCAGTTGTCTGGATCTACACTCCGAAACCCTCAATTCGAACGAAAAATATCAACCATGCAGGATAAATTTCAGAAAATCAAATTAAACTAAATTTTCCAATAAAACTGCGGTTCTAAAACCATCGCATATACAATCAAATTCGATCGGCAGCAAATAAATCAAACAAAAAATTAAAAAAAATTAGAAGAATCGTCGGATTGAACTCACTATTCGGGATTCATGGCTGGGAATTCGAACGAGTCGCGAGAAATTGGGGATAAATTATAGTCCCGGCGAGCAGTTGCCTCTATGTGTGATATCTTCGCCGGAGAGACGTAGAGAGAAGGGAAGTAGAAGAGGAAGACGAAGATTGTGGAAGAAGGAAAAACCGAGGAGCGAAGGAATGAAAGCAGAGAAGAGGGAGAGATGATGATGGTGGTGTTTGGGTGCGTATCGTGTTTGTATTGTATTACAAAAGGCACCCTATAATGTCGGAATTTTTCTGTATCGTGCCTGTGACGTAGAAACAGGGACCTGATTCCGCCACGTGTACTCTCGTTTATGAGTGAATTTACCAAAATGGTGCGCATGTGAATAATTAAACTTTTTCACGCGAGATTTGAATTTAATATTGGTCAAGGAAATAACATTAAATTTAGAAGTGTGCTATCCACACACTTCATTTTATTTTTCACACATCCTTGATAATTTATGTCAATTGATTTTCTTCAATTCTTCCGATCCGACGGCCGAAAATTAAAAAGGTGTGTGAGAATAAAATAGGGTGTGTGGATATCACATCCCTAAATTTATAGTTAATTGATAAAATTGTATGTTTGAATAATATCCTGATTTAGTAAGTGGTTGAGCAATTTAATAAGTGGTTGAGAATACACCATCATCAAATAATGATGATGTGAATCACTTTATTTATCATCGTTTCATGTGTTTAAATTTCAAAATCTATGTAGGGATTAGACATAAATCTCAAAATTTAAACTAATTCATTAATAATAAGAATGATGTTAACATTACCACCACTTAAGAGTGATGAGAAAAAATGCACGCCTTTACCAAGAAGACCATGTGCATAAGCCCAATACTTTTCTTCACTTCTCCCCCCCCCCCCCTCTTTGTTGTTTTATCACTTTTCTCCATTTTTTTCCAGTATATTATGCATTATGTACATTTTAGTTTTAGTTTAAGATCTACACTTTGGTCTTGATATGAGCCTTTCTATCTTTTGATTTATATTTATATGCACACTTTCTATCTTCCGGTTACAAATCTTGTAGATCTAGTAGTGGAAACTCAAATTTACTTGGTTGAAATATGTGTTTGGTATTAGAAGTAGAAAATTAAAAAAAATATATATATAATTTTGGTTAGAATCGTAAACCGGTATGAACCGAACCGTATGGTTTTAGTAATAAATTTAAGCGGAACCACACCGAATCGAACCGTTGAAAATTTTTGGTTCCGGTTTCATTTTGAGGGTGGAACCGGACCGTGACCACCCCTACCAACAACACTCGATAAATTCTCGCTATATCACTTATTAGATTGTTTCGGCATATGCCATTATCTATTGACATGTGCGCAACATAGTTTGACTATTGACAACAAGCTTGCCAAAGGTTCGACGAAATGGCTTCGTGAATAAATTTTCTTTTTGCGTGCTTCGCGCTTTATTTTTATATTTAAAAGACTTTTATTTAACATCGGGACCCCTCAAGATTCAAATTCTGAATTCGCCACTAGATAGGATAGTATTATTTATCTCGATGGCGATATATACACCCATCGTCAAAATCTCCTTGTGGCAACAATTCTTTATGAGTTACTTTTCTATGCGAAATTGTTGTCTGTCTTTTAAACTGTGAAATAAAAAAAAAAATTAGGATGTGTGTGTATCTAGGGGAAATTAGTATAGTGTTAATTTAGTTTACAAATATGTCGTTTTATGGGGTGATTAGAGGGATACCTTATCGTCTCTACATGCTGCTGGTGCACCTTCATGTATTTGTATTTTCCTTGTGCTAACGGCGAATTATCAACGCAATTGACAAAAGAAAAGAAAAAGGTCACGATTTAATAAAATTTAAAAAGTATTCAAATTTTCGTTGTTGATTATAAACGTATTATTTTTTAAATATAAAAATTCATAAGAAAGGACCGATTCATGTTAACTCACATGTATTGAATTTGAAATTCAACACTTGCATTGTATTTTTTGGAAACTGAAAAGATTTACAGAAGTATATCAACCATCCTAACCATCATCTTATGATTCATCAGAACCAGCGTAAAAAATCGAACTTAGGCAATACTAGGCTGGATCAACCCGTGGTTACACAAGTTGAGTGTTTGAATAGTATAAATATATGTGCCGTTCCTATTAGTTCAGGCTCAAGTTAAAAAGATTTTTGTGGCGATCGCGTCAAGCTCCATTGTTGTCCTTTTTCATTGGATAATTTTTTTCTCTTTCTTTGCATTTGCACCACTTCCTAGTCATCTTACTTTTTTTTCGATGAAATCTGAGCATTCCTCCTTAAATTTTAGTCGAATAGGAATTTTGATTCATAAGATAAAAATATGTGAGTATTAATTCGTAAACTTGTCAAAATGTGAAGCAATAGTTATTTTGGACGTCGTTAAAATTTCCATCCCATTTTTTTGCTCCTTAAACTATTTCTTTCGGACAGAAAATATCATTACTTCATATTGTGACAAATTCATTGACTAATATTCACAGATTTTTAAATTAAAAAACACCAATGTTCCACTTTTCTCTACTTTTTTTAATGAAGGCTATAACACAATAGTGGGTTGAATGTCTTAATCATTTTAATTAGTGTCCTAACTTCAAATAAAAAGAAAGTTGTTGCCTCGAAGAGAAGAGGAGACCAAGAGAAAATTTGCCTTTCGATATGACTGAGAAGAAGGTGTCGAGGCTAGAGATGGGGTACAGGCAATATACGTGGCCTTGAAGCGAGAGAGATGACAATTCTTGGATTAATAACTTGTGTGTAACGATCGTTTATGAAGTCAGTTTTATCTTGGATTTGGATCCACAATCTATGTCTAGTCCATAATACAACTAAATCGCATCAAATAACAGGTTGAGTTTATGTCCATTTTAATTGTACATATATAATCTTGTCTAGAAAGCTATGAAATGTGCGCATAAAATCATCAAAGAACAATAATTGGCTGCTGAATTTCTGTTTTTATCAAATCAGATTTGTACACGTGTTTAAATAATTGAAATTGTAAACACAAGCTAAACATGTATTCAAATCTAATTGAGTAAAAGCAGGAGTGGCTGTTGAACTCCTGCTGAAAATTCAGCATCCAAGTATTGTTCATAATCAAATACAAGAAAAAAAAAAAAAGGAGCAATAAGGGGGGTGTCCGAGTCATTTTGTGTTCGAAACAAAATTGAGGTTCGCACTGTGTGTGCTATTGAGGTTTCATATGGAAAAAGCCAGTTGTTTATTTTATATAATATTATTGAGTGCTGAGAGCCTGAACAGGGTTTCTTGGTTGCTTCACAAAATTGATAAAAAAAAAAAAAGGGGACAAAAATATAGAGTGCAGGGAAGACAAACCACAAATCTTAATTCCCAAGGACTAAATACGCTTAAAAGCATTTGGGGAAGCTTCCATACAAGGGAATGCGTGTGTATTGTGTGTTCATGTTGACATTACCCTCAACCAAAAGCAAAGACATAACGTGATGATGTTGTTACACTAACGCGTAATTTTAAATGTCACTTAGTATTATAATTTAGTGATTTTTTTTTATTTGTACATGAGACGAAAAATGTTTACGACAAAAAATATTGTCGTATAGAACAAAAAGTAAATATTGATCTAATATTATGGGTCAAACTTGGATGGGGTGAACACAAATCTATCCAGGTTTAATTTAACTTTTAACCTAATTGGGCATATTCTTTTTATATTTTTATTACAAGCAATATTCTTATTCTAAGCTACATTAAGGAGATGGGGGACGGTTTGAAACTGGAACACAATAAGTTCAAGAGAAAATCTTTTTCCATCACGTTCAGTCTGAACGAGTGAATTTAAATTCAGAGAAATTCCACAAAACCCAACTCGCCCTCAACTCAAACATTTGATGGGTTAAGACCTTCGCCAAGCCAACCCAACTAGAATTCTAGGTGACCTTTCTGATAGCGGTTGACAGAAAAATTTTGAAACGCCATTTACCGATTACATGTTAATGAGTAGATATCATCGTGTCATTATATGTGATCATGGGTATACATGAATATATCATGGTCAATGATATGTATTGTACATGTTGAGTTAAGATTGTATTGACCCTCCAACTCGTCCGATTTACATCCTTAGTTGTTATAATGTGACCATTCTAATTCAACATTTTATTTATTAAAAATGCTATAATATGACGATAAATTTCACCTGAAAAATGTTATAATATGACAATAAATTTCATCCTAATTCAACGTCTTATTTATGAAAATTTAACAAGTATTTTTCACCACAACAAACGAAATTTGAGTCGTTAAGTAATTTTATTGGGTAGTTTTGTTTTAAGATTCAAGAAAGCCGTCTTCATTGTTGACCGAACCTGACTCTCCATCTTTACATCCCAATCACAAGGAAAGATTCAGACAAAGTCGAAGATGCAGAGATCCACAAGTGCTTCCAGAGTCTCCCCAGAGGACTTGCTTCTGGCCTCCTCCTGGACCTCCTCCTCCCCTCAATCTTCAACCTTCAAACCAACCACAAACGACGACTCAGATCACCACCAGCACGAGCATCTGCATCTCCCCATCTACGATCCCCTCTCTCATGTGGCAAAGAGAGAACGGCCTCGTATCAGGTCCGCAGAGAACGCCATCCACTTGATACCTGTCCTGCTAGTCCTCTGCGCCATTGTCCTCTGGTTCTTTTCCAATCCAGGTACAATATACAATCTGCCCACTTTGCCATTTGGCCCCATAATATTGTTGGCATCCCTTCTGCTTTTTTACCTTCATTTATTCGAGTGCCAGTTTACTCTAAATTAATCTAAACTATGGGAGAGTTAAACTCGTAGAATTGGAGCACACTGCTCTAGTCAACTTAGCTAAGCCGAGTATCGAGTTTTGCTTTCGAATGCCGTGACATCAAAGGGAAAAATTAGCTGATTAGAAAGGACATGGATTAACTCTTTCTGAGTTCTAGTTGAAGTTTACAACTTTAGAATGGTCAAATGCCTTTGCTTGAACTGATTGTTTGGGTCCAAAAATTAATCTCTGCCTGTGCAATTTGACAGAGTTAGAAACTGCAGTTTTGGATTGATTGAAGCTTATTTGATTCCTTGGATCATATGATGTTTCTTGATGCATAATTTTTAACTATCCCGAAAAGCGGAACAACTTGTGAAGGCTTCTTGTGTTGGTCGTATCTTTGAAATATTAGTTCAAGGCTTGTCTTTGGGTAACATTTTTTGTTGTCTTTTCGCTTCGGTTGCATTGCCGCTTCTATTGCGAGTGAAGTGAACCGAACAGATGCGTAGATATCCAAGTGATTTACTTTGTTTTTGTTGTTCAGAATGAAAGATACCAAGATTGATGAGAAGATCGTTTGGAGGAGCAGCTTTCCATTAAGCATGGAGGAGTTGAAGCTGAAGAAACGGTTTATGAATCACTTGCGGGGGCTCTCTTATTCGAGGAAAAGCTCTTCTCAGCAATTTAATGTGAATGTGAGATAACACGGGCATCGTTCGCTTTAGTTAGATGCCTTGATTGAAACATACATAAGTAAATCAGAAGGGTGTTCATGAGCAGTATAATGTCATGTACAATTAGTATTGTGAGATCCTTTCAAAAAAAAATTTCTCACTCATGCTTTACTGATTTTGAACTTATCCTGGAGTTTGTAGTGGCTCACAGTCGAAATTCGTATGCTCCAACAATGGTCCTAACCTAAGAAGTTGGGCAAGATGACATTGTTTCCAAACACACAACAGGGTCCTCCCACCGCAAGAGTGACCCTACAAGATTTGCGTGTACAGTCAGCGGAAAGATGCGAAGCCATCTATCGCTTCCATATGAACTGAGAGCATCTTTACTGATGCTGGTCCTGACTTGATTGCACCCGCGAGCTTTCTTGCCAGAACTACTGCATCTTCCAAAGCACAAGCACCTTGCCCCAGATTCGGAGTCATTGAATGCCATGTACCTCCTACCAGCACAATTCTTCCTGCTGAAGCCGGAGGGCTGATGCTGGGCCACAGCCACCGTTTACAAGTGGTGTTCCAATGATCGTGTCATGCGGGGTATTATCTGTGATGTTCTATAGGTCTGAAGGCCAGTCTTTGACTAACTCCGTTGCTTCTTTAAAAAAGTCCCGTCAGTAATCTGCGGACCTGCAATAAAATGTGCCATCGAAAAATCAACCATGGTTAGATTCTGCAGATTCCAATCATTGATCTGCACTTTCGAATGTGCATAGTTATTGAGATTAGAAATTTACCTAGAGATGCTCTGTTGTAGCAGACGAACCAGTAGATTTCTGTAGGAGAAATAGGAAGACAACCGGCACGCTGTCCCTTTCTGTAAATTTGATTCAACTTTGATTCAAGTGGCTGCCCATTGGGATGAGATGCAAGACCACGAAAAGCACAATTCCTTTCAGACTTAGCCTCAGGGAATCCCATCCACTTAGCCGTAGGAGATCGGCAGAACATATTGAAAAATATTTGTGATTTCAGTTTCACCCTTCATCAATCTGCTATACAAAAAGCGATACATAACCTGGAAAACACGTTTAAAACATTGTCAAAAGTGGTTATCATATCTGAAAGCACTTTTAGTCGTTATAAAAGCATTATCGAATGTGCAAGTTTAATAGGAAATTGAGGGAATAGATTAAGGGAACCTTTTGAGATTTTTGATGTTGTCTGATTCTGATTAAAATTAGACTATTGACACTGTACGAGTGGGTTGAATGTGACATCCTACAATGCACGGAGCCACTCGAATGTATCAACGTTATATTAACATATGTTGACGTATTGGTACCAAATATGAATCAAAATAATCTACCAAATATCGATGACATATAGCAACATCCACTAAATATGGACACTTCCACCGATGCTGACAACGACGAACAAGTTCTGAAAGTTCAAATTCTTTGCATTTCCTTCTATTTTTAAGAAAAAAACAAGCATCGTGATCTCTAGTGAAGTATTTGATTCTGAAAGTTATCATTGAATTTTTGTGTTCTGGAGTAATGGGTTCTGTGAAGTTTACGTATTCTCATTGAATTATAATGTAAGCTGTTACAACGTTTTATACAAGAACCAGCCTTATCAGGATAAGAGTCCTAAGATAACTATGACACATTTGAATTTCAAACAAATAGCAGAAAGATAAATAATAAAATTACAACTAATTATCCTTATCAACATTCCTCCGCAAACTTGACTCCGATGAGGAGACTAAGTTTGAACACAGCAGCCGGAGAGACTTGGAGAGTCATGTGAAGTTTCCGTATTCTCATTGAATTATAATGTAAGCTGTTATAACGTTTTATACAAGAACCAGCCTTATCAGGATAAGAGTCCTAAGATAACTATGATACATTTGAATTTCAAACAAATAGCAGAAAGATAAATAATAAAATTACAACTAATTATCCTTATCAACAGGTTCGTTGGATTTGCGTGTATCTCACACAAAATGAAAGAGATTAATTAATACATGAAGTTTGAGGAAGATATTAATGTCGACTTGCAACGAAATCTCCAATATTAGATGACTGAAGAGGACAACAAATCATAATGTTTTCAGAATTGGAAAAAAAAAAAAAAAATTGATCTGTGGAGAGGAACCCACCACTAAGGTGATAATATGAACCCGCCAATTTTCAAGTACGAAGGAAGTGAGGTCAAGTTATTAAGTATCAAGGGATTGATAAAATGCTCTTCATGAACGTTGCAAAAATGTCTGAGAGAGATTGGCAAATGATTTTTCTCAGAATTTGCAAATCCCTCTCACATTTAATAATACTCACATGCCGTACCTTGCTTCCGCTCTTAATGATGAATACAGCTATGCTTATGACCAATGAACACCTATATTATTCCTAACTTACATCTTAACACTTATACAATATAACATGTGTAATGTTTTATCATAAAATGTCTTGTTGTTGCATATGGAACGATTCATCATAAGTTGACTTGAAATTATGATCTTTCATTTGTTTTTGGTAATAAACAGGGAATTATACCAAACAAGGTGAGTCCCTAGTGATCCCCATCATCTCATCAAATACACGACTCCCCGTCCATTCAGGTGAAACCGTGAAAGTATGATCTTTCCTTCTAATGTAGGTGCAAGAATGACCGTTGGACTTAGACGCTATGAAATGTAGGTGCAGGAAATATCGTCGGACTTAGAGGTAAGAAAAAGTAAATTAATTAATCGTAATCCAAGTAGATGGGTATGATTATTTGATTTCTATATACATTGGGATGTGCCCTTGGCCCCTTGGTATTGTATATAGTATTTTATTTAGAAGTAAAAATACATTATTTATTTGCCGCCTTTAATCTTTACTTGTTTCAGTCTTATACGTTAGTACCTGTTCAAAACTCTGTAGATCTCTTTCTCATCAGCTAGCTAAACTGCAACTTATGGAGGAAAAGATGAAGATTTTGGTGCCAATTTTGCATCCTTCGCAGGTGACCACAATTGATGTTAACCAGCTGCGCCAAGACTGCCATACAAGGCCTCTAATGCTCCAAACTATTCATGATGCTTGCCAAAACATGGGGTTTTTTCAGGTACTCCTTTTTGCTACAGTTGAGTGATCAGATCCCTCTTAAATATTAGAAAAATTCTAAACCATCAAGACATATCTAATCACAGATTCACCGTGAAGAAAATAGACGGATACGCGGTTCTTCTTTATTGATGTGTATATGATTGCTGTTCTAGGTTGTGAATCATGGAATAAGTCAAAGAGTCATTGACGATGCTCTTAGTTCATTGTCAAAATTCTTTGAATCGCCATTGGAGGAGAAGAAGATATTCTTGTCTGATGATGTAAAGAAGCCAGTGAGATTTGGGACTAGTCGAAGCAATGGTGACGCCGGTAAGGTGTCAAGGGACTTCATCAAGCTCTATGCCAACCCTATAGAAGATTGGATTGGTTTATGGCCTCATGATCCCACAGACTTCAGGTAGATTGTGTTTCCATCTTGATCGTTTATCTTTCGGTTGAATCTACACTACAAGAAAAAGTGACAGTAGCCATTGACAATAGTCGTACAAAATCAGGTGAGTAGAAGACGTATTAATGGTTTTTTTTCTTAGAGAAAATGTGGGGAAGTATGCATCGGAGGTAAGGAGACTTGGCATTGACATAATGGGAGCCGTAACGGAGAGCTTAGGCCTAAGTCCAACCTACTTGAGAAACAGTCTTGAGCAAGGAATGCACATCCTAGTGGCTAACAGTTACCCGCAGTGCTCTCCAACAAGCAACATTCTTGGATTACCACCACATACAGACCACAGCATCATCACCTTCCTTCTCGAAAGCACGTCAGGCCTTGAGATCATGGATTTCACAGAGAGTAGTGCATGGAAGTCCATCCCGGCGGTGAAGGGTACGCTTAAGGTCATTGTTGGGAACCATCTTGAAGTGCTCAGCAATGGAATGTACAAGAGTGTGTTCCACCGGGCGACTCCAAGCCCTCGATTGAGTAGGGTTTCTGTAGCCAGCTTCCTTAGCTTAAGAATGGGAGACACAGTGGAGCCTGCTATGGAGCTGGTTGATGAAGAGCACCCCCAAAGTTATAGGGCAACTAGCCTCGATGAATTTTTCAACCATCTATCCTCTAACGAAGAAAGACCATTCATAGACTGCCTTAAGATTTGAACGATAAAATCTTTATGTTTCCTCACCCTTTATCTGCAGCAGCGATACGAAAAATGATAAACACACTGTGTTTTTAACTTCTCACACACTTATATTTAATCTTGTCCAATATTTCATTTGAGAAATTAAAAAGTGTGAAAATCGCCTCCTCTTATAACGTACTCTGTTTGGCTAAGCATAGCGAGGAGTGGATTTATCTCAAAAAATCTCTCAATAACTATAATGAATAGTTTTACAGTGTCTGATGAACATTTGGTTGACAACTTGACAATATTAGTGCGAAATGGTGGGTTTAATTGTTAAATTTACATGAACATTCCAAATAATGCAACGTCATTGTGCATTCTACTCTTGGTTTCGTAGTACTTTTCCTTCCAAGTAAGAGAGCCCCGAATTCCGAGTCTCCTTTGCGTTTAAGTGGCAAATGACAAGGACAAACCCACCGAGTATATGCAATGCCACCACGTTACAGTTTTGTGACATGCAAAATGCAAATGAAATACACACATGACACATGTCCAAACTTTGACACATGTTCATATGATAACGGTAGCTGACGTACGTATACATAACATGATTAAGAATTGACAGCGGAATGTAAAAAATGGTGTGCAGAAACCCTTCCTCTATTAGCATTTATGTTAGTCATGTACAATAGTATGCATCCTCGTCTGTATTGTTTGGATTTGTGGCAAAATTCTATTAGGCATTTAGTTGATCTCACCAGCCCATTAAATGAGGGGTTTTTGTCATAAATGGTCCTTGATATTGATCAAACACATCATTTTGGTCTCTGACATTGAAAATCAATAGAAATGGTCCATGAGATTGATCAAACATATCACAAATGGTCTTTTCGTTAAAAACTCTTTGGGTAATTTTCAAAGCTTCGTAAGTCAATCGTTTCTTAACCAAATTCGACCCATAATATATCAAAATGAAGATAGGAAAGTGTAGAACAAGATTATACCATTTGGAAGCCCAATGGTTGCTGGAGATGGCCGGAAAATAGCCTCAAATGTGACTGGTCCGCGGAAAAACTGGAAAACTAGCTGGAAACTGGCTAAACTTTAAACGTTCATAACTTCTTCAATAATCAACGAAATCGAGTGATTCAAAAATAAAAATCATACTTCTCAATGAGACGAAGAGAATGGTATCTTTATTGATTGCTAAATCGCCTTATCTTGGCCGAAAAATGGCTCGAAATTGGATAATCATTTTCGAGTTAGCCAATTTCGAGCCATTTTCCGGCCAAACTACGGCGATTTAGCCATCAAGAAAGATACCATTCTCTTTATCTCATTGAGAAGTATGATTTTCATTTTTGAATCACTCAATTTCGTTGATTATTGAAGAAGTTATGAACGTTTAAAGTTTACCCAGTTTCTGACGAGTTTTCCAGTTTTTCCGCGGACCAGTCACATTTGAGGCTATTTTCCGGCCATCTTCGGCAACCATTGGGCTTCCAAATGATATAATCTTGTTCTACACTTTCCTATCTTCATTTTGATATATTATGGGTCGAATTTGATTAAGAAACGATTGAGTTACGAAGCTTTGAAAATTGCCCAAAGAGTTTTTAATGAAATGACCATTTGTGATGTGTTTGATCAATGTCAGGAACCATTTGTGATAAAAACCCTTAAATGGGCCTTTTATTTAGCCCATGTGAAAAGCCACGTGAGATGGCTAGGGTTTTAATTGGCAACAGCTGCTGTCCACCCCTCTTTTGGAGGCTAGCCCAAAGCCTAAAAAAATAGGCTAGTACCCAAAAAACCTACTCCACCTCATAAAATAGGTCAACCCAAAGTCCACCCCAGTCTCTAAGCCGGTCCAAAATGGATTGAGTGAGGAACCGGCTTATCTGACGTCATGGTGGCATTACCATAACGTCAACGATGGCCTGATATTTTTTTTTTGTGTCAGGCGTGTGGGCGCACGTTCCCAATAGCCAACAGATGGTGGGCCCCGCGCTGCAGGAGCACTAAGGGGGCGTGGGACATGTGCCACGTGGCGCATCTTCGGCCGTTGGATTTCCACTGGTAAAAAAAAATTGAATTTCAAACCCACCGGCTAGTGACATGGCAACATCTAGACCGTTCGATTCCTAGATCAACGGTCCAAGATTTTCAGCCAAAAAACATATAAAAAAAAGAAAGAAAAGAAAATGTCAGAATTCTTACCGTTGGCCATGTGTCCAATTTTGGGCTACTGGATTTCAATCTTTTTCAAATCCAACTGCCCAGATTAATTAACTTAATAAAAATTATTAAAAATACAGAAAAATTAAAACAAAGTTTTATTTTTTTATTTTTTATTTTTTTTTCTATAAATACCTAACCATCATCTTCCACTTTACACCACATTTCAATATTTTCAACACTTTGAACCAAAGCTTCCGCGACGGGATTGGTTCAAAATCTTATCGGAAATCCATCCACAAAAATAGTACTTTCGGATAATGACACATGGCGTGACAAGATTGGTTAAAAATCCTATCCGAAATTAAAAATATTTTTTTTTTATTATTTTATAAAAAAAAATTAATAATATTTTAATACGAATTGACTAGACTTTGGGTCAGCTCATTTTTTAGGGGTGGAGATGCATTTGGCCAATTATTGTTCATTGGGGTCAATTATTATTTATTTAGGTGGATTAAATGGACTTTGGGCTAGCTCATTGTTTAGGGTGGAGTTGCTCTTAGATGTTATCAATCACCTGTCATTTTATTTTATTTTTGGGTAAACCTCGATGGTACGAGAGAAATTTTATTGATAATGAAAAAAAGAAGTTACACCTAATCAGGGGATACATAAACATAACCCCTCATAGTACAAGAAAAAACATAATTAAAAAAAAAAGAAAGAAGGGGGGGAACATAAACCTTACTTTTCTAGAAACGAAAACAATAATGATACAAGGAAAATATGAAACCTAACCCATCTGAATCCAAACCTAAAAAGTCTAAACCTACAAAACAGGTACAAATGTTAGAACCTAGCTCCACATCTTCAATGGTTGCACAGAGATAAGATATAACAGAACAACAATACAATTCATTAACTGCCTTTCTATCTTTACAATCTACTATTTATTTGTTAACAAGTAACTAACTACTAACAACCTTGTACATATGTCATCATCCTAATATGCCATCTGGCAGTACCCTAACAGTTATAGTTTTAAGCTTTGTATAGAGAGGAAATTATTCACCACATTTCCTTCTCTATTTTTTATTTTTTTATTTTTGTGTGTGTGTGTGTGTGTGAGCTATTGGGTGTTGAGGATTTGAGTTGTGAGATTGCCAAATACTTTGTAAACTCTCATATTTGGTTGATAATGGATTATTGGTGAGCTCCTACTGCTCCGATGACGTACTATACTTACACTAGCTGTTGAGGAACCTCGCTAAATCTTGGTGTTTTTTCTATTTTGTTCTTGTACTTTATTTCATATATTTCATGTGGGTTATCTCGTTGGTTTCCAATTGGTTTGGTACTATTCTAGCACAACAATTGGAATCAGAGCACCAATTGCTCTTGGGTACTATCTAGTTGCTAAAGATGTCAGACGGGTAAGATGAGAATCTTTTTGGAAGCAACTCAGAGTTTGCAAGAATTGCGGGGCAATGCAAAGTTTGAAGTGGAAAAATTTGATGGCACAAACAACTTAGGGATGTGGCAATGTGAGGTCAATGATGTGTTGGCTCAACAAGACCTACTTGCTGCTTTGGGAGATAAGTCGAAAGCTATGTCGAAAGCTATGTCGAAGTTGGAATGAGAAAAATTAAATTTGTGGGCTTGCTCTACAATTCGATTGTGCCTTGCAAAAACTCATATGTATTTGGTGATGGGGAGACATTTGGCAAAGGTGTTGTGGCAAAAATTAGAAGACAAGTACAAGAGTGCGGAGAACCGACTACACTTGAAGAAAAAGCACTACCACTTTCAATATAAAGAAGGCACAAAAATGATTAGACTCCTTGATACTTTTAATAAGTTGATTGTCGAATTGATGAATTTAGATGAGGATATTAAGGATGAAAATAAGGCCTTGATATTGTTGAATTCTTTGCCAGACTCTTATGAGCATTTTGTACTATCATGCATGGTAAAGAAACTGTGAAATTTGAAGATGTGTCGAATGCCTTGATGAATTATGAAATGAGGCATAGGGGTAAAAAATTATGTTAGTACCTATGAGACTTTATTTGTTAAAGGTAGGTCATCAGAGAGGAGATCTTTTTCAAACAGAAAAAAAATCATAGTCTCGACCTAGAGGAAATTCTAAAGATAGAAGAAGTGTTGAAGGGGATGAATGTGCTTTATGTCATTGTAAAGAGCATTGGAAGAAAGATTGTCCTAGGTTGAATACCAAAAGCAAAGCCAAAGTGAGTTTTGAAGCTAATGCTCTTGAACTTGAAATTGAATTTTTTTTTTTCTTATGACTTTGCTTTAACCGCTTCATCATCATTTGATTGTTCTATTATGTGGATGTTGGATACGGATTGTACTCATCATATGACTCCTCACAAGGATTGATTTTCAAACTTGAAATAGTTTGATGGTGGAATCATTTTCATGGGAGATGACAATCCTTGTACAACAAAAGGGATTCGTACAATTCGTTTAAAGTTGCATGATGGTATGGTCAAAGAGTTGACAAATGTTCGGTATTTACCGAATTTGAAGAAAAATCTTATTTCTTTGGGTACTTTAAAATCCAAGGACTTTAGGTTTCATTCAGATGAGCACACATTGAAAGTTACTTATGATACATTTGTTGTGATGAAAGATCCTTGATGTGGTCATTTGTGTTCATTACAAGGAAGCACTGTGATAGGTAAGGCCTCGTTTGGATCTGACATCAAGCCCTATTATGCAAACACCCATCACACCCCTAGCCATTTTCCTACCCTTATTACCTCATCCCTACAAAACCTGTTCCATGGGGTTTGTTGTAACCCCAACCTTTCTGCAAAAAAGCTAAATAACAAACAAATTAAACTCTCTGCCAAACCAAAGTAGAAATCCAAAAATTTGTCACTCTATCAACCAAACCACAACAAAAAAATTCTAAAACGAACCTGTTGGCCCTAAAAACTACCAAGCCTACGTGGCGCGTAGGCCGAGTAACTAGTAAGCTAACTACGTCATTCGGTTGTGTGCGGGGCGTGCCAACTCGTCGGCCGAGCTCGGCCGAGAAGTAAAATTTGTTGATGTTGCGTTGGTTGCGCTACTGACTTCTGTGTCTTGCGATTGCGGCCGAGGAAGGAACTTGACTCGGCTCTCTGATTCTAAAGCCTGAAGACAAGGCTACTAAATATGCGAAGTTCACAGATCGTTGTCGTCGGATTCGGTCACAGTGATGGTGTTCGTCAGAGTAAACTCACGCCGAATCGACACTAAAGTGTAAGGGCACAAATACTCAAAGCGGATGTATGTCTTGATGGTGAATGTGGTTCGGCCGTCAGAATGCCGAACTCTAAAGCCCACTTGTGAGTATCCAATCATACGACAACTCGGCGTTCAATGTGCCGACCCTAATTAACTGTAACACCTCACTTCACCGAGAAGGCTGATGAGATGACCTCTGCCAATAAGGATTCGAAAATCCTTCTCGACCGAGACTTGGATAGGTAACCAGTCAGCCCCTTCGCAGTGCTGTTTATCCAAACTGAAGGTGCTTCGCGGTCGGCTGATTCTACGGCGATAATGATGTTTATCCAAACTGAAGATACCACCGGTTGCCTTCACAGTGCTGTTTATCCAAACTAAAGATGTGTTGGCGAAAAGGAAAATAAAAATATCAAGGTTGTTGAGAGGTTTCGCGTAGAGCGAGGGTTTACGCAGGGCAGATTTGTGTGTTGAGTTGGAGAGAGTTTGAATGGTGCCACTGCCTCTGTATTTATAGGAGCGTCTCTGTAATCAAGTCATACTTGGATTAGGGCTCCGTATTCTGATCTAAAACTATCTCGTTCGTATTCTGATCCAAAACTATCTCGATTAATCTTTCTTCAATCAAGACTTTGAACCCAGCCTTTATTATGCCGCACATATCTCTATATCTCGTCAACCTCATCCTTGCCGAGACCCCTTAATGAATCAGGATTCCTGTTATCCGTAGGACTCTGTCTGCTTCACCTTTATCCAAACAACACTTTTCCTAACAGAACCTGGCCGATCTCGGCCCATGGGCTAAATAAACCACAAGCCTCCAAATAAAACCTTCTGGGCCGAGAACAATTCCAATTCGGCCCAACCTAATATTTTGGGCCTAAACATTGCCCCCTCGCTTCTGAGGTCTTCGGCTTGGAGATCTACCGGCCGAGCCCTGACCTTGAAGAAGCGAATCTCTTCATCACCCTAATCCTCGATTTCCAAAGAGCATTTATGAAGCACGATTTCACGATCTTCTTTCTGCCAACCGTCTTACTACGTGGCGTCTTCTGCCATAACTGCCCCTAGTAATGACGCCTGAAGCGTGCGGTTCACTAAACCGTCGAATCTCTCAGTAAGCCTAATCATTATACCTCGATCCGCGGATTTTTGAATAACCTAGCGATCGTGCAAGCACCAAAATGTCATTTCCCATAAAACTCGCCCCATACGTAAACGTGCCTGGATTCTCCTGATATTCATAATGATTAGTCTTTTCGACTAATTTCCCTTTTATTTCGAATTCTGAAACGATTGATCTTCTCCAAGGACCCTATAAATACCAGAACTCTTTCATTTGTACCTTTACGCTTTCCAATTTTCTGAAATCTCTTGCTCTCACTCCCGAAACACCCAAGGAAAACCCCTTTTCTCCAAGATCCTTGCACTCAGACTCCAAACCAGAAACCCTTTTTTCCAGAAACCTCCCAACTATTAGCAATGGCTTCCTTTACCTCCCAGCTCTCCAAAGAATGCAAGAAATGCGAGAAGATCGTCGATCCCTACGCCATTAAAACCATTCGCTTCGATTGCGACATGAACACCCCCATCAGATCCTTGGTCCTCTTTTCAAAGTGGTCGTGCCATCCCCTATTACTGAAATTTTCAAAACTGAGAGCCTGAAATTCCTGCTGCAAGGCTTCGAGTGGTCAAAGTGGAGTTCGGTAAAACCTCAAGGCTCCTGGCCCTCGACTACTGCAACCTGGGCGGCCTGGGTCGAGCGAATGGAGAAGGTTTTCGGCGAGCAGTGGAAAACACTCGGCATCTATGACGCCATCCGCCTTTCATCATTGGAGATAGCTATAGACAAGGAGCTTCTCATAGCCGCCACAAGCCTCTGGTGCTCGGCTACCAACACCATGGTCCTCCCTCTCGGCCCCGTTAGTCCCACCATCCTTGACGTCATGGCCCTTCTGGCGACCTCCCACTCTGGCATTCCAATCGATGTAGCCCTCTCTGGGTACCCGTCGAATCTGGACTTGAAAGCGCTTTTTGACAAGCGGGCCCTCGAGATACTGAGCGGCGAAGGTCAAACACCCTCGAAGGAAGAGGTTCAAAAACTTCACAAGAACTTCTTCAACTACAACACCCTATACTTCCATTTCGCCGGCCGAGGGGACGAGGATCTGCGAGAAGGAGAGCACGAGGCCTTTTTCTTCTATTGGTATGATAATTACATCTGTTGTACCAAGTCGAACAAATGTCTGGTTGAGAATATGCCAGTGGCCGAAGCTCTGGCTCGCGACCACACTTTGGCTCTTAGCCCAACGATCCTTGCTCACCTCCTCCGTTGTCTGGCCGAGATGACCCTTCACAAGGTCGACCCGCACCAGAGCGGCCATCTCTGGGTCTTCCAACTCTGGCTGGAAGTTTACTTCGTCCCCCTTCGGCCAGAAATCGCCAACTTCTTGCCCACCGAGGTGCTTGGTGCGCAGTTGGCTTCCCGACCAGCGCCCCCGCACAAGGCCGAGGAAGTATTCAAATACTTCTTTACCCTCGATGCTTTCTCCGACGATGAATTTTTGATCTGTCATCGTCGGGAATACCCTTCGTCGGTCACGCTCCCTTTGTTAGCATAGAGCACGGAGGAAGACGCCGATCTCCGTCAATCCTGGGGGTTGTTCGTGCTTGCTCGTGACCTTCCTCTTGGCTGTGACGCCTGCCGAGCGAGTTGGGAGGTCTACCATCCAAACTTCACCGCCCGACAACTCGGCTACCTCCAAGGCTACCCGATCCCCCTTCTCACTTCTCGCATTTTTTTGAGCTGAGGGCGCCTTTCTGGTTCCTCGAAAAAGGAATGCAAAGATGCGAAGAGGGAGTTTCAAGAGCGGTGCCAGAAGCTTCGCCTTCGACCGGTCGTCCCTGAATCCCTCAGCACCAATACCTTTGGTGACTGGTGGGAAGAGTGCACCCAACAATTCTTTGGCGCACCGGTTGAAGATATCACAAGCAGACTCTTCGGTGACCGTCCGAATAAGACCCCAGCTTTTCCGCCTAAAGAAGCGGCCCAAGGTATATAGCTATTTTTACTTTGCTTCTGAAAAAATTGTCATAATTTTACTGACTCGATCTCATCTTTTCCCAGGTAGTAGAGTGCCAAAGAGGGTAGAGGTGGTGGCCACCGTTGAGGCCAAGAAGAAATTGATTCCCTCCTCCAGGCTAAGCAAATGACCCTGATAGGAGACCGAGACAGCAACTGTGGTCCCTTAACCTTCCAAGCGTGTCAAGAAATTGGCAAAGAAAGGGGAACGGGAGATCCATGTCGTCGATAGCCAAACGACAGGATCAGCCGCAGCTGACGTCTCTCCCTCCATTGGCACCGAGGCGGTCGTGCGGCGAGCCCAAACTGGCCAAGCACCCGAGGCTCGATCTGAGCCACAAGTTACGGCTGAGCTGGCAACTGCCCAACTAGCCGAGGACACGGCACCTCCGGCCCCGGCCGAATCGGCTGCTTCTCCGCCGGTTGAGAGGACGGGCACTTCTGAACCGGTCGTGGCCCCTGTCTTGGAAGAGGTAATCGCAGTGACGAGAAGAACTCCTTCCAAGACTCCAAGACAGTCGGCAATCATCATGGAGGTATAGTGATGCGGTTGTTACTTCCTTCTCTCTTGAACAACTTTGAACAACTTTAACAACCTCTTATTTCAGGATGATGAGAGCGATAACAACCCCAGCAGTCCTCCTCCGACGGTTAAAGCAGCCGGCCGGGTCAAGACACCTGCAATCGCTGAAGCGGTCGGTCCGGTCGAACCTCTCGCAGTTGATCATAGGAAAAGTCTTGCCCCCGAGCCTGAAGCAACGGCGGAAACGCCGATCCACCGGCAGGATCAAGACCTCGGCATCCCTCCTCAGGAAGCCACCTCCGCCTATGTAAGCACCCAGTTCATTGTTCTGTTTTATCAACTTTCTGCCTTAGAATGCTAAACCAGAAAAATACTAAATGTTAGGTGCCCGCGTTCTCTTTTCACCAAAATTTTTATGCGCCAAAGGGCGTTATCTATATCTCTTGGCCACCTCAGTGGCCATCAAATGTAGATAACCTTAATCGGCTGTGTGAATTGAGAAGTAGTCTAAAACACTGGGCTCGGCCATTGAGCTCTATGGGTTCGAGCAACGATCCAGCAGACATGGCCGAAGTCTCTTCTCAGCAGGTTTAGAATTTCCCTCTTGCTTGCTTGTCTGATGATTCAACATATTCTGATCTTTCTTTTTCATGCAGCCTTCGTGGGAAGTCGAATTTGACGCTCTCCTCTTAGCTGCTTCGGGAACTGTTGGTCTTTCGACGACCACGACTGGGTCCTCGGCTGACTCCTCTACTCTTGTCAAGCTGCAAGAACTCACGTCGCTTTCGGCTCCCCAAATTCTCGAACGTAAGGGCCTCCACTCCGTCGACGAATGTCTCAATGACCTCGCGGTTAATGGTCAGTTGAGCCCTGAAGCTATTACCCGGGCATCTTCGGCCTTGGAGCAGACTCGAGAATTCTTTGGCATTTTCGAGAAAGCTCTTCGGGCCGAATATGACTTGAAGGTTGCGTCGGGTGTCCTTGAAGCTCTTCGCCCAAAAGTTGAAGCCATGAAAGCGCAGAAAGACGCTCTAGCTGACCTGGACCGTCAGATAGTTGAACTTCAAAATCGGAGATCGGCAGTGGCTTCTGAACTTGCGAAGGATTTCAAGTTAGGTGGCAAAAACTGCCTAACTGATTATGCGGCTAGCGTGAAGCGGGTCGAGCAGCACAAAATGGATAAGAGGATTCGTCAAGCCGAGGTCACAATGGGTGAAGTAAGGTGGCTGGAGCTAAAGGCCGTGCCTGAAACCCTTCTTCCTTTGTCACCCTAGATTTACTTATGTGCTGACTGACCGGCTCAAGCTGTACTTTTTGACAATCTTAAATAAGATGAAACTCCTATTCTCGCATTTCCCAAGTAGTCGGATAGTATTTCTTTAAAAATTTCCTATTGATTGGTAACTTGTGAACTGCGCCGGTTCGATCTTTAAGGTGATATGCCCCCTTGCCGATGACTTTATGAACGATGAACGGTCCTTCCCAATTCGGCGACCATTTGCCGAACCTAAGATCTTTAATTCCTATAGGCAATACAGTTTGCCAAACTAAATCTCCTTCACCGAATGTTTTCTGTTTAACTCGTTGGTTATAGGCTCGTTTGGCAATCTTTTTCTGTGCTACCAGTAAATTATATACATCAAGTCGCGCTTCTTCTAGATCTTCTAACTCTTGCCTCATAGACTGACTATATTTGGCGCTGAACAAACTACTTTGCTCGATTATTCGCAACGAATTTATGTTCAATTCGACTGGTAGTATTGCGTCATGCCCGTAGGTTAGAGCATACGGGGTTGTCCCAGTCGTTGTTCGGAGCGATGTCCAATATGCCTATAAAGCCTCATTCAACTTCAAATGCCACATGCCAGGCCTTTCCCCTATTATTTTCTCAAGAATACCGATCATCACCTTATTACTTGCTTCGGCTTGTCCGTTTGCCTGTGGATAGTATGGCATGGACTGTTCAAGCCGAATTTTTAGATTCGCCGCATACTCTTTAAACCTCACAGCTGTAAAGATCGTGCCATTGTCAGTTATGATTGTTTCTGGTACCCCGAACCTGGTCACGATGTATTCCTCCACAAAGTTGCAAACCTCTTTAGACGTTAATTCAGCATACGATTTTGCTTCGACCCACTTGGTAAAGTAATCGGTCGCCACAAGTATCCATGTATGCTTGGCAGCCCCGGAGAACGGCGTGATTTTGCCAATTACGTCCATAGCCTATCCTCTAAATGGCCAGGGTTTGGTGACTGAGTTCAGTGATTCGGTTGGGACTCTTTGTATAGGACCATGAATTTGGCGTTGCACACATCCCCGTGTGAACTCAATGCAATCTTTTAATATACTTGGCCAAAAATAGCCATGCCGTCGAAGCAACCATCGCATCTTCTGGCCCGACTGATGAGATCCACAAATTCCTTCATGAACTTCTGTGATTGCTCGAGCAGCTTCTTAGGGGCCGAGACATAACAATAGTAGTTCATCTCCGCATTTTTGATATAATTCATTTTGGTACATGACATAATTCGTGGCGTGAACCCTTGTTTTGCGGTTGTGTTTGCTATTAGGATTATCATGATACCGCATAATGGGCTTCCTCCAATCATTTGGCATTGCCTCAACTGCGTAAACATCTATAGGGTCTTGTCGGTCCAACAACGAAGGTAATGACATGACTCTTGTGCGTATCACGTTATCGCGTCGGAGGACTTGCTGATTAATCAAGGCCGGGTATGGTCGTTGTAACATAGGTATTTCCTGGCCTAGCTTGCCCCTCAGGAGTTGTGCTCCGGAAGCGATTTGAGCCAGTTCGTCGACGTCGGTATTATAAACCCGGGAAATGTGCTCAAATGTAATGTCATTGAAGGACTCGGCCAAATAGCTGGCAATCATGTGGTAGGGTGCCAGAGTACAACTCATGCATCGAAAAGAACCATTGAATTGGTTAATCACAAGTTCTGAATCACCGAGGACGAGGACACGGGTCGCTCGTAAGTCATGGAGGACATAGAGGCCGATGATAAGAGCTTCGTATTCGGCCTGATTATTCGTACAATCGAAATCGACCCGGAGAGAAAAATACCATCGGCTGTGGCTAGGCGATTGAATGACGATGGCAACACCAGCCGAGGCTGAGGTACTAGAGCCATCAAAGTACATCGTCCAGTGGTTATCGCATGCTTGAACCATGCCGATTTCGACGTCATTGCCCCCGACATCATATGGGGAGGGATGTTGGGCCAAAAAATCAGTTAAAGCTTGGCCTTTAACGGCTTTCTGAGGCACGTACTGCAAACTGAACTCTGATAATGCCATTGTACATTTGCCGATTCTGCCTTTTACTATAGGTCGCGTTAGCATGTAATGGATGACATCGGTTTGGACGATGACTTGCGTGACTGATGGAAGCATGTAATGGCGGAGTTTTGTGGTGGCGAAAAACAAAGCCAAGCAAAGTTTCTCGACAGGTGAATAATTGATCTCAGGTGCATTCAGACCTCGACTGAGATAAAAGATAGCCTGTTCGCGGCCAGCATCGTTGTCTTGCGCGAGGAGGCAGCCAATAGACTCTTCGGTCACTGAAATATACAACTTTAGAGGCTTACCGCGTCGAGGTGGCACGAGAACCGGCGGTGTGGTAAGGGAAACCTTGATCTGTGTAAAAGCCGCTTGATACTCTTCGCCCCACTCAAACCGATCCGAGTCCTTCAATTTCAAAAGCGTAAAGAACGTTGTCATTTTCCCCGCCGAATTAGATATAAAACGGCGGAGAAAATTTATCTTGTCGAGTAAGGACTGTAATTGTTTCTTTGTCGTTGGGGGTGGGGCAGCGATAATTACGCGTGCCTTGTTTTCGTCCACCTCAATTCCTCGATGATGCATAAGGAATCCTAAGAAGTTACCGGCCAATACGCCGAATGTGCACTTAGCCGGATTCATCTTGAGGTTATGTCGCCGCATGCGAAGGAAAGCTTGCCGAAGATCATCAAGATGTGTTTGGCAACTTTTTGGTTTAACCACCACGTCATCAATGTACACCTCAACTATGGTACCAATTCGATCATAAAAAATGGCATTCATGGCGCATTGGTACGTGGCACCAGCGTTTTTGAGGTCGAATGGCATGACTACCCACTCGAATGTTTCGAGTGCCCCCGGGCACCGGAAGGCAGTTTTATGAACATCAGCCTCGGCGATAAAGATCTGGTTATAACCGGCATGGCCATCCATGAAAGACATCATGTCATGAGTAGCTGCGGCGTCAATTAACAAATCTGAGATCGGCATGGGATATTCATCCTTGGGAGTTGCCAGATTCAAATTGTGGAAATTAATACAAATGCGTATGGCACCGCTTTTCTTCAGTACCGGCACGATATTTGCTAACCATTCGACATATCGGGCAGTTCGAATAAACCCGGCGTTTAAAAGTCGAACCAGTTCTTCTTTTATGCCGAGTTGAACTTCGGTTGAGAACCTTCGAGGAGGTTGGAGAAAAGGCTTGGAACCAGGTTTGATGCGTAATTCATGCTCAACGAGGGTTCGGTCAAGGCCAGGCATCTCGTGATAACTCCAAGCGAAACAATCCTTAAATTCGCCAAGCAACTTGCAGAGTTCAGTCTTAGTATGCTGGGGTAACAAAGCACTAATGAAGAATGGCCGAGGGTTGTCGGCCGTTCCCACATTTATTTCATCTTATGGGTCTTTGACTTAAGGCCGACTATCCTCGAGTTCGGCCGGGGTAGCCTGGATTTTGTCGAGAGAGAGGACAGGGCCATTGTCGCATTCGGCGAGGAACTCCACGAGGTTGATGCCCGAATCCGACTGTTGGGAGATAGCGTACCAATGAGCCAGCAACCGTTCCATGGTCGATGAAACTGCGGCTCGGCGTTTGGTCTGACTGGCGTCAGACATCAGGGTCGGTGACGAAGTTGGCCAACCCGAGCGTCGTCGAATCCTGGTGAACAGTTTCGGCGCCAACCTCAATGACCTTCTGAACAGAAATCTACGTTGGCCGACCTTCTGCATTAAAACCGTGTAAAATGATGTACCCGACATGATCGTCGTAGTATCGTGCCTGGATCATGTTAGCTTCGAATGGCTGAGAATCGGCTGGGTGAACCACGACTGTCTTCCCATCCCAAAAGACGAGAACTTGATATAGCGATGAGGGGATACAACTGGTTTGGTAAATCCAATCCCGTCCGAGCAACGCATTGTACTCGATTTTGGAGTCCACTATAAAGAAAGCGGTTATGTGGTTGACGGGAGGACTCCCTTGGTTTGGGATTTGTCACCAACGAAACTGCTCATGGTGATCCCTGATGGAATAAGCTCGTCGTTAGAACGACGTAACGCTCTCATGATTGTCACAGGCATGATATTGACCGTCGCTCCACAATCAACGAAAATTTTGGACACTGGGTATCCCTCGATATGAGTCGTAACATACAACGACTTTAGGTGATGGAGATTAGCCGATGACGAACGAGGAAATAATTCGGCGAGAGCTGCCTTGAGGTTATCTTCTTTTGTCGCTAACTCGACTTCGGCAGGGAGCACGAAGTCGGCCTGGGTAGCCTCCTCGGCCACTACGTCACCGTCTAGGAAGTTAGGTTGGGACGTGCGTGGTTGAAAATCTGCAGGCAGAACATGGACCATACTGATTTCCATGTTGTCGAGGATCGAAGAACCCATCGGCCCGGTATCTCCCATCTCTGACGGTCCTTCGTTTGCCAGGCTTTTCTCCTCCGGACTCCTGTCATGGACAGTTTTTGTGTTGACCTCATTGACCGTTGCCGAGGTATGTTCTTGCAAGGCATATTGGAGGACTTCCTTCTGTTGGTCGAGGGGCACAGGCTTATTGGGAACCATAACAGGATCTAGGACTTGCGTTGTGCCGCGAACCTGCTATTGATACATAATGCGGGCGTCCCTGATGTCTAGGTAGGCATCTAAGCGTTCCACGTGCTTCGTCTCATCGGCCGTAAGGCCGAAAAGAGAAACAGCAGAAAAAACTTCGAAATGGTGTCGCAAGTGCTGGAGATCTTCTAGAGAAAATGGGAGCTCGCTTGTCTCAATATCGGTATATGGGTCGACGTCAAAGCCGAGGACTCGAGCCTCTCGTATGTGCTGGAACCTAGCTTTCAGCCCTAGGTCTGAATTTTTTTGAATAATTTGCTCGGCATCAGGACAGGCCAGAACAAGATCAATCGTATCTTGGTATGCTTTCGGTAAACCGTATAGATCGTTGGCTGAATGCTTTTTGTGAAACTCTCGCATATACTCCAACGCCTCTCCGAGGAACGGTGGATGCAGGTTCCGTCTAACCCTAATCAAAGGCTCCTGTATAGGTAGAGGGGGGAGTTTACTCTCGGCTTCCGCCTTAAACTGTTCAAGGCGCGCCTTCATTTCCCTGGGTCGAAGAAGAAGTTTGATTCGCTTATCAGCCTCCTCAAATATGGTTTCCACGTCGGGATTGATCACTTGTCTTTCTTGGAGCAACTCTATCATGATGGTCGATGGTTGTCGCTGTTTTGTTCTTCGGCTGCCACTTGGGGGCCGAAGCTTCCTGAGCTGCTTATCGGCGAGCCATGCAGTCTATTCTTTGGCGCCGACGCTTCTGTGATTTAGATAGTGCAGTGTACACACCTTTAGGGGAATGATAGGTGTACCAACGTTAATCATGCGATTCCAGAGGTTTGAAGGTTTTTCGCTTTGCCGATGAGTTCGAGCTGCTAGAACTTCGTGCGTAATAATCCTCGTTATAGAATGGTGCATCGAAGTCGAGGCACCGTCGAAAACTCCCTGGTGCTGGCTTGCACTAAGTGTCTTTAGAGGTGTTGCGGCTGAGTATGTCTTAACTTGAAACAGCCTTTTGTTTGGCGCTGCGTCGACGTTTGTCTTACACCGACTGCAAAGAATCACTGATTTATCTTCTTCCTCGGCGCTGGAGTTTGTCATAGGTTGGATGATGGCCTGTCCTGAAAGAACCTCGGGTGGCTCATTTGAAAATAAATCTATCTTGAGCCGTGGCTAAGAACTCTTCGTTCGAAAGTGTTGCACTGAGACGGGCTCGACCTTCTCTTTCCCTTTGTCTCTAGGTAGATGGGCATCTACCATATTAACCGTCGCCGTAGGAAACGGGTCGGTATCAACGCTCATTTTCTTGTCTGGAAACTTGAGTTTGCCGTTGTCGATCTAGCTTTGGACGGCATCTCGAAATATGACACAGTTGTTTGTCGTATGTTTATTCGAGTTATGGTACTTGCAATATGTTCTTCCCTTCAATTCTTCGGCCTTAGGAATATTATGCCCAGGGCGAAGCTTGATGATCTTGGACAGCAGCAGTTGGTCGAAGATGGCGTCGGCCTTAGTGATGTCGAAAGTATAAACCTTTGATGTTTTGGTGGTAGATTCTTCGGTGGCCGAGCGAGTTTTTACATCCTTGGGATTGGCGTACGTCAATGCTTTGCAGACATACGGTTTATTGATGACTATCTCGGCTGCACCAATATTAGCATACTCTTCAGGTTCAGTCGAGGCATAGCTAACTGTGGGGTTTTTATAGATGGTTCCTCGGGATAGAGACTTTGAGACTTTTTCTTCTCGGAGTAGGTAGTCATATTGCTTCACGTGTTGAGCTAATTCATACATGTCTCGGAAGTTTGCCCCCAGGAATTTCTTCTTGTACTCCATGTCCAGCCCATTCAAAGCTAGTCTAACAAATTCGACTTCAGGAAGGGGTACTCGGCACCAACTTCTTGCTGACTTAAACCTGGTCAGGTAATCCATTGGCGACTTATCTGATGCTTGAGCCATCCTAGCTAATGATGAAACTAACATTTCCGTCCCCGGCCGATAGAATTGCTCATGAAGCCAACTCCTCCCAGCTCTGGATGGAGTTTGGTGGGAGATTGATGTACCACGCAAAGGCCGAGCCTGTCAATGAGAAGTTGAATAGCCGCAGTTTATAGAAATCACTATTAACGTCGCCACATTGAGCGGTGAACCGGGCCACATGTTCTAACGAGGACAAAGACGACTCTCCAGCAAACAGACTAAAATCTGGGATTTTAAAACCTTTGGGATATTCAAATTTTTCGACGTAAGCAGGGTACAGGTAGATGAATTTTGGGAATTTTGGTCCCTTTTTCAAGGCCGAATCGATCATCCTCTGGATCTCGGTCGCATCGATGGATGTCGCTTCTACTTTCTGGTCAGATCCATCCGCTTTACTGTTCGATCCTCCTTTCTTTTCCAGGTCAATTGACTTGAGCCGAGCAGGCACTGGCTCGGCCCGTACTACTGGTAAAGGATCATTCCTTGGTGGCAATTGCCGAAAATGATCGAAGGGTTTTTCTTCACAGATCTTATGTACCAGTATTTCAAGCAATCTGGTGTGTGTTTCACTAGTACTGCTTATTATGTCGCGCAGACTATCTATTCCTCGGCTGAATACATGTTCAACTTGCCGAGATTGTTCATCTAGCCGTCTTCGGAGAAACGACCTTGTTGGTGGATCAGCGCTTTCACCACCATCTTCATCGCAGTCCTCTACTACCACCTCATTGAAAATGCATGCGGTTTTGCTAGGAGCCTCTGCATTGCGAGGCTGACTGCCGAGACCAGCTTTCTTTTCTCGGTGTGTCGTGCTTGCCGACTTTGGTGTTGTGGTAACAATGGGGTTTTGTGTCTGCGGTACTGACAAATCAGTCGTTGATTTTCCCATAACTGCTTTCTTCTTGACTGATCGTGTCTCAATTGGCATGAACTTCGTAGTTTTAGCACTGGGTCCCACTGGGTGTGCCAAAATGTTGGCCCTAAAAACTACCAAGCCTACGTGGCGCGCAGGCCGAGTAACTAGTAAGCTAACTACGTCATTCGGTTGTGTGTGGGGCATGCCAACTCATCGGCTAAGCTCGGCCGAGGAGTAAAATTTGTTGATGTTGCGTTGGTTGCGCTGCTAACTTCTGCGTCTTGCGATTGCGGTCGAGGAAGGAACTTGACTCGGCTCTCGGATTCTAAAGCCTGAAGACAAGGCTACTAAATATGCGAAGTTCATAGATCGTTGTCGTCGGATTCGGTCACAGTGATGGTGTTCGTCAGAGTAAACTCACGCCGAATCGACACTAAAGTGTAAAGGCACAAATACTCAAAGCGGATGTACGTCTTGATGGTGAATGTGGTTCGGCTGTCAGAATGCCGAACTTTAAAGCCCACTTGTGAGTATCCAATCATACGACAACTCGGCGTTTAATGTGCCGAGCCCTAATTAACTGTAACACCTCACTTCGCCGAGAAGGTTGATGAGATGACCTCTGCCAATAAGGATTCAAAAATCCTTCTCGACCGAGACTTGGATAGGTAACCAGTCGGCCCCTTCGCAGTGTTGTTTATCCAAACTGAAGGTGCTCCGCAGTCGGCTGATTCTAAGGCGATAGTGCTGTTTATCCAAACTGAAGATACCATTGGTTGCCTTCACAGTGCTGTTTATCCAAACTAAAGATGTGTTGGTGAAAAGGAAAATAAAAATCTCAAGGTTGTTGAGAGGTTTCGCGTAGAGCGAGGGTTTGCGCATGGCAGATTTGTGTGTTGAGTTGGAGAGAGTTTGAATGGTGCCACTGCCTCTGTATTTATAGGAGCGTCTCTGCAATCAAGTCATACTTGGATTAGGACTCCGTATTCTGATCTAAAACTATCTCGTCCGTATTCTGATCCAAAACTATCTCGATTAATCCTTCTTCAATCAGGACTTTGAACCTAGCCTTTATCATGCCGCACACATCTCTATATCTCGTCAACCTCATCCTTGCCGAGACCCCTTAATGAATCAGGATTCCTGTTATCCGTAGGACTCTGCCTGCTTCACCTTTATCCAAACAACACTTTTCCTAACAGAACCTGGCCGATCTCGGCCCATGGGCTAAATAAACCACAAGCCTCCAAATAAAACCTTCTAGGCCGAGAACAATTCCCATTCGGCCCAACCTAATATTTTGGGCCTAAACAGAACCAAATCACCAAAATTCCCGAATTGAACAAAAATCCACAAAACTGAACATAAATTGAACACAACCCAATTAAAGATAATCGCCTAACACACAAGTCAAAATTCCACACCCAAAACCAATCCCAAGATTTTCCAAACTTTGAACCTATCAACCCAGCAACAATGAGGATCGCCTAGCTCTCAACGCCGAAGTTCAAGCAAGTCATAGATCTCGTCTCGAAGATCGACCTCGGCATCTGGGTTAACCGGCGCTGCTCCTTCCGCTTGAAGACGAAGCCGTTGTCGTTGCAGACTTCCCCATCGTGGGCGAGGAAGACAACGGAAGATTTATATTATTATAATTAATTAATTGGTTTTTCTTTTCTTTTTTTAAATTTTTATTTTTTAGTAGTTTATTTTTATTTTTTTTATATCCACTTGGCGCTCAATCATTGTTCACGTGAGCACCACGTCACAGGTTAATGGATTTTTTAACAGAAAGTTTAATGGATGTATGAAAGTGTCCCAAAATTATCACTTTAGATATCAGAATTGTATGAAGAAAAAAAAACTTGTTGTATGAAATGTTGCTAAACCAAGAAACTTCAGGCTCATAAATTGAGAATTACCCTTGTCTTTATATGTTTGGTTTCAGTTGTATTTGTGGGGACATTTTTTTAATAGAGCTTTTATTATGAATAAGATTTGCATGGCCTTTTTTATTGGCACCCCACAATGTTATGAATACACCCCATTTTCTTTTATTTGGCCTGAATTTCCTTTTCTACCCTTATTTAAATTAAATAAAAACAAACAAACAAAACCAGCACCACCTTCATCATCCTAAAACCTACTCCTTCTCGACAGCCCCCCACCATGGCACCTCCATTAACAAAATGATCGACTTACAATTAAACTAGCCAATAGTCTCATAGAAAGTCAATTCCTAGTTGACACAGAAGGATTGCTTCTTTGCAAGTAGCATTTTCAAAATTTTCACGGCCATCAAGTTGGTATTTGCACATATCTCATTCTTTACGAATAAAGTATTTTATAAAATTTTATAATTAGAACCGTTCAAATAAAATATTCATTTGATGAACCGTCAATTTATTTTATATATTTGAATGACTAAATGATATCGAATTCGAATGTTTTTTGTAGGGGTGATATTCAAATGAAAATTAAGTAATTGAATAGTCATGATTATGGAATTTATACGAATAATCCGTTATTTACAAGGAATGAGATATGTACGTTGCACGCAATGTGGGATGCAAGTATTTTCCTTTGATAATAGGTTTAAGTATCAATGCATTTGTCTTTCATAAAAAATGAAAAAGATAATACTTGTGTTTCCCAGGGGAATGAACACATCACACTCTTTCCGAATAACGTATATGTATTGTATAAATTTTTTATAATCGAAACCGTTCATATTCTTAATTTTTATTGGAAGATTTATCCCTACAAAAAAAATATTTGAATCTGATATCATTCAGTCATCAAATAAATTGACGGTTCATCATAAATGTTATTTGGTACTTACACCGTCGATTTATTCTATACATTTTGATGACTGAACAATCTCTTACTCAAATAATTTTTTTGTAGAGATGATCTTCAAATGAAGATTAAGAATATAAACGGCTCCAATTATAAAGTTTATACAATAAAAATACGTTATTTGAGGGGAAAAAAAGAGATATGTTCATTCTCTCACGGGTGACGCTAGTATTATACAAAAATTAAAGGGTACAATCATGGATATTTTACTAAAAGTATAAACCCTGCTCATAAAACGTGTTATAATGTGCCACTTAATACTACGGTCTAGTGGTATTCCTCTTCACTTGTAAGTGAGAAGTCCTAGATTCGATTCTCGCCAAAGGCGAATTTGAACCACATTAATACTAGCCCATTGTAAGGTTAAGTCCATCCATCTCCCTTAGTGTAGATGTGGATGCAAATTTCTTCCTCCTTGATCTTGGGCAAAATTGCACCTACAAAACAATTAACACCTTAAGTCAAGGCCAAGAGCCTCACGCGCCCACGATGAATTTGGGGGGGGGGGGGGGGGGGGGGGGGCTGGCTTTGGCCGAAGAACCTCCGATACCAAAGTTAGAATTTAGAGAGAAAAAGTGTTTGAGAATTCTAAAGAATTTTAGCAAGAGTTGGAAGTGCCTTTTGGGAGAGAATTGAGAGCTTTTTATAGGTGAATGGCTGGCCTCTTTGGGTGAGAGATGACCGACCACCTAGCTCCTTTTGTGGGCTAGGTTCTTGATTTAGGCTGATTTGGGAGTTATGAGAATAATTGGCTAATTAATTAGCAAATAGAATTATTGCCAATTTAACTAGCTAATTAATATGATAATTAGAAGGAATATTTTGGTGGTTATGGAATGAATACAATAAATAGCTAATTGGTTAGCTAAAAAAGGGAAAATGAGGTAAAAAAATATATGGAATGAAATAGGTTTTGGGAGTTACCTTGTAAAAGGGATTTGATGAGATGGTTTTTGAATTGTTACCTTTTTTAGGCACTTTTGACTTGGTTGAGGGATGATTGCCCGCTGCTCGCGTGTAGGAATCCCGATATGCCTCAAGGGTATTTTTGTCCTCTTTTATTCAAAATCCACGTGTCGCCTTGTGATTATTTTGTGCTCCACAAATGCCTCCACACCTGTTAGGCTGCTCGTAGGAAAGGCCAGCAGGTGTAGAGATCTTCTTGCTTTAGGAAACGTATGACCGTTTCCTATTTTGATGTAGATTCTCTCTTTAATAGGAAATTAGGTCATTCTAGGAAAGGGAAATAAATTTCTCTCAAAGCCTATTTAAGTCCACCTTAAGTGGGTTATTAAATCAACTTTGGAGAGCGATTTATTCTACCCTACAAGAGAGAGAGAGCTTAGAGGATATTTGTTCCCCATCCCCTAGCAATCTTCTACATCTTGCCCGTGCAAATGACCGTCTTTCGTTGATTTCTTCGTCTTCTCTGTGTCGCACCGATGTAAGAAAAATTTAATTTTTTCTTGTCTTCTTCTTGGATAGTGCTATTGTGGAGCAGCCATCGGGGTGGTGTGGCACATCGGCTGGCAAGGGCCAGGAGTCAGCTCGGCATGGGCCGATGAGGCGTTGTGACAGGGACCACTGCTTGGGCTGCTTGGCTTGGTTAGAGCCAAGGGCAGCTTGTGTAATTAGAGCTGCGGATTGTGGCATTGGGGCGCAATGCTAGGCGGGCCGCATGGCTCATGTCATTTGGGCTCTTGGACCTGACTCGAGCTAGGCTAGCAGCTGGGAGAAATGAGGAGGTCGTGGGCCTCATGGGCTACTGGAATGCTAGGCATGCATGCCTCATGCCTGCTAGAATGCTGGGTTGAGCTCATCCGCTGAGTACCGTGAATGGCGTTAGCTGCTTAGTTCTCTTCGCCAGGAGAAATGCGGGCTACTCCCGAAAGATGAGGTAAAGAGGATCAAGGTGGATGCATTGGCTCGTCTGATCGTTGTCGTGGAACCTACTATGAATGAAGATGGAAAGAAAAGATCTTCCTCGCTTACTCAAAAGATGCCGGTTGAGAAAAAATTGAAGACTTCATCCGCTGCTTGTGAGGATCCGTCTGCTACCGAAAAGCCTGTGATCGGCATGACTTCTTCCAATGGGAAGAAAAATGAGGCTGCTAGATCTGAGCCTGTGGTGCCTTCCATGTTGAGAATGGCTAGTACAATTGTTGATAGGATTGCTCAGCGTAAAGATCATATCATGCCCCTAGTGTCGAAGTCTGTACCAAGACGTCTGTGGTGAGCAAAGTCTGGTTCACCTTTGGAGAGGCTTGCTACTATGAAGAGCGATAAGGTGGACTCTGCTGCTAAAGTGGCGCTAAGGCCCACTCCCTTTGCTACTGAGATTGATTCGCATGCTGGGAATGAAGAGATTACTCGCATGAGCAGCTATGAGAAATCCACTAAGCCTGCTTCTAAGGAGGCTACTGAGATCTGTGTACTTTTGAAACCAGATCTGCTTAAAGATATGGATGCTTGTGCCAAGTTTGTTGATGGTGTTAGAAAAATCTGTTTGCCCAAGTTCCTTTACGAAGCATACGACCCAATATAGAAGGACTGCTCTGCTTGCTATGATGTAGACATAGCAAGGCTACCAAGGAAGTGGCGAAGACTATGGCATCTGAAGCTTATTCCTCGGCCGAGGAGATCAAGAGGTTGGATTATGAGTTCGTTGCTTTGAAGGGGTCTAATATTTCTGGCCTTACTTCTCTTCAGCTTGAGATCGCTCGCCAAGAGATCGTTGACTTGAAGACTGTGCTTGACGCGATCTAAGTTAAGTATGAAAGTCCAGAGAAGGAGATTGGATGTTACATACCTCAGATTCAAGATCTTGAGTTTGTAGTTTCTGAGCTTCGTTTCGCTGCTTATGCAAAGGATGAAGAGTTGATTACTGCTTATAATCAAGTGATCCACTTCAAGAGAATCGTCGATAGGCTTGAACCCCAAGTGTTGGAACTTCAAGGTGTACTAAAGATCAACGAAAGTCTGAAGAAGGAAGTGGATGAGCTGCAGTGTGTCCGTGTTGGTCTGCTCGAGGAGAATGAGCAGCTGAAGGGTGAGAAGAATGAGCTCGAGGTTTTGAGACCTTCTCTATTTCTCCGGAAGACTTGCTTGTTTTTACTTTTGAGGCTTCTTTTAATGAAGTAGTTGGAGAAGTTGGTGTCTAGGCTGGGGCAGCCGGGAAGAAGTGCTAGATGATGCCGCTGCTAAGAGTGTTGCGGCTGCTAAAGGTGTGGTGACCGAGTAGTCGTGGGATGTTCAAGCTGCTGAAGTGTAGTCTTCTAGGTAACCTTTAGGATTTTCTTTGTTTTTCCTTATAGCTCTTGTTTTGCTTGAACTTCTTCGGCCTTTGCTAGTTGTTTATAAACATGCTTCATTCGCTTTTCTTCATCTTCACTTCTTTTGTTCATGCCCTAACTTTTAAACTTTATAGACTAGTGGCAGGCGGGCTACTTTTTTATAAACAGATAGGCATGCGTAGCTTATGCAGCCGTAGGTGTTGGTGTAGAACTTTGCAAAGTTGTTAGCCATAGGGTTGGCAGCCAGAAGCCTTACTTATAGAAGTAGACAAGTCCGCGTAACCACTAAGTTGTTAACCTTGGCTTTCTCCAATTCTATAGGTTGCGTAGCAAGTATCACAACACTTTAAGACTTGGTGTAGGTTGTTCCGTGCTTGGCAGAGATGAAGCTTATCGACTATGTAGCATGTCTGCAGCGGATAAAGTTTCGTATATGCACGTTAGCTTATTTAACCTTTCACAAGAATGTGCGGTTGTATAAGTCTAGCATGATTTTATTGCTCGAAGGGCAAGCCGTAGGCAGTCTTCTGGAAACCGTAGACTACCTTAGTGCACTTGGTAGCAAGTTTAGGGTTCTAGGGCAACCGTTTGTAGGGCGTACTACGTAATGTGCCCCATCCATCTCTAGGGCCCAATTCTCTGCGGATTAGGCCAAGAGACCCAAAATCCTTCAGTTAGCTAAGCCTTGAAAAAGACCATTGTGGCTGTTTCTAAGAATCCTGGTGTAAGCCATCGTGCATCTAGTTATACTATGGCAGCTCGGCTCATCCACGTCTGAATATTCGGAGTGTAAGTTTATCCTCCCGCCTTGGAGAGCAAACCCATAAGGGTGTCGGGGAATTGGGTTACCCTCTCGTATTGAAGAGCAATTAGTTTATTCTCTCGCACTTGAGAGCATGGTTGGTCCCTTGGGGGGCGCAATTCCTGCGATGAGTCCCTGAGAAAGAGGCGGTCTTATTTTGAAGTGCAAGAGTGATCAGTTATTGTAAGCATGCAGCCGAGCCAAGTTGTGATTACTTCTAAATTCCTTATTGAAAAACGAGTGAAATGAACAAGAACTTAGCTGTAAGGTAGGAATTGCATAACAACTTGATAGTCCTCAGCTTGTGAAGTGGTGCCTGTCGAGTTGCTTAAGTCTTCAGGCTTTGATGTAGTGGGAGGTCACACATGATACTTCCTCAGATTGTAAGCGTTCCACTGCTTTTTGATCTTTTTGTCGTTTCATGGTGGCGAGGGTGTAATTACTCTTGCCGCCTACTCAACTAATCTTGTACAGACCTTTCTAGATGGGATCCATCTTTTTGGAGCCTTCTTTGCGGGCAGTGATGAAGGCTTTCCTTAGGACTAGATCTCCAGGCTGGAACTGCCGGATCTTGGCCCATTTTTTGTAGCTGGAGAGGAGCTGCTGCTGGTAAGCTGCGATACAGGTGATGGTCTGCTCGCATTTCTCATCTGCCAAATCTAAACTTGTGGCCATCTCTTTACTGTTCTACTCAATGCTTGGTAGTAGAACGGTGATACTTGGCTTGGCTTGATGACATTAGGATGAATGATTGCTTCTGAGCAAAATGCCAAAGAGAAATGAGTCTCATCAGTTGTTCGTCTTTTGGTGGTACGATATGCCCATAGACATCCAGGAAGTTCATTTCACCATTTTCCCTTGTTGCTGGTTAGGGATTTCTTGAAGCAGTCGAGCATCGTCTTGTTGGATGTTTTGAAGCCTAAAATGATCGACTGCTCGGGCATCGATCTGTCTGGGGTGACAAGGACCACGCCTGCTCGCGAGCCTTTGTAGTTGGATGCGTTGTCGACATGCAAATGCCAGAACCATTGAGGGAGCAGATGTGGCTAAGGTGTGCTCGACTGCCTTTGAGGCGTTGTTAGGCCGCTCTGTTGCATCACCTTGGCTAGGCGTGAAGGCTTGGTAGGAAGCCATGGAGCTGGGGCCATGCTACACGCAGCAGGAGATACTCAACTGCCGGTATTGGGCCATTCTAGAATTGAATTATGGAGCAAAGGTCGGTTGGGGTCGTGTGACGCGTAGCAGGAGGTGGTGCTCAACTGCTGGTACATGTTGCTCATATGTAGAATCTTTTGGGGTGATGAGGACAAAACTTGTTTTCGAGTATGTCCTTCCAGTGTTCGTCTGCCTTTGGTGTGTCTTTTGGGCCGAGTTGTTGCGTTCGTCATAAAACTTTGCATCCGTCAGGGTCTACGCATTTATCGTTGCACGTCTCGATTGGGTGGAATAGTGCGTCATGAGGATGACTGCATGCATTTGAAGGTAAAACTTGAGCTTTCGGGTTGCAACAACTATCACCAAAGTTAGCTTTTCAATTTCTGGTAGCATCGAGGAGAGCTTTTTGAACTGTGGAATACAGGTAATCGGGCCCCCAGCTCTTCTCCTATGATGGTAGAGCTTATTACTGCTTCAGATACCATCAAACATGGGAATAAGTCATCCGCTGCTTTCGGTTTGGATAATAGGGAGGTGATGTCGGGTACTTCTTCAAGTCCTTGAATGTGTATTGGCGAGCCACGTCCCAAAGTACATGTTTGTCTGGCAGAGCGAAAAAGTCTGCCAGAGTTAGATCTTCTTTCATGATTAATTTTCCAAACAGCGGATGGTCTGCTGGAAGTCCTTTTTGGAAGGCTGCTCTAGCTATCGAGTCGTTGCATCCGACTATCTTTGCCTTCTTTACTTTGAACCTCTTCACATAGTCGCGAAGCGACTCATTTGGGTTCTTCTTGACGTTGAACAAGTGGTCGGACTTCTTCTTGATCGAGCGATATGATGAATATTCTTTGGTGAAAACCAAAGATAGTTCGTCGAAACTCCAGATGGATTGTGGCGGCAGGGTGCAGAGTGGTGGCGAATATCTTGCAAATGAGATCATCGTTGTTTCGATTGAAGATCATTACACTTCGATAGTGCTTCAAGTGTCTCTCCCGGTCTCCATCCTCTTTGAAGGATGTGAAATGTGGCATGCTGAACTTGTATGGAGGCTCTACCTGTTCGATCTCATCCGTGAAGGGTGACATGTTTATGTTGGTCATGTTTCATCGTAGTGCTTTGTCGATGACCTTGTTGCGTCTGAAATTAGGCAATCGTTTAGTCAAGAGTCTCTCTACTTCTTCCTGAATTTGCCTTTGTTGAGGTAGCGAAGCTCTCGGCTGCCCCCAGTCGTGACTTGCTGGTATAGGCTGTTCTTCCATATGTTTGGCTCGTCCATGCCGCGGATACAGTGTATGTGGTGCGTTCTAGCAGGCGAGCGAGTTCTTCGTATGCTGCTAGTTGAACTTGAGCCGAATTGAGTGACTGTTTCTCTCCGTCCGTCGTGTTGCCTGCTCCGATGTGAGGTGGATAATGCTCCTTACGGGCTTAGTCACGAATGAACAATTCGCTTGGAATGCTGCTTATGTTGATTATCAGAGTATGGCCCCAACCGTGAATATATGTTCGTCCGTGGGCCTAGTCGAGAGTGCACGCTCCTCCACGCGCTAAGACGGGAATATACGCTATCTCAGGGGCCTAATCAGAAGTGTACCCCGCCCAAACGCTCGGTTTCGTGGCTGGTTGAGTGGCTACTTACCGAGATGCTGCTGGAGAGGTTCCTCGTCTGCCCTTGTCCTACTTCGGGACACCTCGTCTGGGGCACGTTGGATCTCGGTGCGCTGCAGGAGCTGGTGCACCAAGGTCGTCTGTTGTGCAAGGGCGCTCGTCAACTCTATGACTTGTTGAGACAAGTGTTGTTCGCCATTTAGATTGGAAGAGCTTAGAATGAATGTGCCTCCTTGAGCAGTGGAAGGGTGGTAGACTCTAGGCGCGAGATTTGAGTTGGGAAATGTCAAATCCGCGAAGAAATGTGGTGAGAATACCCCCGGTTTGATCGTAGGCCCAGAAATTTGAAGCCGGGACGGTTAAACTAATCTCGGACCGACTTGATCTGCTTAGAAGGCCACAGGAGCAGACTGGGCTGCGAAAGTAGGCTGGGCCGCGAAAGTGGGCTGCTCGGTGGGAACAGGCTGGGCTGCGTGAGCAGGCTGGACCGCGGGAGCGGGCTGCTTGTCGGGAGCAGGCTAGGCCGCTAGAGCAGGTTATTCGACGAGAGTAGGCTGGGCCACGAGAGTGGGCTGCTCGGCAGGAGCAGGCTGGGCCACGAGAGTGGGCTGCTCTAGAGGATGCTCAGCGTGTGATGCTCGCGAATGCGAGGCTTAGGCTCGGCTTGGCAATGCATTAGGCTTGCGTTGGGCATGGAGTGACATGGCTCGAGCCGTGGTGGTGGAGCCATGGACCTCGTCGTGGGTGATTGTCGTGGTGGCCACCGCGGTGGTTGCCATGGTAGAGCCTTGTGGTGGTGGTGCCATTCCACTTGTTGTCATATTTAGCCTCGTGGATCGCCGCAGTTCTATTTCTTGATTATTGGAATTTTCACTCGTGGAATTTTCTAATTTCTAGCCATTGTATTCCTCTTTTACGTTTTATCAAAGAATCTTTGCAAATAAAAAATTCTAATAATAAGAACGTACGAAAAATACAAGTGAAATAGAAAATAGAGAAAAAAACCTTTTTTACGCGAGAGTCTTCTACGAGTGTGGATCTCAACTCTCAATGAAAGCACCAATTTGTGGATGCAAATTTATTTCTCCTTGATCTTGGACAAAATTGCACCTACAAAACAATTAACACCTTAGGTCAAGGCCAAGAGTCTCACGATGAATTGGGGGGGGGGGGTCTTTGGCCAAAGAACCTCCGATGCCAAAGTTAGAATTTAGAGAGAAAAAGTGTTTGAGAATTCTAGAGAATTTTAGCAAGAGTTGGAAGTGCCTTTTGGGAGAGAATAGAGAGCTTTTTATAGGTGAATGGCCCGCCTCTTTGGGTGAGAGAGGACCAGCCACCTAGCTCCTTTTGTGGGCTAGGTTCTTGATTTAGGTTGATTTGGGAGTTATGAGAATAATTGGCTAATTAATTAGCAAATAGAATTATTGTCAATTTAACTAGCTAATTAATATGATAATTAGAAGGAATATTTTGGTGGTTATGGAATGAATAAAATAAATAGCTAATTGATTAGCTAAAAAAGGGAAAATGAGGTAAAAAAATATATGGAATGAAATAGGTTCTGGGAGTTACCTTGTAAAAGGGATTTGATGAGATAGTTTTTGAATTGTTACATTTTTTGGGCACTTTTGACTTAGTTGAATGATGATTGTCCGTTGCTCGCGCGTAGGAATCCCGATATGCCTCAAGGGTATTTTTGTCATCTTTTATTCAAAATCCACGTAGGAATCCCGATATGCCTCAAGGGTATTTTTGGGCACTTTTGACTTGATTGAGGGATGATTGTCCGCTGCTCGCACGTAGGAATGCTGATATGCCTCAAGGGTATTTTTGTCATCTTTTTATTCAAAATCCACGTGTGGCCTTGTGATTATTTTTGGCTCCACAGTAGATAATATCCTTTGTTTAAAAATAAAAAATAAAAAAGATTAAAAAGGTATTATAATGTGGGTGGAGTCATCGCAACCCCACATCAATTTGTTCGTCATTACAACGTTGGGTCCTTCCTACCGTACGCCTTTTTGCCCTAAATGAGGTAAAGATTGAGACGTCTAATAATGGAAGCTAAACTAAACTATTTACCAATTTGGTGAGGGTCTATAAAGATTTAATGCCGACCCAAACTCCATTGGAGCTGGATTGTCTGCTCTCCCACTTTCCATTCTTTTCTCATTCATTTCTGTTTGTGCGGTCACGGTTAAGACACGTCAACATTTTATATTAATTTTTTAATAAAGGTAATAAGACAAAAAACAATAAGAATATAAAATGTTGACATAGCTTAACCGTGATCGCACAAACAAGAGGAGATGGAAAGGGATGAGAAATGAGAGGGCAGACAATCCATCTCCAACTCCACTAATATTCTGTTTAATTGATTTGATTGAACGGTCCATTCAATTGGCGACGTATCAACTAATTATATATGCATTTATATCCACCATCTGTGCGCTTAACCCACCGACTTAAAAGAGTCATTCGCAATTGAATGTATTGTGAATGTGCAAATCCGGCTTAGACAAGTTGATTTAAGCAGTGTTTTCTATTCTTTATTTTCAAATTTGAATATATTTCTCGTAGTTAGATGAATTCAGTGTAATTATTCTCTTGTTTGTAAAACAAAAATGTATTGTGAATGTATGACTTGCCGATTCATAAAAACAGAAGTTGAAAGTCATGCAGTTCTTTTTTATTAATTTAGATAATAAATCAATATCTCGCTAGATATCTAATATGTTACTATGAATCGTGATAATGCAATTAGACGTACTATTATATTTAAATAATGGTTTAGATTCAAAGTCTAGTATCTTATTGATCGTGCTAAACTGTTTAGCAAGAAAAGAAAAATTTTATTGTGCCCGGACCAGTGGAGTTATGTATCATTATATGAGTGGAGGAAAGTTTTATTTTTTAAGTTAATTTTTTATCATAAATATTTCACAACTTGTATAGTAACATGTAGTATACCACTCTGTGTTCCGGACACCGAGAGATCCCCCCGGCAAAAAGAAGATTCGCGTGAAATGTTAACTGGGGGCCATTTTGTAATTTCAAATGCAGCAGCTGCTTGGGCATATATAGTAGAGTAAATCCATGTCCTTTTCGCCATAGTTCAAAGCATTACAAGATGGAAATATCTAAAGGCGCCACTAATCTCCTCCCAGAAATTCACATTCAATCTGTGCAGACCGTGACACCAACCAAGGTAACCGATCCACGGCAAGTGCGCCAAGTGTCAGCGGTAGACCCTATAGGTTTTGGAATATTCCGGAAGTGTCTTCACATCCTTCTTTACCACGCAAAGGCAACCGAGGACGGTGCTCGTTGGTTTCACGTTGGATGGCTCAGGGAGTCTCTAGCAAGGGCATTGCTGGAGCAACCGTTAATAGCAGGGCGATTTCGACAAGCTTTTGATCGTCAGAATGAGGAAGGAAATCAACTGGAGATTGTGTCAAATGATAGTGGCGTTAGACTTTTTCAGACAAGCATCCCGATAACATTGTCCGAGTTTCTTGATTTGAAGGGCAGCAGAGACGGAGAGGATGCGGAAGCTAAGCTTGTGTTTTGGAAAGATATTGATGAAAAAAATCCTCAGTACTCTCCACTTGTTTATGTTCAGGTAATCAACTACATGCATCTTTTTATGTAAAGAGCTTTGTGTTATTATTATTATTATTTTGAAGTTAACCTCGACGGTACTGGTGAAGTTAATTAATGGAAGGAGGAAAAAACAACGCTTAAATTGGGGACATAAAACCAAACCTCTCAAAAGAATTTAAGCTAGCTTTCACTAGAAAAAAAATGATTAGACAAGGGATATCCCCTGTTGCCTAGGACAATTTTTGTTCTAGTGTTTTGGTGTGTAAGGTATTTTCAAATTTGAAACATGGATGATTATTGCTTGGTTTTTATTATATATTTTTCATTGTTTTTTCTCTTAGGTGACCAAATTCCAATGTGGAGGATGCTCAGTTGGAATTAGTTGCAGCATTCTTCTGGCAGATATTTTGTTGAAGGAAAACTTCTTAAAGAAATGGGCTAAAATTCACAACAATCTGCTTTCAAAAGATGATCTACCTGCAGCACCAATGTATTATATCCCTGGTATTATGAAATCCACTGGTTGCTCCCCCACCAGCATATTTAGCTCTAATCCTAGCAAAAAATGTGGCCAAACTGTTATTTTCACTATCTCTGCAGAGACTGTAAATCCATTGAAGGATGATGCATTGCAGCTTTGTGTTGAAGAAGCAGAGAACAAGTATGGTAACAATATGGCTCCCAACTTTCCGATGTTTTTGAAGACCAACTACTGCAATGCAATAAAGGTTGAGAAGTTTCCAAAAGATGGACTTATTAAGCCGAAACGGCTAGGTAGTCGGAGTCAGATTTCTAGAGCAGTGTGGGATGATTTTGGAGCAAATGAGATCGAATTTCGCGAAGGGAATAAGCCGGAATATGTTTCATATTGGGTTGGATTCGTTTCTGGTGGACTTGTCATGGCAATGCCATTGGCTGATCAAAAGGGCGCTCTCAATGAAGTGAAAGTAGTGATTGTCACAGTTCCTATTGAGAAGGAAGTTTAGTGGTCTTCAAACTCATAGTTTCTGGGAAATTTGTGCTTCTATAACTCCCAGTATCTCTCTTTAATTTGATAAATAAAAAAATCATGTATAAGTTGCTGGAATAAGAGTCAATGATATAAACAAAACAATACATGTGTTTATATGGTTAATCATAAACAAAACGGACTTGCATAAAAAAATATCTTTTTTCTCTCCTTCCGTGAGAGAGCTTCTTTCCTCTGTGAGAGTTCTCCCCCCACCTCTCCTCCTCCTCCTCCTCCTCTTCCTCCTCCTCCTCCTCTAGTAAGGCTTTTAGCTAAAATGGTCATTGAGATTTGCATAACTCCTCACTTTGATTCTTGAGATTTGAAATAAATAGAAGTGGTCATTGAGATTGTCCACCATCAATCATTTTGGTCATTTCGTGAAAAATTATGTTAAATAAGGATCAAAATGACAAAATTATCCTCAATTTAAAACAATAGGCCAAAATGATTTGACAAAAAATTAAGGGTATGTGGGTCATTTTATTCTTATTTTATGGAGATTTTTTATGGAATGACCAAAATGATTGATGATGGACAATCTCATGACCACTTCTATTGATTTCAAATCTCAATGATCAAAGTGAGAAGTTATGCAAATCTCAGAAACCATTTTTACTAAAAAGCCTTAATTAAATAATATAAGAATTGGCAAGAAAATCTAATCAGTTATCACTGCTGTGAGTCTGTGACAAGTCAGATTTCGACGAATCGATGAGAGAACAATTAAAGTGGCAGTTTTGCCATTGAAAGCAATTCAAGTGGCCGGTTGAGCAACTTGCATTCAGTAACTGCAGAGGCTCTACAAGTTGTCAACTACCTCTCAGAAAACTTGTGGAGCACAATATTGTGTGTTCTTGTCAACATATCTCAACTCCCCACTCTCAGAATTTTAACCCTAATGGACCGGTGTGGTTCGCAAATTAAGTTTTCTGGGAGTGAAAATTTTCATACTCATTCCCAAAGTTATAATTCGCGAACCAACAACAAAGAAGCTTTGTCTTCGTATATTTAAGTGATACTGAGTGGAGGAAAAAAACCCACAACAATCATATTCAGATTGAAGATACAAAATAAAGTTGTAAATGTAATGAATAGTTTGTATGAAATACCTAACAAAATATACAATATACAGATGCAACACTAACCAATAACGAAACAAATTAAAAAGTGCAAGAGCTATATTTAATGCGTAGATTAAGTTTTAGGGTTTTGTTTTGGTAAGCCATAACCAATATTGTGTAGATGATAAATAATGCAGATGATAAGTCGATAGTTGATAACTTCTCCATAATGATTAGTCAGACATACCATGGTGGTTACTTCTTATATATTGTTGTTATTTTTTTAATATGAAGTTTTGTTACCATATTTTCTTTTTGTCCATACGTTTTCTTTTGTCCATACCACACTTACACGTTTAATTAATTAATGCAACTATTTCACACACCTAACGCAATTAGTTTTCTTTCATCCTTAAGGTATTTTACTATGATCATAATTATATTATTATAAAACTAAACTAAGGCTATGATACCAAATTCAAAACGGAGGGATCTGTCAAGTAGTCAAATGGGCAATACAACTGTTAGACACCAAGCCTTGAACATGGAACAAGGACACGGAACTGCCTATAAAAAAACACTAACAGGGTTGTGAGCAGAATTCAGATGCGGTGGCGGATTAAGAAAATATTATTGAGTGATTAATAAGAATAGTGCGCGCATCACATAATTTTTTGAACTGTATAGCATGAAAATTAGCATTTCATCGAGCCTTGGTAGATAACTTTTCTCCATGCATGTTTTTCTGATATATATGGCTTCACATGAAGACTGGTTTCCAGCCGCTACCGTTGTTGCTGAAGTTCTAATTATGTTTCACGTGAGGGAGCAGCACATCCGAAGCCTTTGTACAACATCAAATTTAAAGACTTCCAAAGCATCTGCATGAGAAGATTTTGGTATCTTCTTCTTCTTCTTCTCCTCTCTCTCTCTCTCTCTTTCTCTCTCTCTCTCTCATGGGTAGTTTGGACTTGTGTGCTGCACAGCACAGCTGGTCTGTGGATTATATCAGAGAAACTTTTTCAACAGCCGTTGAGATCGATCTGACGGTTAGAAATGAAATGCGTATTTAAGGATGCGTAAATAGGCATGCGTACCAGAGAAAACGCACTATTGCTACTCGTATTATCTATCCTCAGCAAGCAGCGTTCTTGAAAGGCAGACGGATTTCTGATTGCATTGGGTTTAGTTTCAGCAGGCTTCAATATTATCGACAAAAAAACTTATGGCGGTAATGAGGGGATCAAAGTTGATATCGCTAAGAGCATCTCTAATGGGAGTTCCTATTTAGGGACTCCTACCACCACCTTTAAGTACTCATATAAGGACTTAAAGGGAATTTTTGTGTCCCTAAAGGAATATTGCCTCCAATGGGAGAGTCCTTATAGTAGAATCCATAAATTTGAGGTTTTACACTTTTATGTGATAATTTGATTAGGTGCACATTTTTTGTTTATGTTAACATTACATTCACATTTTTTGTTTATGTTAACATTACATTCTCGTAAAATATTGTTGTGAACATTTTAACAAAAAAAAATTCAAATTCTGACACTAATTTTTTTCTTCACAAAAACGTAACTAGAATTGAGTACGAGTGAACTGAGTATAGGAGATGAAGTTGTGATAATTTGGTATTTATAGGAATAATGAGAGAACAAAATGAAAGAGTAACCCAAATTGAAAATATTAATATTTCAACAGACGCATGTGGGTACATACACCAAATATCCAGAGAATCCCTATACTTTTGGGACTCACTTTCCAATCCACTGGAGATTCATTTTGCCCCTATATTTGTTTTATACTCATTTTATACGATGGTTGTCCCTATTTTCCACTGGAGATATGCTCTAAGGCATTTGATACTTTGAACTGGAACTTTCTTCTCTGTGTTGTCTAGTTTCGATTTCTTTCGTATTTTTTGTGACCGCGTGCATACATTGTTATAGTCAGCTCATCTTTCGGTTTTGGTAAATGGCACTCCGTAAAGATTTTTTTCTTGTTCAAAAGGTGCGTGTCAGGGCGATCCTCTATCTTCACTTCTTTTTTGTCTGACTAAAGAACCTCTAAGCAGAGGTTTAACTTTATTGTACTCTATTGAGCAAAATTCTTCTATTTCGGCACTAAGGGGTTGTCGTCCTCCAACTCATGTGCTATATGTAAATGATCTTTTTTATATTTTTGCCGTGGAAACATTTGATCTCTTCGTTCTTTTCGGGATTTCACAAATTAGTATGGTCGTACTTCTAGACATTAATGCCAATAAAAGCACTTTTTATCTTGGATCCACTTCTTCTCACAGTAAGCCTCAAATTGAGAGATATCTTAGTTTTCGGTTACGTATGGCTCCTTTCACTTATCTTGGAGATTCTATTTTTAAACCAAGAAGGGTTCACTTTTAAGCTTGCTACGTAAGGCTAAGGCTTGTCTTTCAGGGTGGAAAGGTATACTTCTATATGGCAGGAAGTGTTCAGTTAGTGCAATATGTTTACCAAAATTTGTTTCTGCATAGTTTTTTCAGTTACTCAGTGGCCAACTAGTCTATTGAAGCATTTTTTTTGTGTGTGTGTATGTACTTTGATTTGGTCTGGGGATTTAGTTTTCCATGAGTTAGTTATTGTTGCTTGGTATATGGTGTGTGGGCCTAAGAGGTAAGATGGGCTTGGTGTGCATGATTTGGCTTCTTTGAACTTAAGAACGTTACTTGGTTTTGTTTGGGAGGCTTTGCAATCTTCTTCTTTGTGAGGTTCTTTTGCTTGTCAACGCTTCCCTCTTGTGTTTTATAAAAAACAAGATGTCTACTACCTTCTCTCTGTCTGTGGGAGTTCTTCTCCCTTTCTGTGGGGGTTCTCTCTCCTTTGTGAGAGATTTTTACCAGTTTTCTCACCCTCTCTCCCGTTTTCCTCCTTTTCTTCAGTTTCTTCCTTCGATTGCCGTTTTGAGAGTCGGCGGTCTGGGTTTTCTCCTTGTTTTTTTGTTTTTTTCCACTCCTTTTCCCTGTTTTGCAGCCCCTATCCCTCCAACACAGCCCTTCTATATGTCCATCACCAACCCACACCTCAATCATTTTCAACCATGTTCTTTCCCACCATCTTCCCTCTCCCTAAATCAAAACTTAGATCTTAAAGTTTCAGGCCCGATCTGGAATTTCAGTTGCACTTTAAGATTTGATTTTTGCTTTGGGTTTGCTTTTTGGTTTGTTTTGGCTGTGGGTTGTTTTTTGTTAATGGGGATTAAGGTTTTATTAGCTGTTTTTAATTTTGGACTAACTGCTTTTGATGTCTTTTTGCATATGTTTGTTGCTGGTGCTCCTCTCAGTCCTTCCTACAGTTGTGGATTTCATGTTTGCGGTGGTGGGTTGGATAGTTTGAGAGTCATGTTTGACTCATCCTCTGATCGCTTGAAGATGACGCATGTTGCTAGCTTCGAGAGACTGCTACAATACCATCTTCTACAGATCTCATGTCGAGGCTTCGGTCTCTTGTCTCCTCTTTGGTGCTTGGGGTGCTGGAGGCGGTGCATGCAAAAAGATTGAAGAAGTTGTTAGGTTTCTTTGTATTTTGCGTTTTCTGTTATGTGCTCCAATTTCTGTTTTGGGTCACTTGTACCCTCCTTAGGTCTTTTCTTGGTAGTGTGATGGGTGACGTTTTGTGAGCATCAGATGCGGCGTCAAGGTTTCTTGTATCCCCTTACACTACTTGGTATTTTTTGCTTTAATTTGGTTGTTTGCCTCTTTGTAGGCTTTCTCTGTATCCTTAAAAAAAAAAAAAAAAAAAAAACAAGATGTCTACTTGCAATCTTCAATAAGGCATGGTTTGAAGCGTGCTATTTCTTTTTTGCATAAGCATAGTCATTAGATTATTGGTGATGAAAGGTTAGTTTCTTTTTTGTTTGATAAATGGTTGGAGGAACCGATTATTTAACCGTTATTTATCTCTAGTAATTTCTCCTATTAATCTTCCTCGAGTTTCTGATTAATGTTATTCAAGTTCAGAGTTGGGGCTGAGGTTATATAGCGACATTTCATCCCTCCTTGGCTTTCTATTTTGGTTTGGAGACTTTTTCATGTTAAGCTTCCCACTTATGATATACTTCAGTGTTTATTTGGCTTCTTTTCCGTTTATGTTGTGGTTCAGAGGAATTTGTTGCTGATCTTTCTTTCGTTATCGAAGCAACCTTGGACATGGTTGGCTTGTTAGTTTGTACTTCTCTGTCCTTTTCTGATATTGTAACGATGTTTTGGGACACATTTGTGGGTAAGTCTTTTGTCTCGTCAATTACATAATCTTCGGATTTTAACGGGCCTTTTCGCTATTTCTATCATATAAAAAGCACACAATAAGTCTATTTTTGAGAACCGAACAATTTCTTTACATCACTTATGTATGTCCATTAAATCTACGATTGTTCATCCTGGAAAGTTTGTTCATTGATCTCTCAAGGTTTGGGTATTTGTATAACTTGTTCTATGAGTATTAGACATATCCCTATCAAGGCACCTAATATACGTTCCTTGTTTTGGTCTCCACCTTGGTTTTCTTTTTTTAAGCTTAACATTGATGGCTTGTCTAAAGAAAATCATGGTCATGCTGCTTGTGAGGGAGTTTTTAGGGATTGGCATGGTCAGTTTCTTGGATGATTTTGTCAAGGTATTGGTCATCAGAACTATGCAGAGTTATCAGCAATTATTATAGGTGTCGAATTTGCTTATCAGCGAGATGGACTATGCTTTGGTTAGAAAGTAATTCTTCTAGTGCTCTTTCTTGTCTCCGTTCGGATGATCACCTGTTTGGCTCGCATTTGAGAGATGAATTTTTATTGCTAACATTTATTGAGAAAGGTATGTGGTTGTTGATAGTTTTACTAACATGGGTTTATCTTCCTCAAACTTGGTCGACTTCCCTTCGTCGGCAGTTCTTACTTCTTTGCATTTGGATTTCCTTCGCTTGGCTGGTTTTCATTTTTCGGATTAGTGTGTATCACAACTTTCAGGTTAGTCAAACTTTCCTAATGTGTGCTTTTCTTTTTCTTGGTAACAAATTGGTTTTGGTGTTTTCAAGCTTGTTTTGCAGGTTTATTCATTTTAGCCTGTGCTTCAAACGACCTAGGTTTTATTGCCCGCCTCCCACCCACCCCCCCCCCCCCCCTTCTCTCCTTCTTGCGTTTACACTTTTTCTTTCGAGTTGAGATTTTCTGCACCCATTTTTGCCTGTGACCCCTCTGTGCCTTTGCTTTTTAAACTAAACATAATTAATGTTAACTTGACAATAATTAAAATAATAAAAAATAAACCAAATCCTTAGCCAAAAAGCAAAGGCACAGAGGGGTTACAGACAAAAATGGGTGCAGAAAATCTCATCTCTTTCAAGGTTGATGTCCCACCCCCGGGTAATTTTCTTTGTCGATTTAATAAAATTCTTATTGTACCGTGGAGGCTTTCCTAAAAATAATTGTATGCACATTCATTTGAGGTAAATCCAACTAATGTCCGGCTACTACTTTGAAAAAAGATTATGTGCAAGGGCCAAGGCACGTATTAATCATTTGGGGTACTTTGGTCAAGGCAGAATCCCCTCTCTCCTTTTCTTTAAGAATGGCCTAATAGTATACCTGATATGCAATCTTTGGATGGAAGTAGTGGGAAATATTCTGCTAATAGAGAGGTTTTTAGAGTACCTGAATTATGTGCGTAATCATGCAAACTATGAGTTCATTATGTTTGCCAAATCCCATTTAACTGAACACAAAATTAATTGTCTGTGGTTGTGTGTATTTGACAACGGAAAATCCATTTAGTACTATATACTTTGACCCTTCTTTGCTTCAATTAAAATATTACATGTGAATGCCATTTATTATATTGCGATCTAGTGGTATTCCTCTTCACTTGTTAGTGAGAGAGTTTAGGTTTGATTCTCATCAAAGGCGAATTTGAATCAAATTATTATAGGTAGCTAATTATAAGACTTAACCCGCTCTTCCACTCTTTAATATAACTAATATCATATGTATTTAAAAAATATTACATGTGAAGTCGAAGTCGCAATACTTGCATGTCTCATACATGTCTACGTATTGTCTTAGTCGAATAATATCATCATATATAGAAGTGTGAACACTGTGATTTGTGGTGAACCGGATGTATGGACTCGGAGTGCATGCATGCAAAAGAAAATTTCTAGAGAAAAAAAATATAAGCATAATGTTATTGTAAGATACAAAGCAATCCATTTCAGTAAAAAGATTTAAAGCGTTAACCTCTGATTAATGCTTACAAACTGATAGCTAGCATTAAAGCCAGCAAAATCACGAAGAAGCTAATAAAAGAAGTTAAGAAAATTAAATAATATATAGTCTTCTTAAGAATCTAGAGATGATTAACCAAAAAGGGAAATAATGGTCTTGGTTTCTCTTTTCGGCCTCCCCCGCGCGCCATCGGTTCTGGCATACTGCTATGGTGGTTGTGGTGGTAGTGCCGTACATTTGTAATCTCATCCACGACTGCCATTGGATGCTTTTTCTCCATAAGCATTATATTCATCATAACTAAACCAAGACTCCACATCCTCAGAACTGAAAATAAAAACCACAAAATAGTTATGAGCAAACACAAACCACGCACAAAATAAAATAAAAACAAAAACAAAAAAAAAGAAAAATACTACTTACTCATGGCGGTCCTCGTCATTTTGGTCAAGACTGAAGTTGGTGTGTGATGACGATGGAGGCCAACTGTGTGTTTGCAGTTCAATAGGGCTTCTTTTGGCGAGTAACTGTTTGTAGTAAGCAGGGTCGAGAGTGTACTGAACGGTTGAGTTTGAACTGATACCATAGAATTTAAGGTCGCGGTGATCTTCAAGTGGTTTTCCGTTGAAAATTAGATTTAGGTGGTCAGTGGATGTAAGGTCGGGTATAAGTTGGCCTTTCTGAATCGTGGTTTTGATGTCAAGCACATTGTCATAGCGGGACGCTGTTAAACTGAAGTAGACGGAGGGTGCACTGCTAAAATATAAAAGCAACATTGTGAAATCAATAAACCCTTAATTCACAAATACTTAAACGATGGAAGCACGAAATTTGAAAAATCTAGAGTGATAAAAATATAGAACAATGTTGCAGGCTCTTTGAATAATTTTGTTTGTTGCTCTATAAACCTAGAAGGCACTATAGGATTTGTTTATATAGAGCTCCTGGCCGAGTACTTTCCTTGTTGATCAAGGGAAAACCCTTCCCTTCTTGTTCAATTATTTCCTAAGCGGTAAAGGACGTGAATTGCTCAATAAGAGTTTTACTTCCCCCAAAAAAGAACAAAAAAAGAAAGTTCGACATACCTTTTTTCAGGAGCCAATGACTATCCATAACCATTACGTACCTTGACACCGAAGAGATGAGTTCGACTCAAATGTTGTCCTAGTTGATGAGACCGCAACGAGATATCATTGAAAAGTATAAAAAGAAAGTACGGAGATTTGATTTAATTAGGGAAATTATTTTGAGGTAGATTTAGGAAAGGGATCCTCTCCGGATCCCTTCCACCAAGTCCACTCATCCGGGCTATTGAAATTTGATCCAACGACTACAAACAGGGGGCCTCTTTAAAGTTATAATAACTTTAGCTGTTGGATCAAATTTCAATGGCCCGGATGAGTAGACTTGGTGAACTTGGTGGAAGGGATCTGGAGATGATCCCTTTCCATAGATTTAATTAGGGGTTTAATATTATTATTACTTTAAGATTTAGGTTTTCTTGTCCTTGTGGGCTAAGGAGTGTTATGACTTATTTTCTAGTATTACTTCTTTGTACGCTTATGAATACCTCCTTATGGAGAAGACTAAGGACTCGTTTGGATATGCTTTTAAAATGACTGAAAGCGCTTTTGGTGAAAATATTTATGGGTTCCAGAAGCACTTAAAATGTTTTCTACAAGAAGCACCAGTTATGTGCTTCTTCCAGTAAGCACTTTAAGTGTTTTTCCAAGATTTACTTGCATTTTTACTAAGGATTGTTTCTAAAAATATTTTCACCACAAATGCTTTCAGTCATTTAGAAGCACATCCAAACGAGCTCTAAAACATTCCGAAGTTTGTGAGATTATTAGAGAATTTTAAATTTAACCTAAACCATTTAGAGGTATTGAATGGAAAATTTGAATACCTACGTAGGAACTTGATCTTATTGGATGTACGTTTGGATCTTCATTAATTGATGTTGTTGAAGCCCTAGCAGGGGCAGGGAGGAAGTGCGAAAGTTAATTTGTTGTTTTGAAGTACACAATTACAGGAGATAAAATGAGGGAGGAACAAAATTAATTTTTCTAAATTTTGTTGTTATGAATTTAATATGTGTCAATTACTTATTGGGGCCACAAAGAAGCCACATCAAATTTGGGTGCAGAAGATTTGATCTCCAATTACAGAGATAAAAGGAAAACAGTTCCATGCTCCAATGAGGGAGGAACAGAATTAAAGAAAGGGACTGTGACCTATCGATTAGTTGAATGAATGGGATTCAATTCAAGGACTTGATTGGATGAACTAATGCGTTATTTATCTGCTGTGACACAACACTAATAATGAACACTTTGACTCGATGTCATGATTTTATTTCAATGGACATGACTATCTTATTGTAAATATATATTGGATGTTGAGTTCAAAATCAATTTATTCTTCCACCTTTAATATAAAAATACCGGCGTATAAAAAAGGCATGACCCTCTTAGGTCAATCTCCAATGCATCTAAAAATTGGAACTCAAAAGTATATGTCTAAATCTCTCTAATCCACGGGAGAGTAATTAAACTCACATGTAATTAAGGGTTACTTTTAGCTACGTCTTTGGAAGTCAAATTTAATCTCATTTTGCTTCATGTAACTCAAAAATCGCATTTATTCCTTGAAACTCAAAGCTCACACACGTTACCCTTGGAACTCGATTTTCATCCCATTTTGTCCCCTGAAACTTAAAAGTCATTTCTATAAAACTTAAAATTTGCTTCATATTACCTTTAGATATGTTAATCTCTTATGTGGGTTGATGGGTGCACTAGGCTAATCAATTTCTTTTCTATTTTTTTTATCTCTTCATTTCTTTTAAACTTAATATTCTTTGACTGTTGAATGTTAATATATAATGGAGATTTATAATTAAATTTAGCACATGTGACATAGTCTTATTGGGTGTTGGGCCTCACATGTGTTTCAGGAGGCAACCAATAAGTTTCAAGGAGAAGAGAGAGCCTACAAGTCACAATGGAACGAATTTTGAGTTTCAAGGGATAAAGTGGTGACTTTTGAGTTATATGGGGCAAAATGAGATCAAAATAAAGTTTCAGGGAGCGTAACTAAAAATAAACCTATAATTAAGTTGACTAGGTCACTAGGGTGAGATCCCAAATTCCTGACGAAGAATGAAAGTTCACTTGTTTATAAAGTTTTTGGGGTAGAATTTGCGGCAAATAAATGTTTGTAATTACTTCATCCGATTGATATAAATATAAGGCATTCAATCATTTCTTCAAAATTTATTTTCAAATTCTTTACCCAATAATACTTTTCAATAAAATATGCTGGAACTCAATTTGCTAACTTCAATTTGGTAATTGGGTTCCTATCTCTGTTTTTTTTTTTTTGTTAATACATCGATATTTTTACATTAATGAGAGGGAGAGTTCGGCTAAGCCACACAATGGGCAACTTAACTGAGTTGCTACCTCTGTTGGAGATACATTTTTTCTACCTGGCATGGCAAATCTTACTTTGCTACCCAATTGCTACCTCCCTCGAGATGCTATTAGGTAATATCATTCATCTTAGGCCATCTCTAATCGAGGGCTAGCCAGAGGGCTCATTTTAGCCCTCTGGCCCTCTAAGATTCTTCAAGATATTAATATTTTAATGAACAGTACAGGACCATATTTGCCTCCGTCTCCAACCGAGGGAAAAAGGGCCAGATGGCTCGTTTTAGCCCTGTCACAAAAAGCCGTCTCCAACCGAGGGCCATAGGGCCAAACATAATTTATTATTTAAAAACTACAACTTAAATGTTGTTTAAGTTTCATGTTGTTAAATGTTTTTTTTTTGTGTTGTATAATTTTTATGTTGGTTAATGTTATTTAATGTTGTTTCATATTGTTTAATGTTGTTTCATGTTACTTAATTTAATTTAATGTTGTAAATGCCTTAGGAAGTTATGTGACAGCCCGTCCTGGAAATAATTTATGGATGGCGTGAAAAGACGATTTCGCCCTTGGACGTTGAATTTTATTGTGGTGTTTGTGTGGCTAAAATAATGAAAGTGGACCAATTATGTTGAGTCCTAATTGTTTGGAACCAATTAGGACTAATATTATGTATTTGTGGGCTGTTGACCAATCCTAGACCACACACCCTCTTTCTCTCTCTTCTCTTCCGTGCTCTCTCTATCTCAGACTCACTCTCTCTCTTCTCTCTCGTACGGACCAACTACATAGACCCTCCAAACGTAGCAGACCAAAGGTTTTAAAGGCACCATCGTGTTCCTCGTGTCAATTCGAGTTGATTGGTACCAATTTCAGGTAAGAACTCATTCGAAAAACCCGTGAACCGTAACCCCAGATTTCATGCACTGTTCATGTGGACGTAAATGTAGGTGTTTCAGGGAATTTTAAGGACGTAGGAAGCTTTAGGACGTCCCTACGAGTCTCAGAGAAGAAAAATGAGGTGAATTGGACGTCGGGGTACTGAGATCGAAGCATTCAAAGTTTGGTCGGATTATCGTGGGTTCTCCGGCATGATTCCGTGGATTTAAGGTCTTAAATCAGGTATGGTTATGTTCTACTCGTCCTAAGCTTTCATTTGGTTCAAGTTTCATGCAAATTTGGTTAAAAATGGACGAGTTATAAGCTTTTAAAAAATTACCCAGAAACCGACGAAGTCGCCAACGATCGGCGACTCGTCGGAGAAGAAGAGAGTATATTCCGTCAGTTTTAACGGAATATGCTGGGTAATTGACGGAATATTCCTGACGGCGTGGCGTTAATTGACGCCGTCAGTGTGCCTAGCACGTGGCCGCGCGTGGGGGTGTGTCTGGCCGTGCCTTGGCCGGTGCGTGGCGACGCGTGAGACGTCGGAAATTTTTTCTAAAAATATGGGGATGTTCGTGGTGTTGTGTAGATCACGTTGGTATATTCAAACACCCCATTTGAGTAACGTATGAGAAGTTATTACCTATTGTTGGATATGTGCGTTAAATAACGTTTCTTCGGTTATTACGCATATAGGTGAGGCCTATTCGGAGGACGAGCGTAACCAGGCTAGGCACGGGGGTTACGACCCGGCCACATATCTGTGAATGGGTAGTTATTTTCAGTATATATATATATACACACACACTTACTGATTTCCCAAAAATCGAATTTAAATGAAAGTATGTTTAAAATGCCATGCATAGAAATATTATGAAATGTATGAATTGGTATTGATGCATATATGTGCAATGGTGCCGCGGACGCACAAGTGAGTATCAGGTGAGTTATATTTTATTTATGTGAATTATTGATGATATGCATTGTGTTGAGAGATCATAACTTGCACCACCGGTGTTAGTGCTTATGATGTTATTCACCTCTCGCATCGCACGCTCCCTTGGATCCAAGTAGGTGTAAGCCCTGTCGTACAAACCACTTCTGTGATTTCGACTCGTAGGTGACTTGCGATTATTCACACGGCCGTTTTGATGAGTATAGCACTAGAGCGTATTATTACACCAAGTCCTGTCGTACAGACCACTCAGTGGTTCCGACTCGTGTGCAGGCATAGGTATTGAGCTATATGATTAGCCGTATAGGACCACTGCAGGGTCTCCGGTTGATTTATTATTTCACCTGATAAATATATATATATATATATATATATATATTTATGCATATATATATATATATATACATATTTATATATACACATACATATTTATGCATCTGGCATGGCATACTTTCATGATACTGATTTTGAATTATGATTGAGAATATGATGATACACTTATGTTCATATGCTATTTTCTGGGAAAGTATACTGGTTTTACAGCGAGGGGTTAACGCTTTGATAACGAGATGATTTTTGGAAAAAGCTTTGTTTTACTGACCCACTCAACTTTGTTTTGCGCCCCTCCAGGTTCTAAGTAGCAGTGCTTTGGTGGCCACGAGGAATTCAACGGTGTTCTGATAGAATTCACAAATGTAGGATTCACATTCGAGTGTTATGCCTTAGTAATTGTCCTTGATTGTACCTGGATTAGTATGCTCTGGCTGTGTGTATTTCACACTTAAATTCTCACTAGCATGTTTTTTTTAGGATAGCACTGCTAGTAATTGGTCTTTATTTATTCGTAATTCTTTTATCACTTCCGCATTGCATTTATGGTTACGTCACGCTCACGTGACGGCCATCACGTCCTGATCCTCGGGTCGGGGTGTGTCAAGTTATAGGAAAAAAAATAGAATTAAAAAATAATACGAAACAAATTTTGTGAAATAGAAGTTATAGGAAAAAATGGAACTTAAAAAAAATATGAAACAAATTTTGTAAAATAAAAGTTATAGGAAAAAAAATAGAATTAAAAAAAATATGAAAAATAGAAGTTATAGGAAAAATTTTGTAAATAAAAAATAATAATAAAACTGTAAAAAAAAAATTCGAAGCATTCCTGTCGGTTATAATCGACAGGAATACATTCATATTATTTAGTTTAAACGTATTACACATTTATATTAAGTAATATAAACGTATTCCGACACTTTTAAACAAATTTTGGCCAGCCCGGGGCTGGCTGGAAGCGGCCAACCTTTTGGCCCTCCAGCCCTCTCCGATTTCGTGGGACCCTCTCAGATTCCACAGCCCTCTGGCCTAGCCTTCGGTTGGAGACGGTTTTCAGGCTATTTTCAATCCTCTGGACCCTTCAGTTGGAGATGGCCTTAGATTGGTCAAGTTGACCCTATCTCAGGGATATTTCACACCAATCCAATATTGGAACGATATGAATGTGATTGTAATTTCCTCCAATACAATTTATCTGGAAAAAAGATAGGGTGGGGTGGGAATGTTAAGAGAGAGTTACACTATATTTAGATGAAGAATTTAAGATTACTAAGGAATTTTAAAATGACAGAAATTGAAATGACGAGATTTTATTTTATAGAATTTGTGAATTCTCTTGTTTGGTTAACCTAAAAAAAATAGAATTGAATATGAAATTTGTTATTTTTAAACTTGGGAATTGGAGGTCACAAATTCCAAGTTTTTTTCCACGCGAAAATTCTAAATTTCTATGTTTATGAAATCAAACAAGGGAATTGGTGCATGTCAATTTATAAATTCTGACTTTAACCCAAATTCCAAGTTTATTTCTTTCATCCAAACATAGTGTTAAGGAAAATGTTAATTTTGGACCTGAATCCTGGAACTTCACCACAGAAGTTTAAATCCTAATTTTTTTTCATACAAGGGCTATCTTCCAATTATCTTATCACTATGAAGACCATTAATCTAATTTAGCCTTAGGGTAGAGATCATTTCTGGAGCTCAAGGACCAAGAAATCCGAACCACTTAAGTTGAATCTGACGTCCTTATTAACTCATTCCACTAGCCCACCTGACACAAGTTAAGGGCTCTGATTTCTCTTTCACACAAATCAAAGCCTCAAATTTCCTGGTCCTTAGGTTCCGGACAACAAGGTCCGGAGAGGATCCAAAGAGCTTTTTCTTTTTTTTTGGTTGACAACGGGGCAAAAGCCCGAAAGAAAAAGAAAGATTACATAAGAATGTCAAGAGTCCACGAGATCCCAATTATATCTGCAATCAGCAACCGACGACAAGAAGGAAGAGCTTGCTAAAAAAAGCTTGGACCCAAACTGTAGGACAAAACCCAAACGAGCTAAATTGTCAGCAACAAAATTCTGTTCACGATAAATATAACGAATTATACAATACCAACTTTGGTGCATAAGGGCATGACAATTCATTAATAAACTTCCCAAAGGGAGATTATCCACTTTTGCATTTAAAATCAATTGTACTGCAAATGCACAATCAGATTCCACCATAATTTTCTTAATTTCATTATTCCATGCAAATCGCAACTCAATAAAAACACCCCAGACTTTAGCACAAAGAATCTCACATTGACCAAGATTAGCACAAAAGCTAGAAACCCCATGCCCCTGATGAGTTTCTTAGGACACCGCCAGCACCAATGAAATTGGTCTCCCCTTGCAACACACTTTAACATTAAGCTTTACCAAACCCTCAAGACGAGGTTCCCAACGAAGAAAAGCATGTGTTCGAGGGGGCTTTATGGAGGAAACCATCTTCGCCCGAAGCCAATCTTTTAAGTAGTAATAATAACAGATTTAGGATCATTAGGGAGAGCAAATCCTAGTCAAAAACACTTTTGTTTCGCCAGTGCCACAAGAACCAAGAAGTGATGCAAAAAATAAGTCTCCATTCCAAATTATTCAACACTAATATTCTAGAAGAGAGATTATTTTGGAACCAATTACTAGAACAAGCATTAGTAAAAAATTGATTAAGAACATGGAAACTTCTCCAAACCTTAACAACAGAGGAGCAATCTCTAAAGACATGAATAATTTATTCAAAATCACCATCACATTGCTGCATGAAGGATCCATAGCCAACCCCGTCTAACTCGTTGAGCATTGGTCAGTAATTTGTCCAACAACACAAGCCAAAAAAGAACACTTAAGGAGGAAGATGCAACTACCAAATAAAGCTTCATCACCACTTGGTTTTCATATTAGCGCCTAGGTCCAATACATAGGCAGACTTCACATTAAAGTTACCATCATTAGTGGTCTCCATATACACTTGTCTGACGAGCCACTAATACTATCCACAGAAATATTAACAATTTTATCCACAATTATTTTAGGAAGGAAATAGAGCAAACGTTTTGTATCCCAAATCCCACCATAGCAAAAATCAGCCACTGAAGACGTAAGCATAGTTGACGACAGTCGTTGAAGAGAAAATTTTAGAAGAGGCCTACAATTTGACCAGTAGTCAGTTCAAAATTTAATATTCTTACCAGATCCGATACGCCAAACCAAAGCTTTTTTCAACAACAAAGCACCATCAATGAAGCCTTTCCAAGTAACATTAACGCCCTTCCATATAGCAGTATTTAACAAATGTTTATTCTGTCCTGCTATATATTTATCACGTAACTAATGCACCCAAAGTCCATCATCCTGTTGAATCACCCTCCAAGAATTCATAGCAAGCAAGGCAGAGTTCATACTACGCATATTCTCGAGGCCTAATCCACCCACTACTTTAGGCGAACAAACTTGTTTCCAGTCCACTTTCTGAATCTTTTATTTGGATTGAACGGAGTCCCACAAAAAAAATTTCTATTAAGCCGATCGAGTTGATCACATGTGGAGGCTGGTAACTTGACAGTTTGCGTAGCATACACCGGAATAGAAGAAGTAACAAGTTGAATCAAAGTAGTCTGCCTTACTAGTGAGAGTGTGTGAGCTTTCCAAGCAGCCAGTCTTTTTTGGGTCCGTTCTCCCAAGTCCTTGTAAGTCATCATCGTTTCTACTTCTCAAAACTTCAACTTTTCTTTGTTTTTTCCACCCGTTCGATTCTCTGAAGTCAATCCAGATCATCCAAATGATTGCGGGCCTAAGTTTACACATATTCTGGTAGGCAAAGAAGCAAAGCTCATCACTTTGCCTCCTTGTACCTAATGATTGCCGACTTGCAGTTCAGAGCAAGCAAGGTGGGAACATTCTGAACAAATAAAGTTTGAGAGAGAGAGATAGAGAGAAAGAAGAGAGAGCAGCGCGAGGCTTTAGCTTTTGAAGAGAGAGATGGGAGGCTTTAGCTATTGAAGAGAGATAGAGCTTTGGCTTTTGAAAAGGAGAGAGAAGCTTGTCGAGAAATGGAGGGCAGCAGCAGTAGTAAGAGTGGCGTTGTGGTGGTGGCCAATGAGAGAAGGCCAAGTGGGGGGAATCCGAATCCAGAATCCGTTTACTTTGAAAGTGGGTCAAGTATTTACAGGCTTTGGCGTAGGCTGCGGTGTTGGTATCGGAGTTGGCCGCCCTATAAATCTAGGTACTCTCTCTCTCTCTCTCTCTCTCTCTCTCTCTCTCAATTTAATTTTATATGGAAGATGGACTTGGGGAGGCTCTTCAAACCCAGAAATGGTGAAACCCATCAGTCACAAGTTGCTAAGAAACCATGTATTACTTCCCAATTTCTCTGTCATTGCATTTGTTGATTGTTTTCAGAAATTGGGTCTGTTTGGTTGCTGAGAAAATGTAGGAATTTGTGTAAACTTGTCCTTATCAATGTGTAATCACAAGTTGTTTTGAAATCTTCCCCTGGAAATTACTTAATTACATCACTTTATTTTGCTCTACAAACTCAATTTTGAACTTGGTTGCATTCAGAGAAATGAGTTATGCCATCTTTGTTAAACTACTAGGCTATTAGCATTTCGTATCTTGAAATACTGAAGCCGGTTTTTCGTTGTCATCCATTACAGTTACGTCAATTTCTATCGGGATTAGTCAATAATGATTGCTTTGTTATGAAAACAATGGAGTTCTTAAATCTTAAGGAAGTTTTAGGTACTCTGCAGGGAAGTTGGTTTGGATTGGTGCTTATGTGGTCCTCTGATACTTAACTGGTAGTTACCAGTTATAAGACTTCTTGAATTGTTGCCTAAGTAACAATGGAATGGTTAAGTTGCCTATGCTGAAGCGGTAGGGAGAGAAAGGTGATTGTGTTTATAGGAATACTGAGTCCGTATCCATGATCTGCTGGAAAATTTTATGTTGAGTTGTCTAATTTCTTTTAAAACAAAACTCCCTTAGCCCTTAAAAAGTCAGTTGGCATATTTTAAGGTTGTTCTGGACAACTAACTCTTGCACGGTGTACCAATCAAAATACAAACTCCAGGACAAACGCAGGTTATATCAAAATGTGCAACCAGAGTAGTCTTAGAAATTAGAAAGTCAACAGTAATCGGATAGGTAGAGTAGAATTGCATGTAATTTCTGAAAACTTGTACATCTTTGTAATCCAGTTTGAATACAGGGAGGCATATCCCCTTCCAAATTATATTGGGAATTAAACAAAGGCGAAAAAAAAATATAGACTCACTGCTAGCCCCCAGATTAATTATGATCTCTACATCTTATCATTGAAGGGCTGATTTGCTACTGTTGGCTTTTACTTGTCAAATTTAGTGCATTGTTCACACAGATGTTTCTGTTCAGTTTTTATTCTATGAGGATATCTGTCGGTGCATGCCTATAGATATCATTTATTATCAAGCCTCCTTTAACATATATTATTCCCCTTAGAGTTGAAATTAGAAAAACGAATAGGAGTAAGAAACAATTCGATTTTGCAAGCATGTCTTAATCCATGTAATTCAGTATTTAACTGTTTGATATTAGATGGGTGTTGAGATACTATTGACAATACTGCGATCAAATTTCTCTTGTATGGTTGTTATGCTTGTAGATATTAGTTAACACATTAATTTAAACTATGTACCAGGTGCAGTACCAGCACTGAATCAAGTCATGGGTGCTACAAGAGGTGCCACTGATGCATTATCTGGTGTTAGCAGGCATGTAAACAACACTGTAAGTCAAATATATTCCTCTTTTCTTTTTTCAGTTCTCTGAGTATCCCTGTCATTGCCATGAAAAGAGAAAGATCAAAGGCGTCGTATACTTACAGACTTCCCCAATCTCTATCCCTGTTTCTCGTTTTCCAGTTGAGGAAGGTGGGAGCCAAGAACATTGAAGCCGGCATTGGATGTGGAGTTGGCATTGGCCATGGTTTTGGAGTTGGTATGTCATTTCATGTGTTTCAATGATATTCAGTAATATGTTCCGCTTCATGTTTTTCCATTTTCTGATGCACTATTATGGAGATTAATGTTTACGCGTTCCTGGTGAAACCTATGGTTGTCAAGCAATTTGAGTTCATGTAATGCATTCTGATAGCCGGTGCTTGTGTCGCCTAATTTCTATCAGAAAATTTTGCAGGCTATGTGTCACCTAATTTCTATTTCAATATTTATCTGCTCTTCATGTTTTAGTTTAGTGGTACAGTTTCATGCGTGTTTTGGTTCGAAGGCTTTCACATAAGCCCTTCAAATCTACTTGTTCTTTTATGTGTGTACCATACGTATTGAATGTTTGTTAATTTAAATTTATTTCAAATGTAGTTTTTGAACTGGCAGTAGTGAAATTAGAACAGGAAAAAGAGTGAAAGAGCATTATGGCATGAAATAATATTTTTCTGGACTAACAATTTTGTTTTCAATAGCTGAATTATTGACTGCCGATTGCAGGCCTTGCTCCGAAGCCAGGAGTGTTGCAGCAAATTCAATTTCGTTTTGTAGTAAGTATTAGTTTCTCTTGTCAGGTGTTGTTGCCTTTTACAGGCCACTGATGCATAGAACTCTGTATTCTCTAGCAAGGAATGACAAAGATGATGATGAAGTTTGGAATTTTTCCCAATTTACCCATTGGTCAAGGTGCCCTCCCAAGTTCTTTGCAAAGTGCCATGGGAAATTTAAATGACCTGAGCCAAAGTAAAATGGGAAGTAACACGCAGTTGTCAACAAAACTAACAGACTACGCATCTCAAGGCTTGCCTGGATATGGACATAACGGTGCTGGTTCTCCGGTTGATACACCTTTTGGTAGTCGAGTAGAAAATGTTCTCAGCAGTTTTCAGAATCCACTTCTGAAAGGAAAGGACAGTGAACAGAATGAAGGGGTATGTAACACATAGAACATGTCTATTCGTAAGTTTGCTTACTTAGAAGATTATTTATGATTTTACAATCATCAGAGGTTTAATGATACGTTTCTAATGACTTATACTGCATACGTGCTAGTGTATGCAGTATAACAGTCTCTAGTTGGGTTTAGTTCTAACAATAATCCCTACGAGCTGTGGTTTCTGTGAAAGTTTTACCTAATGACGATATAAGTGCTATTGTAATTACTTATCTGCCTAAGAGAATGTTCAAAAGTGTAGAACTGCATATATGCATTTGATGGACAGTTCAACTGAACTCTCCAACGACCTATGTTCCCATGATTCATTACTCTTTCACACCTGAGCTGATCCCTCGTGTTCTAATATTTATTGTGGTTATGTAATTCTTGATTTTACTTGTGTAGGCTGGACGCGTGAGGTCGGAGAATAAAATCCTTCAAATGGTAATGTCTAATATCGCTGTTTGTTACCGTTGCTTTTTATTTATTTATATAAATCAAAATGGCAAACTGAAATTGCCTATGCATCAGATATTGAAACACCAGCAAGTCATTGAAAAGCTCACGGAGGAGAACGAGAAGCTTCGCCAAGTACTAGTGGAAGACCTGAAAGTTTCACCTAGCAAGCTGCAAGCAAGTTATTCAAGTAAAAACACATCTCCGTGTACAGATTGTTTCGAGTGTCGAAGAAAACAAAGGAGAAAATAGATGAAGCATAAAGATTCTGTTAGATAGCTTTCAAGCGCAATGACAACAACGAAAGATATTAACCGACGCCCCTTTGACCGGAGTTTGATTGCTCTGCTTACACGGCCGGATGCCCTAAGGAGCATCATCTGGGATCAGTGGTTTACAATTTACAAGCTAATCAAAGAAGCTATGCAAGTAGAATCCAAGTTGCCTTACAGAGAGAGGCATTACACATAGAAACCAGTTGAGGTGAGGTGCCCTGGTTAGTTTTAGACATAAGTTTAGACACAACTATTAGGCCATTGGATCACTATCAACGGATGAGATTGAATCTGACATGGCAAGTTTAATTTACATTTTACATAACTAAACTTTGAAATAATAGATCAAACATGTCATGTTATTGAGAATACTTGGAAATGTTATTGAGAAGAAAGAATATTAACCAAACATCTCATGTTGTTCAGGGGTTTTATGAAAACAGGAAATCTAGGCTATAGTGTGATTTCCCCATTTTTTAGGCTTAATTAAGGCAATATTGATGCATAAGGATCCGACCTTATGATGGCCATAACCCATTAGGTTATGACATATATATACATATATATATATATATATGTATATGTATGTATGTATGTATATGTATAATATGTATGTATATAGAAGGGTCATATTGGTTCTACACGCTACAAATACAATGTTTCCCCATTACAGAGGCAGATTGAGGAGGGAGGAGTAGTAGAGTTGCAATCGCATAGGCCCTAAATTTGAAGGGGCTCTAAAAAAATTTTGCTATCTAATATTTGTATGTAAAGGTTCGATTTTTGTCAATTACGAATTTGAACCACAATAACTAACTCATTGTAAGGTTTAGTCCACTCTCCCATTCCTTTTAGTGTTGATAATATCGTTTGTTAAAAAAAAATTACTTTTATGTAATAATGTTATATATATAAAATAACTTTGCTTTTATTAGCACTTCATAAATTCATTATGCACTTCTTATAAGTGTAAATTTTTCTTTCTAAATATTAAAATTTGGAGTGCACGATGAGATATTTGGTGGTAATAACAACACTCTAATTTTTTTTTTTTTTTCAATTCTATTTTATAATAATGCTTTTATTCAAATGAAACTTTAAAGTTAGAGATTTTGAAGGATTTTTGTTTTTTTGTTTTTTGGTTTTAAGATTGAACTGTTTTTTATTATTTAGTGAATGTTATGTTTGTAGCTATTTTTACTTATTATTCAGTGACACTTGTAAACTTACAATCAATGAATCATAAAATTTGTTTTGATTTAAGTTATTGTTTTTAGCATTAATACATTGTACTACTTTTTTTGCAAAACTGTCTTATAGAGGAGCCCTTTTATAAGTTTTGCACGAGACCCCCGAACTCTCAGAGACAACGTTGCCCCATTGAAATGTGTCATAACCTATTGAGTAGAAAGCAATGTAAGAGTTTTACTATCAAGTGTGCATGAAGGACATCAGAAGAATCAAGATGATATAGATCAATCATGTGAACCCGGATTACTTGAACAGTAATGGTTGCACTCCAGATGTAACCAGTGTGAGCGAGAGAAAAAAGTGTAAGCAAATTTGTACCCATCATGTCATGTGCGTAGAGTTTGGTAAGACGTCACTTTTGTAACTTTGACATCGATGCCTCTAAAATTTTGTTTGAGTTGAATTTATTTCTTCTATAAAAACAAATTTGCGTATTAGAATATTGTTATATAAATTACATATTAATTAAATTAACCGTTTTTGTCAAACGAAAAAGTAAAAAGACATTTTTGTCTTTTATTTCAACAAAAAAGTTAAGGATAGTAACGTAATTTCACAAAACAAAATTTTGCTGTTTTTTGTTTAAGTTTCACTTACAAGTGATTTTCTCATCTCTAATTTTAAAAAAAAAAAAAAAAAAAAAAAAAAAAAACCTCTCTTCTTACTCCTACTTTCTCTCTCACTCTCTTCCTCTCTTCTCCAATTTTAAACAGAAAAGTAATAAAATTTCACACATTTTATGTGCGGGCTTATATTAGTTAGCCCTGAAAAAAAATCATCATGCATTCTAGTGTTTTTTTAATATTTTTTTATCAGGAATAAATAATAATTTCTTTGAAGCATCGATCATATTTTCCTACTTTCGTAACGAGTCTAAGATATTGTTTGAGCATTATTTCAGATGAATCGAAGCTCAAATGAGCAAAAGACTTGGCAAACACAAAATGTATTGAACCAAATTGGTATCCTATGTGTGAAAAATGCAAAACTGTCTCCCTCTCCCAATTTTTTTTGTGGGGCTAAGGAACCATGTGCGCATCACTTTCTTATTCATCCTGTTTTGTCACATTCATTGTATCCCCACTAGGAAAGGGATCCCTTTCCTCCCCACCATTCATTCCCTGTGCTTTCACCACTAGAGGGTCATTCCGCTAAGTGGGATCGACTATATGAATCCTAAAACACTATTGCACTCGGTTTTGCACTAAGTTTTCTGTTAGCTCCAAGTACTCTATATCTTTTCTTACAGTCTCTTTCAAAGTCTTTCGAAGTTTTTCTCTACCTTTTTTGCCCTAAGCCTCCGCCTTATAGTCACATCTTCTAAGCGGAGCATCTGTAGATTTTTGGCCACTAGTACTACAGGCTACTCATATTACTTTTTACATGTAAGTAGAAAGCCTTAAGTTTGACTCTTGCAGATAACAAGTTCAATACTATAGTTGACTCGGTGTGCGACTTAGCACAATCCATTTTCTTACAATTAATATCGTTGCATGAAAAAATAAAAATAAAAAATAAAAAACCAACAGAAATCTAAGGACACCATCCTATCCCCAAAAGCAATTCACCATTCCATTTCTTCCACATAATCCTAGTCCATAGAGCTAGCACCTAACCCTTTCAATCCTTCATTCCTTCCCCACCACTTCCACTACATACCAAAAACACGGAAAGGGATCCTCTCTGGATCCCTTCCATCTGAGCCTCCTGATGAACAAATTCGGATCCTTGAAATTTGATCAAACGGATAAAAACAAAATGCCTATTAAAAGTTATAATAACTTTAACCATTGGATCAAATTTCAAGAGTCCGAATTTGTTGGTCAAGAGGCTCAGATGGAAGGGATCCGGAGAGGATCCCTTTCCCAAAAACACCTCCATACCATTCATCACTCCTCCATCTAACAATTCCAGCAAGCCAGCTACCCTTTTTATTATTAGGCAGACAATTTTAAAACATCTTTTTCTTTTCCCCTTTTCCTTTTGTGATTAATTGGTTGAGTTCTTATCAAAGCTCTTCTTTTTTTTTTGGACAAAATCAAAGCTCTTTGATATACTCTTGTGCATCTTTATCAAACAGTTTAAGGTTATGTATAAAGCCAACTTTCTATCACTTAGTCATAAAGGCATGATTAGTTAATCCAAATTATAAAGAAAATACATCATGTGAGCATTTACAGGCATATATTCGAGAGACTAGCTAATCCCACCTTCAAATGCGTCATTTACAAACCTTTTTACATATCTTTGTAATGCTCTATATACGGTGCATTTCCTAATCCCTTGTATTCAACATTTTGTAATCATTTTCTTTATACTTTTTGGCTCTCGATCCCACGACTTTAAAATCCATAACCCAAACATAGACTACCCACTTTAATTATTTAGTCAATTTAGATGCCAAAACCCAATTATTTGAGCGTATGAATCAGATTCCGAAAGCCTGCTTGTCAACCAAAAAAAAAAAAACATGAAAGGTAAACAAAATAGTCTAGCATGCAGTTTCTATGATACGTCTGTTGTTAGATTGTAAATCTAAATTATTGATTGATATGACAACATAAACAGTTTATGTTATCAGTATGTGAATCTCAATTATTGATTCTTTTTTTTTTAATTACAACATAATTTCTGGTAATTGAAGTGATCAATATATAGAATGTGTGTCTACGCTTAGGAATGTAGATTGTAGAGTGAACTAATTAAGAGTTGGAAACACAAACAAGAATGAGGGGGTCTCTCTTTATTCGTCTAGTCATCATGAAAATGCTACAAAAGAAGAGCTGCTATTACGTACATATCCAACAAATTGTGTCCTCCAAACTTCATCACCCTCCTCTCACAAATCATCATAACACGGAGCTCCCAAAAATCATTAAAAAAAAAAAAAACCCAAAATAAAATTATTAAGAAAAAAGGTAAAGAAATGTTTGAAAGAAGAAATAAGGACAACAAAGAATACACATGATGATGATGATGATGATGATGATGATGATGATGATGATATACTAGCTCTAGTCCACATAAATTTCAAACGAACGAGGGCCTTTTTTAATTAAACAAGTAGTGCAAGTCCACCCAAGAATGCCACCAAGGCCATGCTACTTCCATGCACAAAAGAACCTGAGTCTGGAGCGGATCCGACTGGAGTTGGGGCTGGTGTCGCTCCAATGGAGGGTACTGTTGGAGCTGTAGGGGATCCTGGCATGGCCGGTGCAGGTGGCGAGCTAGTAGATGGCCCTGGGCCTTCTGGGGCACCCACTGGGCTTGGACTTGATGGGACTTCAGTAGGGGAAGCCGCCATTGGAGGCGGCATAACTGGGCTTTCTGGAGCACCCGCTGGGCTTGAACTTAATGGGCTGACTGCAGGAGGGGAAGCCGCCATTGGAGGCGGCATAACTGGGCTGCTGGCCTCAGCGGGCGGTGTCGCCTCCATGCTTGGCGGCATAACTGGGGTGGTGGGAGGAGGAGTTTCCATGGTCATGGGCGGTGGTGTCATCATAGGCGGCGGTGTCATCATAGACATTGGCGATGGTGCCATCATAGTCATCGGCGGCGGTGCCATCATAGGCGGCGGTGTCATCATAGACATTGGCGATGGTGCCATCATAGTCATCGGCGGCGGTGCCATGGTGGTGGGCGTTGAAGGGGCGGAATATGTCGGTGCTGAGGATGGCCCTTGAGCAATGGACAATGCTACAACAGCAAGTGACACTGTGAGGAAAAGCATGGCACGTGTGAGGGCCATGGCTCTGTGAGAGCTGAGAGCCACAGAGGGAGGGAGAGTTCGGGTTTGGTTGAGAGGTGTTAGGGTTTGGTTGAGAGGTGAGACAGAGCGAGTGACTGAGTGGCAATTATGTGAGGAATAGGGGCTGGAGATATATAGAGTAAAGGAGTAATATATAATCTTTTTAGTGGCAAACATTTGAGTGCTTAGAATTTCTTGCTATAAGGGCAGCTGGTTGACACCTATACATGGAGAATGACTTCTTTTTCTTCTTTTTTTTGGGTGATTTGGTCCATATTCTACAAAGTGAATCGATTTGATTCTGTCGCTAAAATAAGTATTTCGTTCGCTTATACTTTTCATTTTTTATGTCAGAAATAGAAGAAAAATGATGAAAACATATGTTATTTTTTTCAATTTTTATTTTGTATTTCATTACATAATACTACTTTCGCTTTTCCCCATTCCTCATTTCTCCAACATGTTTTTCCTTTATTTATTGCACAAAATATGAAAACCAAATATCGAATAGGTATCATACCTAACGTATTCTTATAGTTTAGGGCGTATCCAAATATGGTACAACAATGCACGTACGTTACAAGTTATTTGGACAAGATACAATATATTCTTAGAGTTAGAAGAGTCAAACCATTAAAATAGTCGGTGTTAAGTTAGAATACCGCTGAAATAAAAGGAAATATTGAATCACTTTGGCATGCTTCATTTACTCAACAGGAAAATACTTTTCCCAGAAGTACATTAAAAGCATGAAAGTGCTATGCATCTACCGTGGCAGGAACAATTTTTCATGACAGATGATAAAGAAAGAGACTGCACACAGAGAGAGGAAGCTGCATAAGGATTTTGTGGTGGACGTTGATTGTATTAATTTTTTCTTTTTTCATTTTTTTAATTTGTTTCCACTTATTTGTAGGGTGACCCTGAAATTGTAGAAATTTTCGGCACACTTTTAAAAATCTCTATTTAGAGCCGCATGTGTCTCATTTAAGTGCTAGGCGGCCAATCACCTCTTCAATTAATTTCTAGGCGTTTGAAAATTAAGAAAATACACTTAGATCTACTTAGGCGTTACCTAGCTCGCTTAGACCTGCCTATGCACCCGTCTAAGTCGTAACTATTAGTTAAACAAAAAATTGATAACTTTCATTTTATATTTTTTTTTAATAAAATGTAAAAAACTATTGAATACTTAGATGAATATTCATTATATGTTTGTTCCCCATGTTTTCAATATGTTCTAATACTTTATAATCTATATGTCATTTTATTTTACAATTTATGTACCTTAATACAATTATGTGTTTTTTAAGTATATTTACACTTATTTATGATATATAATAAATTTTCTTAAATTCGCCTATTCCATCTAGATTCCCACCTAACTGCCTAGGTGCAGACGTTAAACTTCAACTTGTCACCTGACTAGCGCTTATCTTCTTTTAGAACTTTGATCTTGGGGACTTCGGCGCACTACGCTAATGGAAATTACACTTTTCTTTGCACAACTGAAATACTTGCTGGGTTGCACGTAGGGTATCCTAACCTTTGTCCCACCGAACTGGCACGGGAATCACAGTGACAAAAGCAGCCCACCAGCATACAATAATTATAATTTTAGGAAACCCTACAGTTTAGTGGAATTGATTGATGATTAGTTACAATATCTATTCAACCTGCAGTAAGCTCGCAAGTATTCAATCCTTAATGCGTATAAATCAAATCATGTTATGTTATAAAATGTTACGTTGTCATAATACCAAAGTTGTTATTTAAGTAAATATGTGTATGTCTCAATTTACTTGACAAAATTATGTCTGCATTAGTTAATCAACCCTCTTTCAAGGGTTTTTTTTGTTGGCTTTTTTGTATGTAAGCATTTCGTAATTTTAGAGAAAAACACTTCATACTGAATATGAGTTTTAAGTAGTAATTGATCTTAGTTGGAGAAAAAAAAACCCCTATTAACTTTTTAAGTAAGAAAATATTTTACAACTAAGTATCAGTTACACAACGACAAGTGAAGAAATGATGGGGTTTTTTGTTCTCCAAATATATTCTTAAAGTAGTAACTTTACTTACAGTTGTCCGGTTGTTTTTTTTCTTCTAATTTGCTATGTTTACTCCTCATCCTATCCCTTCTTTCCTTTCTCTTACTTTTCTCTTTTTAAATTGGTTTTTTATTCAAAATTGTTTCTGAGTTTGTCCACCCTAAATTATTTTGGTTATTTTGTGAAGGTCCGTCAATATCCTCGTTAAATTATCATGTCAACGACCACGTGACCATCTTTTTAAGGGTATTTTTGTCAAACCAACACCTCAACTTAACGAGTATATTGATATATTTTTCATAGAATGACCAAAATGATTTACGGTGGACTAACTCAGGGACCATTTCTATCGATTTTCATTGTCAGGGACCATAGTGAGGAGTTATGTAAATCTTATAGATCATTTTGGCCAAAAAAACCTTTAAATTGGGTCTCCTATTTTCAACTTTGAAGAGCTTTATCTTAGCATAGACAGGCTCATATCACCGACCAAAATTCATAATCGTTGATTTTAGTCATTAAATCCTCAACTAAAAATTCAATAACAATTGATCTACGTCTATAACTAGTTTATTCTAAAATTTTCACCCAGAATATATTGTCTTACAAGAAGTAAATTCTCAACTAAGGCCAATTACTATTTTAAGGCCAACAACTGAAATTATTTCATTCCATCAAAGACTTAGAGATAGTCAAGTCAACAAACCTAGTTAAAAGAAAAATCATTCACATGTTTACTAAATTTTTCTTGGTGATGATTGCCATGGGAGCTTTATCACCTTTACACACCCGTCCACCTGCTCCACCTTTGCCCCAGTTGTAGCCATGAAGGAGAGGTTGCAAGTACAGTGATATGTGGTTACAATTTTTGCCCCAAGAACCAAGTCACCGGTCACTAGATATGTAGCCGTAGACCTTGTGACGCAATGCCCCTAGGTAGCCTGTTTGTTTGTGTGTTTGAGCGCGTGGAAGGTGAAAATAGGTAGAAACTTCGTTTGAATTACAACAAAATAAACAAACACTTGTGCCACGTTTTATGTTCTAACTAAACAATTCCGATCGAGCAACAAGAAAATCCTAACCTAAGTTTTGCTCTTAAAAAAAGGTGTTGAAAACTGAATTTTGTGCTTTGGATTTCTAGATGGAAATTCAAAGCACCAAAATGTGGTGCCGGCGGCTAAGCACTTAGCTGGTTTGTATGGAATGAGTGGATAAGAAGATATGAAGAGCACTACAGCCTGCAGAAATAGTTCCATGCCTTCATCCTGACATGCTATCAATAACTTTCTATCAAAACAATCCCGACTTTTCCACACAAATCGTTGGAATAGTTCCGGTATTAATGTACATAAGTAAATGCAGAATTATCAGTTGGAGTTTTTTGTCAGATGTACATGCATATATACGTATGCTTATTGCCCATATTATTTAAATTAATACAATGATTTTCTCTATCTCTATCACCCAAGATAGAGATTGATGGTTATGTCTGAGTTGGAGCTTTCTGAATCGACATATTTGTTTTTTTGTTACTGCATTATGGGAACCGTAATATACATACACATCCATATTAAAGGGGACCAGCTAGTGGCTTCACCATGACAGTTCATTATTTCGAGGGCAGGAAAGACTCATAGATGCATTTCAGTTTCCCTTTGGCCACGATTGCATGATTCACCAGTATTAAGAATCGAACCTAGAACGCGTCGTGCAGAATACAGATCTGAAATTCGTCCCTAATCATTAAGCCACCCCATGGTGATTTAAATGGAAGGTTGATGACCACATCTAAATTATGACCTTAATGGCTAAATACAACATTAGCTAGAAAATTATGTATGGATTTTCTTAGTGATCTTACAAGGAAATTGTGCAAGGAAATTATGCAAACCAAATACTAAATATTAATAAAAGACAAGATTTTATTTAGGTATTTTATTTATTTGTGTATGTGAAGCCAAAAACCCTAGTTACTAGGCCTCCATAAATGGTATTCACATTTTAGATTTGTATTCATTAGCGCACACAAAGATTCGGATAGGCATCATACAATGCTCTCAAAGATACGACTTTTTATAGGTTCTTTGCCATCTCACAATTTAACGTTAATTTTCGTGTCAATATTATAAAACATTTTACCAAAAACATGAGGTGATAGAGAATCTACAAAAAGTCTCACTTTTGAGAGAGTCCCCTTAGCGTTGCTCAAGATTGTACGTGTTTTTGTTTTGAACTTTTCAGCTAAATGCAGGGTTTGTAGCATCTATTTATATATCTTGATGTCAAGATACTTTTGTGCTGCCCATTATTTTGAGCCAAATGGAGGGTTTGTAGCACTTGTGTCATCACCAATGTTAGGACCACAGAGTAGAGAACATATACATGAAGAAAGGGGAATGCAAATATTACTGCCCAAACAAAACACTGCCCATCTCTGGATTCTTAAGAAAAGGGGGAAATCTTGCACTGTAGGATTACTTGTCTGATTTTGTTGCATTTAAAAATTTAAGAGGTATTTATCGATTTGCCTCCTGAACTTATATAGAGGTGTCAATTTCTCCCTGAACTTTTATAATTAGCCAATTTTCCCCATGAATTTTAACTTTAGCCGATAACCCCCCTAAAATATTATAAATAGCCAATTTACCCCCCTAGCGTTAGATTTTAAAATTTTCATCCATCCAATTTTCCATTATTTTTGCCCCAATACATTGTCATGTGTTGTTCGCATCAAAATGGATAAAAAATTGAATGGATGAAATTTTTTAAAATCTAGTATCAGGAGGGAACTTGGCTATTTATAAAAGTTCATAGGTAATCGGCTAAAATTAAAGTTCAAGGGGGAATTGGCTAATTATAAAAGTTCAGGGGTAATATGCTAAAATTAAAGTTCAGGGGGAAATTGGCATCTCTATACAAGTTCAGAAGGCAAATCGACAAATATGCCAAAATTTAATATGAATATTTTTGTTTTCTACTGTAACATTTCCACAGCAGTTTTGGAGAGCTACAGCATCAACAAATATGGAATGGAACCAAAGGAATGAAACTACGCTTCGAGCAAATGTTGATTGGTATAAAACCAAAGTTGTAAACCTACAAACATAAAACTAAACACAATTCACGTTGTTGGATCAAGACGGTTAATCAAAGTCTTCACCAGAAAAAGAAGTTGAGAAAGATAGATTTATATCTTCACCAATAGCCGTAAACATATTCACCCGGTCCCTCAATGACAATGGACCTACTTGGGAGAGCAATTTCTCTGAAGGCATTCAGTTGTGTAAACGGCCAAAAGAAAATTGCTTTTGAATGCCACAAATTGCCACTTACATGTTGAGCTTGAATTTATCGATGTAATGAAGCTTTGTTTTTCTTTCACGATTTCCAGCATACGATGAAGCTTCTTGAGGCTGTACCTTAGTATCACCGTTGATCTCTTAGAAGTGGTTGTGATGCAGGAGCTGCAGAAGGAAATAATGCCAGTAAGTACAATCTGGAATGAAAATGTATTGGTCACTTTAGCAAGGACTGCACATATGAATTCTAGTCACCCAAGAACGAACTATTTACGTCTATGATCACCTGACATCGAGGTCATGCATGAAGGGGTGTGTTGAGCATAACTTTATATACAGTTTAGGCCTCTCTACGAATAACTTAAGTATCGTGCTACATTAATTTGCGAAACATTTTGTTTTTTATATTTCACAAAATGGATGGAATTGATTACACACACCATCCAATCATTCTATATTATCAGTATTGGCTGGGGAAAGGAAGATGCGCAGAAGTCCTTTTTAAGCAAATATTAAGGGAACAATGCAAAAGAGTAAAGAATTACCTCCAAAACTTTGCTGCCCGCTGGATACAGGTACTGGTTTGCACATCTTCTCAGAAATTTCAGCTATAACCAAACGTGATAAAAGAAGGTTCGCAATAAGAGCACAAATCATTAACATCAGAAATACTGCATCCCATCCCTTCGTTGAAAGGAAACCAGTAAGAAGAGGGCCAAAAGCTGCACCAACTGATCCAGTACCGTCAATTATGGCGATAACTGTTGCCAGTGCTCGAGAATCCCCTCTAAGGGAACTGTGCGTTCCAAGGTCCGCAGAAACTGCGGTGGTGATAAGTGCATAGGGTCCATTAATAAACAAGCCAGCAACCATCATAAGCGCAATGTTGACATTGTTTGAAATGCTGCCATATTTTAGATAGGCTATATAGCCAAAATGGTCTCTGAGATTTGCATAATCAATAGAAATGGTTCCTGAGATTGAAAATCAATAGAAATGGTTCCTGAGATTGTCCACCGTCCATGATTTGGTCCTTCCGTTAAAAACTCTTTGGGCAATTTTCAAAACTTCGTAACTCAATCGTTTCTTAACAAAATTCTACCCATAATATATCAAAATGAAGATAGGAAAGTGTAGAACAAGATTATACCTATTTGGAAGCCCAATGGTTGCCGGAGATGGCCGGAAAATAGCCTGAAATGTTACTGGTCCTCGGGAAACTGGAAAACTCGTCGGAAACTGGGTAAACTTTAAACGTTCATAACTTCTTCAATACTTAACGAAATTAAGTGATTCAAAAACGAAAATCATACTTCTAACCACGGTGAGTTAGCCGTCGAGAAAGGTACCATTATCTTCGTCTCATCTAGAAGTATGATTTTCCGGCCATCTTCGGCAACCATTGGGCTTCCAAATAGGTATAATCTTGTTCTACACTTTCCTATCTTCATTTTGAGATATTATGGGTCGAATTTGGTTAAGAATTGATTGAGTTACGAAGCTTTGAAAATTTCTCAAAGAGTTTTTAACGGAAGGGCCAAAATCATGGATGGTGGACAATCTCAGGGACCATTTCTATTGATTTTCAATCTCACGGACCATTTCTATTGATTATGCAAATCTCAGAGACCATTTTGGCTATTTAGCCTTTTCGATATAATAGCATTGCCGGAATTGCAAATGACATGAAGCCGGCTGCTGTAGTAGCTCGGGCATTAAGTTTGTCAGATATGTAGCCAGCGACGATTCCACCAACTATGCCTCCTACATCGAACAAAGTGGAGAGGTTTCTAGCAGATTTCACAGAAACATACTCGCCTCCTATTTCTGCAAAAGCATAAGAGGGAAAAAGACGAGGAACATAATATTAGATACATGAACACTATTTTAAAATAATACCTCAAGAAAAAAAAAGATGGGACTCTGCTGTCACCTCACCAGTTCATGAACATGGTTGCACTGCGATATAACATTAGACTACAAAGAGTAATAAATTTCCAATAGCAATGTAAAATAACAACACTTACTAACAGGTAACGACGTGACATGTGAATAAGTTTCTAATAGACGTTACCATCCAAGCATCCACAAAAGAACAGATGCACTCATGCATGGGACCAGCATAAATAACTAGGCACGCATGAGAGCAATATCCACATTAGCAGCCTCATCAAAAAACATGTCTGTTGTTACTAGTACTCAAACAGTGTTGAAAACCATATGAACCACGCAAAGATAGGCTTATAGCCACGATAAACTTGTGCACACTACTAGGACTCCTTATTTGAGGACATGATATATTTGTCAGACAAATACCCTCCCTCCCTTGCAGCTCCATCCTATACGTGGAAAGGAAGAGAAATACAGACAGAAAGAGACGTATAAGTGCAGCCTCGTCTGCCCCTTGCAAAAAACCAAGATTTTAAAATACGCCAGGCGCTGATCGGGCGGTGGGTTGGAGCCTAGTGTTGGAAATGTGCCCTAAAGCCAATCATATGATGATACTTTACAGACATTTCACATGTTAAAATAATCTAGTTTAATATAAAGGGCAAGGACTATTGTTTAAAGCCGTCTCATATAAATGTTATATGCTTAAACAATAAGTCCAAGGAATATGTAATTGGGAGAATGTGATCTAAAGAAGTTAGATTCATGAGACCATTCTCTTTCGTATACATATCCTAAACATTCATGATCATAGGATTGCCAATTGGGCATTGACAGTCCGTTAAGATCAGTACGTGCTATGTCTTCTCTTAGAGAGAGTGACTGGTCTCGAGTCATTGGTGTGACTGGCACTAAGACAAGCATGTAGGTGCTCAATAGAGAATGAGTCCACTAAACGCAATCAACAAGGAGTTCTCATACTCATGTCACATGAAAACTCATGGTTAGGATAATGCAAAGTAGTCCTTTGACCTGAGGAATCACAGTTGTCTTACGGTTAGGTCCTTGATCTTTGACTATGTCAAAGTCACTCCGTCAAAGGGTGTCCACGGCATAGTTGAGATTAAGCCACTTAGCCATGAAGGCAAGTGAATGCACAACAAGGGATCTCTAACCTTCGAACCGTTTGAGGGAGAATACTCTATGATATGATTAAGAATCTCTTGCCAGAGTATGAATGAGATTTAGGAATTCGTTTCAAATCACATTCAAGGTAATCATATAAGTAAGAGAACCACATTGGATAGTAGACATGAATAAACTATCAAATCAAACAATGTGGTCAAGAGTATTGTATTAGAGAAAGACCGTATTGCATTGTAATCCCAAACTAAATAGGTTATCCACCTTTTCTTATTAGCTTGGGTAGCCATGACATACTGCTAGGTGTCACTCATGGTTTGTGGAAGCCCTAAAGGTGTATACTCACTAAAGGGAGAATTGAAAAGTAAGTTTCAATTCACAATCGATTTGAAGAGTTCTAATCGCCCACTGCCTCGCTAAAAGGAACCTAATGGATCGTACACCGTGTAAGGTAGAGATTGAAGAAACAACGGAGATGAGTAAGTATAATTAAATGGTTTAATTATTTATGGCTAGGATTAATTAATATGTTAATTAATCAAACGAATAAGTTCCTTTTAGACCTCGGGTTAGCTTTGGGCCTCAAGGCCCAATGGGCTTCGAATGTCAAGTCCAATAACTCAAGTTGTATGACAACTTAAAAACACAAAGGGTATGAAAGCCCAATGAACCCACATGGCCGGCCATAGAGAGTGTGGGGGAGAATTGTTTTTAATATCAATTATGCCACTCAATGTAAGTGGCTATAGAAAGGAAATTATAACCCATTCCCTCAATGCTCTCTGCTTGGTGTGGAAACTTAGAGGTTCCCTTTCTTGGGAACTTGGAGAATCCATTCCTTCATCCATATCCAAGAAGTCATGGAGCCAAGAAGCAAAGTTCCTCCATCCACATCCATGGAGCCAAGGAGCAAGGAGACTAAAGAAAGAAGACCGTCACATGTGTGAATATCCTTTACTAAGCAAAGAGGTGCTTCAAAGGCATAACAGTTTCTCAACTCTTTTCTTTAAGATTTGAGTTAAGTCCTGGTTCACCACAACTACTAGGCTTTGAATTTCATGGGTAAAATTTCGTTTTTAAGTGCATACAAGCATGATTCCGCCTTTAATTGTTAATTGCATACATAGATGTTGCTCAAATAAACTTGTTTTCACAAATTATTCCTTCACCTAGCGCCTAGGTAGCTAGGCAGGGTCTAGGCGGGGGCGGCGGATTTAAGTAAATTTATTATATTTTGTGTAAATAAGTGTATATAATTTCATCATAAACTACAAAATAGAGTGACATAAATATTATGAAGTATTGGAACATAATGAAAACATGGGGAACAAGCATATAATGTGTGTTCATTTAAGTGTTCAACAAGTCTCTTACAATTTATTAAAAAATAAAATATAAAATGAAAGTTATCTATTTTCTGTCTAAGTGAGTTACACCTAGGCGGGTTTGGGTGGGCTAAGCGAGGGCCTAGGTGGTCTATGCGTGTGCCTCAACAGGTCTAGGCGCATTTTCTTAATTTTCAAATGCCTAGGCATTAATGGGGGTAGTGGTCAGCCACCTAGCGCCTAGGCAGCACTAGGCAGGGATTTTTAGAACAATAATATATATATATATATATATATATATATATATATAAAGGTTCTAAAAGGCGCTAGTCAGGCAGCAGGCTAGGGCCTGGTGCCTAGGCGGATTTAAGTAAATTTATTATATTTCATGTAAATAAGTATCTGTTTATACGTAAAATATATATAATGTAAGATCCCACATCGCCCAGAGGAGTGATCCTTATATGTATATTCTCATCCCTACCTAGCGCGAGGCCTTTTGGGAGTTCACTGGCTTCGTATTCTATCGGAACTCCGAAGTTAAGCGAGTAGTGCGAGAGGGTGACCCACTAGGAAGTTCTCGTGTAAGTTCCTAGAAACAAAACCGTGAGGGCGTGGGGAAGGTCCAAAGCGGACAATATCATGCTACGGTGGAGTCGAGCCCGAGAGGTGGCTGTGCCAGGGCCGAGATGTGACAATTTGGTATCAGGGCCTAACCTTGGCCACGTGTGTGCCGACGAGGACGTCGGGCCCCTAAGGGGGGTGGATTGTAAGATCCCACATCGCCCAGGGGAGTGATCCTTATATGTATATTCCCACCCCTACCTAGCACGAGGCCTTTTGGGAGTTCATTGGCTTCGAGTTCTATCGGAACTCCGAAGTTAAACAAGTAGCACGCGAGAGCACTTCCAGGATGGATGACCTACTGGGAAATTCTCGTGTGAGTTCCCAGAAACAAAACCGTGAGGGCGTGGGGAAGGCCCAAAGCAGACAATATCATGCTACGATGGAGTCAAGCCCAGGATGTCACATCCCGGCCCGAGGCGGATCACTTCCCGGGCCCGCTCCATCACCGTAGCACGATATTGTCCGCTTTGGGCATACCATTCCCTCACGGTTTTGTTTCTGGGAACTCACGAGCAACTTCCCAATGGGTCACCCATATTGGGAGTGCTCTGGCCCCCTTCTCGCTTAACTTCAGAGTTCCTACGGAACCCGAAGCCAGTGAGCTCCCAAAAGGCCTCGTGCTAGGTAGGGATGAGAATATACATTTAAGGATCACTCTCCTGGGCGATGTGGGATGTTACACGGGAGGTGGCTGGGCCCGGGCCGGGATGTGACATATAAACTACAAAATAGAATGACATATATATTATGAAGTATTGGAACATAATGAAAATATGGGGAACAAACATATAATGTGTGTTCATTTAAGTATTCAACAAGTCCCTTACAATTTATTGAAAAAATTAATATGCAAAATGAAATTTATCTATTTTCTATCTATGTGAGTCGCAACCTAAGCGGGTGCCTAGGCAGGTCTGGGCAGGCTAGGCGGTTTAGGCGGGCACCTCAGCAGGTCTAGACGCCCTTTCTTAATTTTCAAACACCTAGGCATTAATCGAGACAGTGGCCAGCCGCCTAGCGTCTAGGCGGCGCTACGCGGGGATTTTTAGAACAGTGCAAAAAACAAAAAGGTGGGTAATGGAAATTGGAGGCTTCAAACCCAAGTCCTTCTGCAAACCAGAGTTCTATGCCATTTTAGGGAATTAATGGACCCCAAAAGCTTAATTTGTTATACAATAGGACATTAATCTATATCAGATAAGAAAGTTAACATACACAACTGCATAGATCAGAAAGATGGAGACACAAGATGCTCGATCTACGAGCATTGAGAAGCCTTTGACAACAAAGTGAAAGTAATGTGAACTCTATCAACTCATAAGGAAGTTTATTTTGCGCTTGTAGTATAACAGAGAAGCCCTTCTCTCTTCTGCCAATATATTCTTTAGTATAAAATTATAAATAACAACCCCTGATACTTTTATAATTATCATTTTCTTGTTCCGGATTTAAATAATGAAGCACTTATGATAAAAAGAAAAAGGCAGAAGATATCTAAAAATGCGGAAGGCATTCCAAAATCTTACAATTGTAAAGTCATATCAGTCAATTCAGGTGATATATATAACTATGAATGATATATTACCTGTCTGAGTTAGATAAAATGGTAGCCAGTACAGATGTGTGTAGGCCACAAGCTTTGAGAAGAAGAGGCACAACGCAAAGGGTATAACTCCTGGTATCATACAAGCTTCAATAAGTCCAATACATGTCCTACTCACAGACCCAATTCGGCGAATAGTTTTTGTTTCACCGTTTACCATAAATCCTTTTTTCATATTAGAAGCTGAATTTGGTGGGAAAGAAAATCCAATATCTTCAGGATAAGCAGCCAAGAAGAAGAAAACGATTACGCCTCCAACTGCTATAAAAGCACCTGGAACAACAAAGCACCAACCCCACCCATAATCCAGAACACTAGCAGCAAGAAGTGAACCACTTATATTCCCAACCGAAGTATGCGCATTCCATATGCCCATTATCAAACCCCTCTTTCCCTTTCCAAACCAATTACCAATCACATCAACAACTGAAGGCCAACCGGTTGCTTGGAACAACCCGGCAATCATTTGCATCCCAAGATAGAAACCAAACACATGGATATTCAAAAAGTATCCCATCCCAAACAAGGCAACAAAAATGCCACTCCCAATCATCCCGGTCGTCAAGAATAGTCGGAGGTCCAATGTATCTCCCAAATGGCCAGCAACATACCTTCCCAAAGAGTAACATGCAAGAAACGCAAGATCAATCTCCCCCAATTTCGACGTCCCGTCGGTTTCATTAAAAGGGGCCCAATCCTTGTCTAACCTATAATTCTCATTGCCCCCGAACTCTCTCTTGACAAAGACTTTACCAAACAAGGGGTCCAAGCCATTGCCTCTATGGGGATCAGGATACAAAACACTTTTAACTGTTGAATTATAAGTATTGAGCTGATAGAATTAGAATAAGTGGTTTATGTTAATTGGTGTATCCACTTGTGCAAAGAATGCCAAGTGTAAAATTCTGATATGTAAAGGCCATGAGTGTCATGTGGATTTTGACTTTTGTTATTAGTTAGATGAGTGGCTGTGATCTAAGCTTAGAGAGAAAAAGGATCCATCACTCTCTAACGGTAATATTCCCTCATTTGCACGACTTGTGTGTGAGAGCTATGAGAAAGCAATCTAATGAGAAATCCAAACGCTCATCTGTGACTTGCAGAGAGAAGCAACCATTTCCATTCCTTCTCTGTGTGTGTATTCACTCTTCTTCAAATACATAACCAGATCCCAATTTACACTAACATTAACTATACTACTGGGTTTTCTAGATGCATGGTAACATGTATAAGCTATAAAAGTAACAAGCAAAATTACATATCTATATGTAGAAAGACTCCAATCTTTGCCTCTAATGCTTCTAATCAGCAAAATCACAGGTGGGATTCCTCGCATTGTATCAGAATTCTGAGACATTTTCACAATCCCACAAAACTATAACAAAATTTCCTCACGAAACCTTCATATCACATCCATTTTTCAAATTCAAAAACTACGCAGAACGCAAAATCGCAGGTTTCATGCGTCAAAATATCAGAGGAAAAGCTTTAGAGAGAGAGTTTTAGAGAGAGAGAGAGAGAGAGAGAGTACGAGACCTTGTTGAATTGACGAAGAAGAGCTGAGGCCTTAAGAGGCCAAAAGTTCAGGCTTGCATAGCTGAGAGGATGAGAGGGAAAGCGTAGAGGGCGGGGAGGCAGTGGGAGGACAAGTGGCGAGATAGGAGTATTGGAACTGGTTTTGCTCACTGCTGTGCTTGGGCGCCACGCTTTCTTTTCAGGGTCTGTGAAACCGTTGTGTATAGTTTGTTTTTACTCGGCTGCTTAATACGCGCGGCGGGTTCTGGTGGGTGTTGTGAAGCATGATTCATGCATGTGTACAAAACAGCAAACAAATGCATAAACACCCAGATCAGCTTGAGTGCTAAATCTGCATAAACACAAGTTCAACATTTAAAAAATATAAGGGCTTGGCTGCTTAAGATGGAGGAGTAGTTCCTCTTTTAGCTCATTTAGTGGTCGATTTTTAGAACATTGTTTATGATTGTAGTGGAGAGGCTGCTGCTGTGACTGCATTTGTGACTGCAAGAGGTCGTGGTGGACGACTTCGAGGTAATGGACGCGGTGTGTCTCCGTCTGCACGTGGTGGTGGTACTGCCAACCAGCGAGGTTTCTTTCCTCGCAGCAATAATCAAAGGTCAAACTCGGCCTGCAATGGTGAAAAGTTCACGGCTACAGGTGAAAGACTCACTTGTCAAATCTGTGGAAAACAAGGGCACCCTGCCCTAGATTGTTATCAAAGAATGAATGTAGCATATGAAGGGCGCATTCCAGCAAAGAGACTTACTGCTATGGCATCATCACCTGTCACCATCAACAAGCAACCTAATGGACAGTGGCTGCTTGACACGGGTGCTAATGCACATGTGACTCCAGATCTTCAAAATTTAATCAATCCAAAAGAGTATAATGGTAATGAAAATGTTGGTGGTGTAGGTAATGATACTGGTCTTTCTATCTCTCATCTTGGTTCAAATAAAATTCAAACTCAGTCTTGCTCATTTGAATTAAAAAATATTCTAAGATGTCCCACTGCCTCAACCAATATTATTTCTGCCCATAGGTTTACCCTAGATAATAATTGTTATTTACTTATCTTTCCTCATTTTTTCCTTGTTAAGGACCTCAAGACCCGGAAGACGCTTTTCCATGGGAGATGTGAGAATGGCTTATACCCATTTTCTGGTGGCGGTGGACAGTTCAATTACCCTATTTCAGTGTGTGTAGGCATTCGAGTGTCGGCCCAAAAATGGCATTCACGTCTTGGTCATCCTGCGTCTTCTATTATTAAGCATTTGGTTTCAAATAAACGAGTACCAATTCATGGTACTTCTAATGTAATGTTTTGTCAATCATGTCCATTAGGAAAGAGTACTAAACTCCCATTTAGTGCGTCTGAGTCTGTTTCCCAATTTCCCTTGCAAATTTTACATTTGGATGTTTGGTGTTCTCCAGTTATTTCAATTGAAGGTTTTAAATATTATGTCTTGTTTGTGGATGATTATTCTAGATATTCTTGGATTTTTCCCATGAAAAATAAGTCTGAAGTGTTTGAAATATTTGTCACATTTAAATCTAAAGTAGAAAATATGTTCAATACTTCCATTAAAATTCTTCAGTGTGATGAAGGAGGAGAGTACAAGAGTCGTATTTTTCAAAATTTTCTTGCAAAACATGGAATTTCTCAAAGGTTTTCGTGCCCAAAACATCCTGAGCAAAATGGTATTGCAGAAAGAAAACATCGACATATTGTCGAAACTGGTATTGTCCTGCTTTCTCATTCTCACATTCCAAACAAATATTGGTTTGACGCTTGTTTAACGGCAGCTTATTTAATCAATAGGCTGCCAACTCGGACTTTGTCATACAAATCACCCTATGAAAAATTATTTGTCAAGCTTCCAAAATATGAGACGCTTAAGGTATTTGGTTGTAAGTGTTTTCCTTAGCTTGTGCCTTATTCACAAAATAAACTTCAACCCAAGTCCAAACCGTGTGTGTTTTTAGGTTACTCACTGAATCATCAAGGGTACAAATGTCTGGACTTGTCCACGAGACGAATTTATTTGTCTCGCCATGTCCTATTCGATGAGGATTCATTTCCATTTAAGGAACTCACATCTCCACTGGAAAACGTTGATCAAATAGGTAGTGCTACATCTCCTAATCTTTTGTTTACTTTTCCTATTTTAATGTCCACATCTTCCCTGACTTCATCCCATAACCTAGTGTCCTTGCCTCAGTCAATTATCCCTGCCAATGATTTGACAAACCCTCCACAAAGTCCAACTTTATCACATCCTATAGCCACTGATTTGACAAACCCTATCCACCCGCCACTTACTTTATCTTCCCACCCTATAAATCTGCCACCTACCTCATCTTCCCACCCTATAAATCCGCCACCTATCTTATCTTCACCCAACCCTATCTCCACTAATCCTAATTTAAATGAGCAAGCAGTGGTTTCTGAACCAACAGTACATCAGCCCATACCATCTTCAGATCATGCCCATACTCAACCTTCTGTGCCACTACAGCGAATAACAACACGTTCGCAGTCAGGAATAGTAAAATCTAATCCTAAATATGCTTGCATGTTTCGACTGGCCTTTCTTCCATTGAACCAACGTGTTTTAGTCAGGCAGTCAAGAATAAAGAATGGCGAGATGCTATGGTTCAAGAATTTAATGCTTTGCAATGTTGTGGTACGTGGAAACTTGTTCCTTAGCATCCTAAAATGAATTTGTAGCCAAACAAATGGGTGTTCAAAATCAAAAAAAGGGCAGATGGCTCGGTGGAAAGGCACAAGGCCAGGTTGGTTGCCAATGGATTTCATCAACAGTCTGGAATTGATTACACAGAAACCTTTAGTCCTGTGGTTAAGCACAGCACCATTAGACTTGTCCTCAGTTTAGCAGTTTCAAAAAAATGGCACATAAGACAACTGGATGTACAAAATGCTTTTTTGCATGGATTTTTAAAGGAGGATGTATATATGCGACAACCTGCTGGCTTTGTTGATCATCAGTATCCACATCATGTGTGTAAATTACAACGCAGCATATATGGCTTGAAACAAGCTCCCAGAGCGTGGTTCCATCGTTTTTCAGAGTTTCTTCTTCAATTAGGGTTTCACGGTTCAACTTGTGATTACAGTTTATTTGTTTTCAACCACCGTGGGGTCTATTTGATTTTATTGATTTTTGTAGATGACATCCTGTTGACAGGAAATAGTCCTTGCCACATGTCGAGATTGATCAAGAAATTGGGTACGTTATTCTCAATGAAGGACTTGGGTCCACTCCATTATTTTTTGGGGGTCGAAGTTAATTATTTTGGTCAACAAATGCATCTCAATCAAGCAAAGTATGCTTTGGATTTGCTGACACGTACAAAATTTTTGGATGTTAAACCAATTTCTACTCCAGTTCCTAGTGGTCACAAGCTTAGTGCCTATGATGGTGAGCCACACAACTCTCCAGAGATGTACCGTAATGTTGTGGGTGCTCTACAATATTTGACAATCACAAGACCGGATCTTTCCTATGTTGTAAATCAGGTATGTCAGTTCATGCATTCTCCAAAGACTACACATTGGCAGGCAGTAAAGAGGATTCTTCGTTATGTAAAGGCCACATACAATCATGGCCTTGTCTATAAACCTGGTTCTGCTCATCTCACGGCTTATTCTGATGCTGATTATGCTGGTAATCCAGATACCCGACATTCAACTGGTGGTTTCTGTATTTATTTTGGGTCTAATCTCGTATCATGGAGTTCTAAGAAGCAAAAGACTGTTAGTAGGTCCAGTTCTGAAGCTGAATATAGGCAGCTTGCTTACACAGCTGCAGAAATTTCGTGGCTCAAGTCTCTATTTCGAGATTTGTACTTGCATCTTGACACACCTACAATTTGGTGCGACAACATTTCTTCAATTGCTCTTGCTTCTAATCCCATGTTTCACTCACGGACAAAGCACTTGGAGGTTGATTACCATTACGTTCGAGAGAAGGTGGTTCGGCGTCAATTACTTGTTAATTACATCTGTTCTCAAGATCAGGTTGCTGATCTGTTCACAAAAGGATTGTCATCAACACGGTTCAAGCTTCTTGTTTCCAAGCTTCCAGTTGTTCCTCCACCTGTCAGCTTGCGGGGGGATGTTAGACCAAGTCAGTGTGTGAATCTTGCTTCCGAGACTTCAGGCAGTTGTGATCACTCTAAACTCTTATCCATGAAGAGTTAGCTTAGGTTACAACTCTTTCAAATGTTTGTTGTTTCTGGGATATCTTTCCTTTGTACAGTTTGTTGTAATTTTTGAATTTTGAATAGCCTTGTAAATAGGGATTGCTTTCCCTGATGTAATCTGAAATGGAATATAAATACATGCAGCCTCTCTTTGAAAAGGTATGCAATTGAAGTGAACTTTTGAGCATTCTTAAGTTTTTACACATATCTCCATAAATTCAATTAAAACTAAGGTTATTTAGTCAATTAATTGTAGAAAATAGATAAACGGTTAGTAATACATTTGTTAAAATCAGTCCATCTATTTTTATACTGTTCGATGACCCAACGATCTCATATTTAATTGAGTTTTGCAAAAATGGTTTTTACTAGTAATTTATAATATGAATGGTTCCGAACTAAGTATGAAGTTTCATGAATCAACTACATGAGAATGAATTCATTCTCATTTATTGACCCCTTAATGTATGACATTGTTTTGATTTGTGCCGCTTAGTTTCAATTTGGTTATGAGTCTTCCGTAATCATCTTTTAAATTTGTTACATTTGTAGTTAGTTTTCCTACTTCAATAGACAAAAAAACTTCAATTTGACGGGAAAAAGAGTAATGTTATTCATATCATGTTTTTATATCACATTTCTATACCATCTTAGGTGGCATCTTATGTGGACAGCCACATCATCTAAAAAATTTGCAAAACACAAGGAAAAAGACTGCTTGTATACCACAATCATCATTTAATTAACTAGTTTTTCTTAATTATTAGCTTATTAAATAATGAACTAAATTTTAAAATTTGATTAATTCAAATGATGTGGCCGTCCATATCAAGTGTCACCTAAGATGGTTTGAATAGCATTACTTTGGGAAAAAATTGACACCTTTGATGATAAGGGACAATATTGAATGTCCCAAGGCAAATCAAAGCTAGATCATAAAGTTGCATAAGTCGAATATAAGACATTCTGCTTATAATTTGAGAGAATCTCTAATTTGGTATTGTTTCAATTTTTGTAGTTTAACGATCGTAGTTTGCTAATGATTTCTTCTTCTTTGTTTTTTTATTTTTTAGATAACGATATATTTATATTAAAGGGTCGGAATATGGGGCTGAGTCACACAGTGAGGCAATAATAATAAATTAGTGTCGAATTCGACATCAACGAGATTCGAACTTAAAATCTCCTATTTACAAGTGAAAAGCAATATCAACTGTCATTTCTTAAAGAACCCCAATTTGTCTTCTAAAAGAAAACCCAACACCCACCCCACCTTTCTCGTCACCGACTCCCCTCCGGCTTCGAGTCCGTGACAACCCCCTCTCTTCTCCACTTCACCTCCCTATTCTCCCATCCCGTAAACCAAGCAGTGGGTTTACTTTCTTTTTTAAGAACCTGAATCTCAGTGGTACGACGGAGACTTTATTCATGAACCACCTATAAAACAACGAGAGGAGTCTTATGTATCATTTGGGATTTTGATCTATATTCATAGGTTTTAAGATCCCTGTGTGTTGTATATTAGTAATTTCAGAGATTATGTATCATTTGGGATTTTAAAAACTTTGAACTTTTGGCCAAAATTCAGTTGTTGGTCCCGAAGAAGAACGTTTTGCGAACCTTGTGAAAGATGTTAGGCCCTTTCCTGCAAACGCTTTTGATGCTGTTTGATCTTAAGTTTCCCGAATAACTCACAGAAATTAAAAACATTGCGAAAAGACAAATAAACCTTATAAAGAACGGGGAAAGACATAGAACATAATAGACATTATGCCGGCTAAAAAGAGCGTTCGTAACGGCAATTTTTTTTCCAATTTTAAGTGAGGTATTTTGTCAAATATTTGGCCCACCTATACTTATTGTGTGCTTAGCGTACATCCTTACCTTTTGTGTCATTTTAATTGTATCTTTAGGGTCAAGATTGTTATAGTGAACAAATAGATAAATTATACATGTATAAGGATGAGAGGTCAAATTTATTAGACTTATGAGAGGAAATCATTATTCTTCATGAGCTACCAAAATCAACTCTACAACTAAACATTGTTGTGTTATATCCGTCTTCCAGTGGTTTTGGATGAGGAGCGAGTGATAGAGTTGGTGGTGGTGAGTTGATTATTATTCGTCATAGACCGATTCAACGTTGTATCGAGTAGCAAAAGTCGGCTTCAATTTAAGCGAGATCCTGATTCCTGCTCAGATTATCCTTTTTTAGGCCAAAAACTTGAGAAGGACACGTGTCCCATTGTCCCTTAATAAGATTCGCCCCTGACCAACAAAACGGATATGGACTTAATTTTAGAAGATCCGTTGAAATATCGAATCGGATTGAGTTGAAACAATTTCAAAATCGGATCGGATATAGGGTGGTCCGACCCATCTCCGATCGATTTACAAGTACAACAGGGAGCAACAAATATTCCAAAAAAAAAAAATGCGTTATTTTCGTACGTGCGACGCACGTGTGGAATAGATAGAACAGATAAGGCCATCTGTGTCCTCCTTCTCCTGTCCTCTGCGTAGCAGACTCCGTAGTTACTCCCATGACCTCTACTCTCTAACTCTCTCTCTTTCTCTCTCTAGTCTCTACCATTTCCTCATTTCCCACAAACCCTAATTCCCATGGGCTCCAAAATTCTTCCACAGGTACTCTCTCTCTCTCTCTCTCTCAATATATTTGGTCTGTGTCTGTGTGTTGTGTGTGTGGTGTGCGTGTGTGTGAATTGTAGCAATAATTTGGAGAGAAATTGATGAATTTGTGGGTTTTCAGGCTATGATAACAATTCCACGAAACCCTAATCAATACCCGCCAGTAAAGCTCGGGTTTTCAGCTGCCCTCTCTCGCCGCTCTTCCAATTCCGCCCGTGTTTCGTTCTCTAGGGTTTCATCGAGCTCAATTGGGTCCGTTTTCAGTCCCATTGTTTCCACGATGTCGAAACGGAACTTCGTTGTGAGAGCAGACCCGAGCTCTGAAGGTGAAGTCGGAGCCACTGATGATACCCAAGAGAATGAAGCAACTGGGAGCGGAGAGGCCTCTGTGGCCGTGGTAGAAGCTGAAGCAGAAGCAGTGCTGGAGCCTGAATCCGAAGAGCTGAAGCCGCCGAGAAAGTCTCGGGTTAAGCTCGGAGATATAATGGGGGTAATTTATTCCCTTTTCTCTCTCTCTCTATTGCTGCTTTGCTTGCTTTGTGTGAAAATGTAACAAAAGTGAAGAATTGAACCCGCGAAGACATAATTTTGAAATCGATATCATTATCCTATGGGTGACATAATGTGGGAATGAAAATGATATCGATGTTGCGTTGCGTTTTATATTCTCAGCAGAGTAGCAGGGATTTCAAAATATGCATTTTTCATTGGCTATTTTTTAGCTGGAATGTATTTAAACAGGGTATTTGTCATTTGGTTTTTCGCCATTCAACCCTAAGTGATTGTTAAAACCCGATATTAATGTTGACCGGAATTCTTCTGTTTGCTTAGATATTAAATAAAAGGGCAGTTGAGGCGGCAGAGCAGGAAAGGCCAGTTCCCGACATTAGAACTGGAGATGTTGTGCAAATTAAACTGGTAATAGTGGTTCTGCTTCTTTTCTCCAGATTTATACCGTCCCCGAGTGAATCTGTTGTGATTCTCTTTATGTGTATGACTTACAGGAAGTTCCTGAAAATAAGAGAAGGTTGTCTATCTATAAAGGCATTGTCATTTCAAGACAAAATGCTGGTATTCACACAACTATTCGCATTCGGAGGATTATTGCTGGCGTAGGGGTTGAGATTGTGTTCCCACTGTAAGTTTTCTTTTATGTTCTACATGCTCAGCTTGATTTTTCTGCAGATCATATGTTAAATGTGGTCCAATAACACCTCACAAATAACTAGTCGGGCTATACATGATTAACTTTCAGCTACAGTTACCGATGAGGTCTGTTTTGAGTCAGTGGGCTTTGATCCGTCGCCATATCTCTGAATTCTGATGACATGACTCTGAAGAACCTAACATCTATGTGGGATATTTATGGTGGTTATTTTATTAGGATTTTCTTGTCTAATGTAATTCATTGCAAACTTTATGTTTCATTCTTTGAAATTTAAACAACTCGATCCATATTTGTAATTGGGTGCATAGGTGATAAAATCATTTTAGAAGCATGCACTAGGAGGTTGCAAAGAAGTTTATGCTAATTGCATGATTGGATTCTTCTCACCCCCAACCACCCCAAAAGGGTTTCTTTTTCGTTGTGTTTTCGACTTTTTGTACTTGATAAAATATACGAGAGAAGAAAAACCCCGTCTCTCGTAGAATATGCCTAGAATTCAGTTTTGGATTCATGATGATGATGCTTAGGCTCGTATGAGTGTTACCATGCTTACTGGTTATTTCTCCCCTTAAAGCCTTCCCTCGAGTTTCGAAATAATTAGAGCTTTATAATCATATATACCGTTAAGAATATATTTGTGTGATAGGTTTTAGTTTCTATTGCTTGTCATTTCAGATACTCACCAAACATTAAGGAGCTAAAGGTACTGAGTCACAGGAAGGTCAGGAGGGCGAGGTTGTACTATTTGAGAGACAAGCTTCCAAGGCTCTCGACGTTCAAATGAGAAATGGTATACGGCTCTTCTTTGGTTGTTTTCGGTTTCAGAGTAGTCTCATGAAAACCGTCACGTTGTAAAAACTATATGTATTTCCATCCAGGAATCCATTGAATGTGATATGTGTATCAGTTCTCCCCAATTTTTGTTGTATCTATAAATATATGCTAGGTTAATTTCCCCCTTTCTTTCTATTGCTGTTTCAGTTGATGATTAATTGGGAGGAACTCAGTGTTTTTTTATTTTATTTTACAGCAACCATGACAGCATATTTCCAACGGTGCATGTAGGTTATATTTCCTTCCCTGCTGGAGGTCTTCCCTAGCCTATGGAAACCTCTCGTATTCGGAAACGGATGTGATTTTCACACATCCCAACCTCTATTAATATCTAACCATCAGATCGGATAAGTCAAATAGAATCAACGGACAGGTCTCAAAGGGACGTGTGAGAAGCTAAACATAATGTTATATCTTTTTCTTCTTTTTTTTTAATTTGGAAATATTCACATCCTATGCCATGATCATTTTAAAATAACTTGTAGTGCTAAAAATTGATTCTGGCTATTTGATATTTAATTATTAATAGTTTAAGTGTCACAAGTAAAGTTTTTTAAACAAGGGTACTTAGTATTACGGTCTCGTAATATTCTTTTTGATTTTTAAATTGGAGGTCTCTTAAGGTTTAAATCGGGTGGTTGGCGAGTTCTTTTGCAATAGGCTTCCGCCCTTTTTTTGTTATGCCTTGAATCTTTGTTCACTATCCATCAATATTTGTTGACACACTTCAAATTTTCAATTAATATTGCCACTTAGTACTATGGTCTAATAGTATTTTTTTTATTTGTAAGTAAAAGGTTTTAGGTTTGATTATCGCCAAAGGCGAATTTGAACCACATTATTGCTAGTCCATTGTGAGGCTAAGCTCATTTCCTTCCCCTTAGTGTATATAATATCATTTGATAAAAATAAAAATAAAAAATAAAAAAAAAGTTTCCAATTAATATTCGTATTTACATCTAAAAGAATGCAATTAAATGGATTTAAAAAATAATAATAAAAAGAGTTTGAAAACTTTAAGTTTTAATCAAAAGTCATGTAATAACTTTATTTAATGGTTAAGACAAAACTAAACACTAAATCAGTCCAATTAAAATGGCCCAAACATTGAGTTTACGATTTTATCCCTAACGACATGCATCTCTCTTCATTTATGGGGATGAGGATCATCTTCGGATCATTTTGTGGGGATCCTATGAATCCTTACATTTTAGTTATTCATCATACATTGTACGATCAGTTTTCGTTAGAAGCTATTTATGTTCTTTCTAATCTCGCATAGCAGCTCCATTTCTATCACTATGTAAAAACCACAGCCCCAACCCCAAACTTAATTTTTGAGCCGTTTCCATCTCTGAAAATCGGAAACGATTTTTGACAAGTGAAACGGTATAATTTTGTCATCCTCTCTCCCTCCCTCCCAAAATTTCTCACTCTCTTTCTCCTCTCTGTAAAGATGAGCAAGGGACCTGGACTTTCACCGACATCGGCAAAAAAGCCAAAGGTAAATTTCTGCCCTTCCCTCCTCATTCGTCTGATTGTTAACCTTTCAATTTGGAAGAAGAAGAGAAGAATTCGATGTTTCGAAACTGAATTTTCTGTTTACGTTTACAGGTGATTGGAGATGGCTGAGGTAATTTTGAATGAAAACATCCCTTCTTGTGAAGAAGAAAACGAGACTTTGGAGCCTACAAACAAGGAGGCCGCTCAACAATCTCCAACTTTGCATCTTGTAGATGAAGATGACGACAAAGGTGTGTGTAGATATATATATATATATATATATATATATATATATATATACACACACACACACACACATATTATTTTCTTTTTCTCTTTTTTTTTCTCCTTAACATTCTTTACTTTTGTTAGGATTAATTAGCTTCTTCATCTCTTGCATATACAGAGGGATGAAATCGATGGATGACTTGAGGAAAACATCATCATGACTATATTAAAACAAGGAATGAATCAAGCTACAAACAGGAAGGCCGCTATGCTTAGTCCCAGTTTGGCTTAGCCTAACTTAAAAAAAAAAAGGGTATGAAAAAAAGTTGAACATTTTAGGTGTTTGGTAAACATTTAAAATCAGTTTTTTTTCAAAGTTATGGATGAAAAAAAGCTAAAAGCCCAAAGCTGGAAAAGGCAGCTTAAAAAAATCAGCTTATTTCAACAAAACACGGGTGAACAATAACAAGTTAGTGAACTTTTCAATTTTCCAATCCTACATTCCCCTTTCTCACCTTGTCTTCCCCATTTTTCCCAGAACCCACCTTCGACTTCCTTCCGAGACTTCTCTTTCATTCTCACTTCCCTTCTCTATTTCAGAAAAATCCTTCAGATGTGAAGCCATCTCTTCAAAAAAAAAAAAATTCCTTTATATTTTAAGGAAGTCTTTCCCTTTTCCTTGTTCATTTAATTGTTTTCTGCTATTATACAGATCCTAAAACTTGACGGAAAGATTGGAGCTTTCAGCTTGCTACACCAGATCTGAAAGAAGCTATCTTTCCTCCCAGCGATCTCTCTCATTCTCCAGGTCGCGTTCTCCGGCTTGGCGTCCTTCCTCTGGTAAGCTTCTCTTTTCTAAAATTTCGTTATTTATTTATTTGGATTTTTAAATTTGGGGATGGGAGAGTGAGTGAAAGAGGGGTGGGAAGAGTGAAGGTTTGTGGAAAAAATTAATTGGTGAACAAATTAGGGTTTGTGGAGGAAACAAGAAAAATTGAGAGAGAAGTAAGAAAAATTGATGGATTCTATCTTGTTCATTATCTCAATTGCTCTGTGAACTGCTCTGAATTGGGTGTGATGTATATCTTGTGCAACCCACATGTCCTCCTGCAAATGCAAATTTTATGGAGCTTCTTGTCATGAGTGGTGTTTGTCGGCTGACTATGGGTCGAAGGATCCATGAGTATATGTTAAAGGTGGGATTAACGGGGAATTCACAGGTTACGAATGCACATATGATCTTGAAGCATGGTGCTGCTACTAGTGCCATAGCGAGTAAAGCATTGGTGCTTGAGAGTTTGCGAAAGGGGGTGAATCAGCAACAAAACAGTAGGGTGAATTACAGGCAATCAAAGCTTTGTTCTGTTATGAAGTCCTCTGCAAAAGAAATTGCTTTTGATCAGTATTTCCAACATGCACTACAAGGTGGAATTGACAAGCTTGCGGGTGTTATTGGCCTTACTTTTGGTCCTAAGGGAAGGAATGTTGTATTGGATGAGTGTGGTAGTCCTAAAGTTGTGAATGAGGGAGTCAAATTTGGCAGAGCTATTGAATTACCGCACGACATTGGAACTACCATTGAACGGTTTTGATGTTGAACAGAGGGCAATGGTTGCAGTTGAATTGAAAACATGCATTTTCCCAAGGTGTAAAGTCTATAAAAGGAGCTGAGCTCCCTAAATTGTAGCAGATCATAATTTACAAATAGAAATACAAAACCCAAAAAAATATTGGAGCCCTGCTCCCTTCTACTTCGCTTTCTCCATTTGCCATTTCTATTGCTGCTTGCAGGTTGAATAGAGTCCTGAGATTTGTGATCCTATCATGTGAACTCTGCTTCTGATTTATCTTAGGGTTTAGGTATATATTCTGTAGTGAAAAGGCGTGACCTTCAACCTCCCCTTGCATCCAAGAGTTTGAGTTTTTTAGGTTATTACAAATATTGCTCCAACTCTGTTATAACCTTTTTTGTGTTGTCACAAAACAATTTGATTGTTTTAGCAACAAAATTGAGATTGCTTGAATTTTGCAACTCTTGTAGTTGAGTAAACTGGTAGTCCAACATACCCTGTGCAAAAAAAAATATTGAAAACCCAGTACATATCACGTATAGCTTTATAGGAAGGGTGGTTTGTACGTGGTTAAGAACGTTCACTCATACACCAAGGTCATGTATTCGAATATCCCTCTTCCCGATGTTCCCGTATCAAAAAAAGAGAGAAACAAATGGCGTAATACCAGTGTGCGTAATTACCCTAACCAAAAGAACGAGAATAAAGAGTTAATTACCTCATGAAACATGGATTGGACTAAAATATTTCAATTGAAGTAGTTTGTCATACTAATTAATATTTCAGATAAAGTTTATAAATATTTTTCTTTTAAAAATAAAGTATATTTAGTAATTCACCTTTATTTGTTAAGAAAATTAAATTAATGGCACATCTATTATTACACCCTTTTTGGTCATTTTACATAGTCACAACTGTTTTACATAAAAGTTTACCAAACACTATAATACTGCTTTTTTTTTTCCAAAAGCACTTTTACAAAAAAGTTTACCAAACACTTTGCTACTTTAGTTCACAGCTGCTTATTCTCACAGCACAGCAGAAGCAGTTTTTTTTCAAAGCACAGTAATACCAAACCAGCCTTTAGTCGCGTTTATATGAATTCACCCACACTAAAGAGAATCCTTAAATTTCCTTAGTCACGTTAACGTTTGGAATTTATCATGAAGGGGAATGATGCCCTTATGCTTCTACTCAATTATAATACTTTAAATTTTTTTCACAGATAAACAAAAAATTATAATAATCCTCATTATTTTTTAAACGTAATCAAAATAATTCATACTATTTCTGAAATGTAACTAAAATAATCCACACTATTTCTGAAACCACAGGAAAATAACTCACTATTTCTGGAAGCAAAATAAACACTATTTCTGAAACTACAACAAAATAATCAACATTATTTTTGAAACTATATCAAAATAACCCATACTATTTCTGGAACTATAGCAAAATTACACACTTTTTCTGAAAACTGAACCAAGATAACCCACACTATTTCTGGAAGGGAACAAAATACACACTATTTCTAGAACTATAACAATATAACCCACACTATTTTTAAAACTGAACCAAAATAATTCACGCTATTTCGAGAACTACAACAAAATAACCCACACTATTTCTGGAATGTAACAAAATAAACCTGATTTTACATAAAAGTTTACCAAACACTATAATACTGCTTTTTTTTTTCCAAAAGCACTTTTACAAAAAAGTTTACCAAACACTTTGCTACTTTATTTCACAGCTGCTTATTCTCACAGCACAGCAGAAGCAGTTTTTTTTCAAAGCACAGCAATACCAAACCAACCTTTAGTCGCGTTTATATGAATTCACCCACACTAAAAAGAATCCTTAAATTTCCTTAGTCAGTTAACGTTTGGAATTTATCATGAAGGGGAATGATGCCTTTATGCTTCTACTCAATTATAATACTTTAAATTTTTTTCACAGATAAACAAAAAATTATAATAATCCTCATTATTTTTTAAACGTAATCAAAATAATTCATACTATTTCTGAAATGTAACTAAAATAATCCACACTATTTCTGAAACCACAGGAAAATAACTCACTATTTCTGGAAGCAAAATAAACACTATTTCTGAAACTGCAACAAAATAATCAACATTATTTCTGAAACTATATCAAAATAACCCATACTATTTCTGGAACTATAGCAAAATTACACACTTTTTCTGAAAACTGAACCAAGATAACCCACACTATTTCTGGAAGGGAACAAAATACACACTATTTCTAGAACTATAACAATATAACCCACACTATTTTTAAAACTGAACCAAAATAATTCACGCTATTTCGAGAACTACAACAAAATAACCCACACTATTTCTGGAATGTAACAAAATAAACCTGATTTTTGAAACAACAGCAAAATAACACACACTATTTCTGGAACTACATCAAAATAACCCACACTATTTCTAGAACTACATCAAAATAACCCATACTATTTCTGAATCTGAACCAAAATAACGTATACTATTTCTGGAAATGAACAAAATAAAGACAAGTTTTGACAAAGCAACCCAATCTTGAACCCTGATTGATTGCATGTCTTTCTCCACACAATGGTAAACTTATATGTTGCTATTTAATAGTAGAATCTATATATGGATTACTTTCGATTTGGTTATGTATAACAACTTAAAATTCAGCTTCATGAAGTTTTCAGTCCCCTCTTCTCTATTCTCTTTCCTCTCCCTCATGCAAAATTATGGTGTTTTTTTTTTTGTGGGTTTCAGAAAACATATAATATTTTGATAAATATGTTTTTGTTGTAATATTATAAGTCATTCAATGAGTGGATGGCCAACCCACTACAATCCCACTCATCCCACTCTACAGTCCTCCCACTGCAACTTTGTCTAAAGTTTTACCTATAAAATTGATGAGAATGAGGATAGCAGAGAGACACAGAAATCAAAAACCATAAGAGAGAAGCCACAAGGTTCACGGTAGAGAGAGGAAAGAGAGAGGAGAGAATAGATAGTTATCTTTGTAATCTTATGATTCCAGATTATAAATGAAAGCATCACTGCTGCTCCGAGGACGTACTCCAGTCACACTGATTGTAGAGGAACCTCGTAAATTTTGTGTCTTATTTATTTATTCCATTGCACACACTGTCGATTTTACAACACGTTATCAGCACGAGAAACTCTCGTGTTAGTGGAAAGCACAACACCACAAATCCTGTTCACCTATGTTGCCTGGAATCTCACAGATAAGAAAATCTTTTCATTTCATCATAAAATCTTTGTACTACTAATTTTCCTGAAGCAAATATATATATGTTGTTGTATGACTGTATATCATCCTTTGTAGAAGCAAAAGAGTACATACTCAAAATTCGTAGAGAATCTAACAACCATGTAAACAGCCTCGGAACACCAACTTTCAGACCTGGTATTGAAATACTTTCTTCTTCAAAGTTGTCCACCCAGTACCTACAACATATCCAATTTTCAGAAAACTCCAACGGTGCGATCATCGTAGATGCCTGAAATACCAAACAAGTTTCCAATTTCCGCAGAAAATTGGACAGGCACCTTATGAGTACCAAAACTCCATTTCGGTAGCTCAGATCGAAATTGTTTCTTCACGAAAGTTGTTCGGTATTCTCTTATCCATATCATACTAAAATTTGAACTAAATCTAACAGTTTATCTTCTCATAAGTTATAGACAGTACTCTTGACTCCAGAACTTATGGAAACCGTTTCGATTTTTTCAAACTCACCGGAGGAGGAACACCAATTAGAACTTAGTGTTACTATTATTTCCTGATTAACCAAAATGACTTAAGAACTGTGAAATAATAACAAAAATAAAAGGGATGAAACAAAAGAAGTGGCAGACCAATAAAAGGAAAAAGCAAAAGATGATGACTTAATCATTGCATTTTCTGTTTTGGCATATTTATGTGCATGGTGTTGGTTTAAAGCCCTATCACAAGTTCCATTTATTTACAATGGGTAGAATTATTACCCTTTGCTTTAAAGCTTTTATATTTATGTGAATGGTGCTGAATCAAAGCCCTTATCACAAGCGTTATTTACTTAAAAGCAATTTATTTATCATGGTTGAAATTACCGCCTATTACTTTAATTTATTTATTGTACTTTTTTTTGTTACGATGAGTACATACTGAACCTGAAGTTTCTTGATCATCATCACATAAAATGATTAAACCCGAAGTTCCATCATGCAAAAAGATCAAGAATGAAGTCCCTAGATCCTCAAGATCGGACATGAAGTTCCTTGATGAGTACCTTAAGTTTGAAGAGCCGAAGTGCCACAACTTAATTGTAATAAAGACCATGAAAGTCCCAATCCATAGGCTATTAAATAAGGACCAGAAGGTCTTTGATATATGTAAATGATAACATAATACATGTTTGCTGGAGAGTTTACATCTCGAAGTTTTGATGATTATTGCATGTCATTGGGCATTGATGTTGAACACCATGTTCCTAATGTTCGTACTCAAAATGGTTTAGCATAAACATTTATTAAGTGGATGAAATTGATTATCCGCGCTCTGCACATGAAAACGAAATTGCAAGTTTTCTACATGTGGACATGCCATTTTACATAATTCACTATTAAAGTTCGGTTGAGACCAGTTGCCAACCATTAATACTTCTCAGTATAACTCGTGTTTGGGCACTAACCAAACATTACACATTTACGAGTTTTTGGTTATGTTATTTATGTGCCTATTGCACTACCACAATGTACTAAAATGAGGCCTGAAGGCAAATTAGGATTTTATGTTGGATTTGATTCACCATTTATCATTCAATACTTAGAACCCTTGACTAGGGATATATTTACCGCATGATTTGCGGACTATGATTTTGATAAGACAGTTTTCCCGCCATTAGGGGGAAAATAACACAGTTCCAGAAGAACGATGAGAAAATATCATTCCAGAAGAATGATGAGAAAAGACCGTTCCAGAAGAACGAAGAGAATTTCTCTTATTTTGATTCATGAAGCAATCAATATAAAAACAAAGTGAGAATAATTGAATGATGCAACGATATGCAAATCAAGTGCCAGATGCATTTAATGATGCAACGAAAGTAATAAAATCACATATACTTGCTGCAAATGTGCCTACAAGAATTGATGTCCCTATTGGAAAAAATAATGAGACAACAAATTATTTATCTGTTACACGCCTGAAGCGTAGCAAACCCTTAGATTCAGAAGGTTCAGTCATTCGAAAGAAGAAGAATATGGCACTACTGAACTATTGCATTCCCAAAGCAAAATTGTTGCATGCCGGAAGCATGACAGTCGCCGTATGGATACATGTCCCAGAAAGGACAATCCGCGGACATGGGTATGTTGATGTCTCATGCATAAAGCATGATAGACGTATAGGTTCCAATGACTCAACTCCCGGAAGTGGAGATTAAAATCCAAGCTCTATAACGCTCAAGAGGAGGTTATGATCTGCATTCTCTAAATAATGACTATCCTGGAAGAGATAGTGTAATGCCCTTGAAGAGGCAATGGATATCCTAAGAAATGAAAAGCTTTTATGCATGCACATGCACATGAGAATATGGGATCACGGATTGATGATAACCAATGGTAATTTTGGTTTTTACAAGTAGCTACTAAATTCATCAATGAGCTGTGTTGATATTGTGTATAACGTGGAGAAAGGCATTTCCATTACAATTTTGTATAACGTGGAGAAATAGACCTATATATATTTGAATACAATACAAATAGCCAAAAGATGTTAAACCAATGAGGTTGCATTTGGGCATTTGTAATACAGTGAAATACACTCACATGATATGACACAAGGTTACTAATTGAAACCTGAAATTATACTCTTGTAAACGAGTTCATATGAATGGAGAATTATATACGAAGGGTTATGAGTTGTCCACATCATATCTCCATAAAGTAAATCCCTCAAGTATACATGGAAGCAAGTTGCTCTATATAAATTCCAAAGAAGAATGTGTCATGAAGTGTAGAAAATCCTTGAAGGATTCAAATTGCTTGAAGTAAGCCCCTGAAGGATAAAGCATAAATTATGTACTCAATACCAATGGATGATATAATTGCTTTAGTGAGTACTATCATTATGATATTGTTGCAACATACTAAAATCTCTTGCAACAGTCAATGACATTAAATTAGAACTCCTGAAGAGTCGATAATATTAGATTGAGACTCCTGCAGAGTCTAGAAAGTTTATAAAGTGTTGAGAGAAATATTGTCTCGAACTGCAAATCGAACAATACGCCAACACGAATATTATCCATGATGTTTATGATATTAAAGAATCATATGGATTGAAGATTATGAGTTGAATACTCAAATGATTTAGACACTAAGAACGATCATTTATCTTCGAGAGGGTAAAGATAAATTGATATTTGGTCCAGAAGTACCACATCTTAATGAAATATATGCTTTATTGTATTTGGCACAATACACTGAATGAAATGAAGCTTATTTATTAATATCTCTAAGAAATTACAGACATGAGTTAAAACAAACAAATAGGAGGGAACCTTCATAAAGGTTGCTCATGTGAAGCCTCAGTACTCGGAAGTACCCCAGAAGGGGGAGACACCAAAGGTTGATTATTTGGAGCCTCAATACTTGGTGGAACTCCAGACGGCTGAGACAATGGGTGTCTTCGGAATAAAGACTCGAACCCCTGATTGTCATCTTGAGTCCGACTTTCGGATTCCAGTAGCTGGACGAGCTTTCTTTTCATGCTCGTCTAGTAATTATTTGCAAGCACGTGTAACACTCTATTCTCGTGCTTGAGCCCTCTAATCTCTTGTTTAAGACTTGCCACCTCAGCCATCAATGATTCAACTTGACGAGTTCGAGCAAGTAGACACTGGCCCATATTAGAAACACAACCCGCACACTGAATACTGAGAGTCAAGGAGTCTTGAACGGCCGACTCATCAGATCGGTTTGAAAGGATTCTGTTATCCTTTGGAGTGAGAAGATTCCTAGCTACCATTGTAGCGGTTAGGTCATTCTTCATCACAAAGTCCCCAACTGTAAGAGGACCATTAGAATATAAGAAGGACGGGTGCCATATATTATCCTGACGCGGCTCATCTGTATCAGTCCTAAGACTCAAATCTAAGCAAATGTTAGATGCGCAAGCCATTTTCAGAAATGATGAAGGAAAAAAGAGGTCAGATAAAATCTCAGAAGTGCAAGAAGGGGAAATTTCTGTAGGCAGCAATTTTCTGAGTATATCTGAATAAAATTGATATCTCTATAAAAGAAAAGGCAACATGGTCACTTGTTCAAAAATCGAAGAGACACCGATTTTCGAATTTCAAAAGCTGGATTTCCGTTCATGACGTTTATCAACATTTCCCAAACGCAATCTCAGTTTTTTGGATGTCACGTGCAACTTTTTCAAATATCTCTGATAAAGTTGAAGACGCGTGAATCTTACTGTTCTAATTACACCATAGTTGCTGACAAGAGTAAAGGCACAGCATCACTACCTGCTATTGGGAAATCCCTATATATGTCGACCTCTATCTTCCATAACAAGGCAGACCTGCAAAAATATCTAACTCTTCTTCCTCTCTGAGAATGTATCTTCAACAAAGCATCTCGAAATACTCAGTTTTCTTCCTCTCCGAGAATACCTCTTCAAACAAGTCACACCAGAGCAAGAGTATCTCATATCATTAGGGTCGAAAGCAAGAGTACCTCATATCATGCTTTTTCCCTACCCTTTTCTTTGTCTTTGTTCTCACATGCAGGACAAGGAGAAAAAGAGCAATCAGTCGCCACTTGAAATCAAGCTTTCGATCTGGAACTGATTGTCTGGAACCCTTGAAGGAATCACAAGTCTGATTTAAGATCAAGTGTCCACCACTCTTAAATCAAATTCAGCTCCAGATAAAAGGAGTAAATTCAGACATTTGAAGCAAGTCTAGCAGAAGGTCATCCAGCTCAGTTCAAGAAAAAGCCTGTGGAAAGTCAACAAGTACAACAAATGTGTTACTACTCATCAGGGGGAGCATCCAAAAACAGATCAAGGTTTTAACGAGTCAATCAAAGACTTATGGCCATCCAAGGGGGAGTGTTGTAATATTATAAGCCATTCAATGTGTGGATGGCCAGCCCACTACAATCCCACTCATCCCACTCTACAGTCCTCCCACTGCAACTTTGTTTAAAGTTTTGCCTATAAAATTGATGAGAATGAGGATAGCAGAGAGACACAGAAATCAAAAACCATAAGAGATAAGCCACAAGGCTCACAGCAGAGAGATGAGAGAATAGAGAGTTATCTTTGTAATCTTATGATTCCAGATTATAAATGAAAGCATCACTGCTGCTCCGAAGATGTACTCCAGTCACACTGACTGTAGAGGAACCTCGTAAATTTTGTGTCTTATTTATTTATTCCACTGCACACACTGTCGATTTTACAACAATTTTTTCTTTTTTGTATTCATGGCCCTTTTAGGATTCTTCCGTCAAGAGCAGTGGCTGGAACAAAAAAGTTGAAATAAGGACTGTTGAGAAATGTATCGAAAGTGTCTTGAGCAACAAAAAATAGATAAACAATTTGAGTGCAATTAAATTACAGGACCATTAAGTCTTTTCACATACAAAAATAGCAATACTCTATGAATTAAAAAAAATACAAAAATAGCAATATTCTATGGATTAAAAAAAATCAAGGGTTAATCTCAGTTTACTACCCTGAAGTTTCGTGGTTTTCAACATTTGGTACATGAAGTTTTTTTCATCCCATAATCATACCTCAAGTCTTAATTTTGGAACAGTTTCATAAATCTGTTAAGTTTTCCGTTAGAACTTCTGTTAACTGAAGACATGACACCCACGTGGATAATAATAACTGAGCACCACGTGTCAAAATGGGCCCACTTCAATATTAAAAAAAAAAATACAAAAACACACACAAAAAAAAAAAAAAAAAAAAAAAAAACAAACAAACAAACAAACCCAACCATCTTCTCCCTCCAACCCCCTCTCTTCCTTCTTCCCTCTGTAACCCGCACCCTCTCCCCCAGCCTTCCTTCACCATTAGTCTCCCCCAATGTTCCTTCTTCCCTCTGTAATTTCTTCCCCATCCCCCTCTCTCTCTCTAAAATCCCTACAAGCCTAACCCATGTGGATATTTCTTCTCCTACCACAATTTCTTCCCCATTCCCCTCTCTCTCTAAAATTGTAAGCACAGCAAAAGCTTGTACAAACGGCTCTGTATTCGTCTATGATGGACTATGCCTGCAGCAGTTTCAAAAGCTTGTCTATGCTCCTTCCATGGTGATCTCCGTCTCCTCACCCGCAATCTTCCTTCGCCTCCAAGCTCAAATTTATGGTAAGCCCTTGTTGTTCTCCCGTAATTTCTTGCTGTATTTTTGTTGTTAATTGCTTCAATTTCATAGAGACTGAAGCGTTTGGACATGGCGAAGCATCCAAGGGTGGTCAGGAGTTCTTATGGGTTCAACGAAAATGGCTCCGTCAACGGGTTTCAGGTCATACCCAACAAGCTATTCATGCATGAGGTAATGATTTCTCATGCCCCTTTTCATATTTTCTTTATTTGTTGGGGTTTTTTGTGTTTTATATGGGTTATAAAGCTTGAAAATTTTCAGTTTTGAATTGCAGCGGAGAGAGAGAGAAATGGGTAGAAATTAGGATTTTACAAATTATAATTTGAATGTGTTAGAGGAGATGCAGATTGCAGGTTGCAGAGAGGGATTTTAGAGAGAGAGGGGAATGGGGAAGAAATTGTGGTAGGAGGAGAAATATCCACATGGTTTAGGCTTGTAGGGATTTTAGAGAGAGAGAGGGGGATGGGGAAGAAATTGCAGAGGGAAGAAGGGAGGTTGGAGGAGATTGGTGGTGAAGGAAGGCTGGGGGAAAGGGTGCGGGTTGCAGATGGAAGAAGGTTGGGGAAGACTGGTGGTGAAGGAAGGTTGGGGGAGAAGGTGCGGGTTGCAGAGGGAAGAAGGAAAGGAGGATGGGGTTGAGGGAGAAGCAGGGTGGGTTTTTTTTATTTTTTTGTATTTTTTAATTTTTTAATATTGAAGTGGGCTCATATTGACACATAACGCTCAGTTATTGTCTATGTGGGTGCCACGTCATCAGTTAACAGAAGTTCTAACAGAAAACTTAACGGATGTATGAAATAAACCACGAAATTAAGACTGATGTATGACTCTGAGAAGAAAAAAACTTCATATACCAAATGTTGAAAACCACGAAACTTCAAGTAGTAAACTGAGATTAACCCAAAAATCAAATTTCGGGTGAAACAAGGACGGTTGGTTTTGTTTATTAGTTTGGCACGTGTGGTAGTTGGAATAATGAAAGGGGAATGGTGGACGGCAAAGAGGAAAACGGAAGTGGGGATGGTGGACGCTAAGAGAATTGCTGGTAGCGAGACGACACACAATGTAGAAATCTTACCAGCTAAGCCAACCATCGTTGGCCTGAGAAACAGAATTGTGTGTGTATATATATATATATATAAAGTGAAAAGCCCAAATAGGTGAAACATTCAAAAATTCCTAAAATGCCCTTTTATTTCCTTCACACTCAAAAACCAAAAAATTCAAAAAATAAGGACAAACTAGTAAAAAAACTATAACTGATACAAAACTGCATTGAAAAAAAACCAAATTAAAGAAAACAAAAATATAATAATTATCCTCTTAAACTCAGTTATGCGATTAAAACTCATTTATGCAGTTAACCACTCCGAAGATACGCGTACAATAACAATGCAGCGGTTGTAAAGAGTGGAGGACGATGGAAACCACCTTCGACACGTTATGGAGCAGAGAATGGGTAATCAACTACAGCACATACACTCATCCCGACTACTTGCATACCCACTTTCCTTCTTAATATTCACTCTCTCTCACTCACTCTATCTTGACAGCCTTCCGAGCATATTGTTCTTCATAATTGCCGTTTAATCAGTTTATGCTATTTGATTTCAAGTCAACACTAAAGTACGAAGAAGTGGAGATTTAAGGTAGCCAACCTTCAACTTCCTCAGAATCTCCTTCAGTCCAAGTAAATTTACTATTCCTCAGAATCTCCTCCATATCACTTACACTAACGCATTCATGGAGTTTTTGTGCTAATCATTTATCTTCCTTATTAATTTATTCAAAAAGTTGACATTAATTTTGTTTTTGTATTGTAGGTAAACACGTTACATGCTTATCGATGACGACTAAGCTCATTTTGATACAATTAGCGTAATTAAGAGACATGGCAAGTGCTATGCCGATATTTCTTCCTCTCCCTGTTATTACTTTTCCTTCATCAATGTCAGTTTCTCAATTCAATTGTTAGTTTTAGTCTTACTAACATTAGTTTGTAGTTTACAGTGTGCATACTGAATTGACGTTTTATTCCAGATTTTGAGTTCTTTTTTCTCTAATTAGCGATCATTTTGTATCACATACGGAGCATTAAGGAATTCGGGTCTCCCTTACAGATTATTTGGGACTTGCAAAACTCATTGGTATGCAGCCTCAGTTGTAGACTTATAGTATTTGTCCATAACAAAAAAATTAAATTTTATTGCATAAACCTGATTTTTAGTTGTGTTACTTAGGATGGATTGCTTCTTGGAGTTTTTCCTGATACAATACAATGCTCTGAGGGGTGAAAATTTAATTTTGTGAGTTTAAAATTCTTCAATTTGCAATCACCTTTTTGTTGAAATTAGGGTTAAATTAAAAAAAAAAATTTGGGTTAATTTTCATCCAGTTTCTCTGTAGCCATATGAACCATTCTCTCTCTCTGCATTTTTTTCTTCTCTAGGTTCCATTAATAAATGGGTGATTCAATCACCATTTTAAAATTTACATTTCCTAGAATGTTAATTATGTTGTTTTCTTAATTTCTCAGTTATAGACTTTGGTAATCTCATTGCATTTAGGTGTTGAAAGTTCCAAAAAAAATAAAACAAACCGATGATGAATTATATGAGGCTATCGAAGAAAAAGACTAGTTTTGAAGCAACACTATAAAACAAATGGTTACAATTGTTTGTTTTTATTTGATTTTTTAAGGTGTTGCTAGCCATTTTAATCAAATATTAAACGTTTTTGCTTTGGTTAGAGTATTAGTGTTAGGCGTTTTTTTAATGATTCCATTTACTTCTCTTTACATTAATTGTTTTGGATTTCTACCTTAATTGTATTGCTGAAAGTTTATTACTAAATTACTTTGCAGATAGAGATTTCACAAAAGCCAAGAGGGTACAAAGGAGCAAAGACTTACGACATACATGACTTAAAACAGTCTTACTATTAGTCTTTTGTTTCTCTTCCATGTTTTGTTGCATGTATTCAACCATTCTTTTGTGTTAGTAATTTGTCTAGATGCACGCACATGTTAGTATTAAGAGAACATAATGTAAAATCAAAGAGTGTTTGAAGGGATTGTGTGATTACTAATTTATTATTGCATTAGTTTATACCAACAGCTGAATAGGTCAAGACACTAACCTCTCCGCACGCATCACGTGCATGCGACATACCTTTTTTTTCAATTACAGGGCTCTACACTCCGCTAAAGATGTCTTACGTTAGTTGTTTTTCATTGTAATTGTCAAAATAGGTGATTGAACAAATTAAAAACAACTAATGCAAGACAACTTCAAGAAGCGTAGCGTCCGTGATAAAAAAAAAAAAAAAAAAAAAAAAAAAAAGCCTCTTGCACATACGTCGTGCGGAGAGGCTAGTTAATAGATAATTTAGATTATTAATTATTGATGGGTAACTATGGGTATGCTATGGCAGCACAGTTGGTCGGTAGTTACGAGAAATTTTTCCAAGAACCGGGTACAGATGACACCTGGTGTTCCCCACCTATTCGCATTTGACACCTTGGATATCATCTTTTTAAATGACTCAATCCTTCAATCTTATTTTCCAATAAATAAATAAAACTAATTTTAATAAAAAATTTAATAAAATAAACCGACAAACAACCCAAATTACCTCCGGGATCTGGAACCCTCCGCCTCGCCCACACCCATTCGGCCATTCCTCCCTTTCCCTCACCTCTCTGTTACCTTTTCTCTTTCCTTTCTCTGTTACCCTATCTCTTTCTTTCTCTCTCCTTTTTTTCTTTCACCTCCTCTCCTACGCCAGAGAAGATTACGGGAAGGCCGACCACTTCACCATCAATTAGATCGGGATTGGAGACACCGGATTTTAGGTTAAGTTGCCGCCAAACATCCCTCTGCTTCCATGTCGAAGTAAGAGTGGAGAAATAGAGGGCAAATGAAACGAAAAATGGGAAGAGAGAGAAGAGATGGGGGTGTTGCCGGTAAAATAGTCAGCCGGCGATGGGGTGGGTAGTTGCTATCTGGTGGGTTTGTTCAACGTGATGGGGTAATTTAGAAGTTTTGTTTGGTAAAAATTCTAATTTGGATTTTTAAATTGATTTTTTTGTTAAATTGATTTTGATTTATATTCTGAAAACTAAAATTTAAGGATTGAGTCATTTAAAAATGGGAACTTTTATGAAAATAGCTTGGATTAACTTTATTTTAATAAAAAATCATGTTATAACTTTATTTAATTAAAAAGATTTAAATTTTAATGAAAAATTCTTAAATTTTAATAAAAATTACAAAAGAATTTAAATTTTAATGAAAATGACATAATTTTAATATTAAAAAAAAAAATTGACGCGCGGACCCACTCGTCCTCACACTGTTTATGAAACTTCTACACTGTTTATGAAACTTACAACACTATTTATGAAACTTACTGCGCTGTTTATGAAAACTTACGACACTGTTTATGAAACTTAATATACTGTTTATGAAATTTAACGGTACTACATTCTTCTCTCCTCTCTCGAACTCAATCTCTCTAGCACCGAGAGAAGAAAGCTCTCACTCTCCCACTTACATTCACAAATCAACCCCAAACTTAGCATATTCGAAGTCTATGGGATGCAAAGATCACAATGGTGGTCTTACATGTGGGATTGGTGCAGTGTGGACCTCGACACCATTAATGCCCGAGAGCTTGAAGATCTCAAACTCAAACCTAGGTGAGGTCTCACCTTTTCCAGTTGCCACCCCTACACCTGCTCCCACTCCGACGTCGGCTCCACCCAAGCTTGCCACTGCTCCAACTCCAGCAGCCACTATTCCTACCGCTACCGTCTCACCCCCATTGCCGTCTCCAGTGAGCTCTGCACCGGCTAAGGCTTCGATCAGCTCCCCACCATTGGCCACATCTCCTCCGCCAACCACCTATGCTCCCGCAACTGAGGCACCCACTACTACTGAGGCACCCCTTCTCCAGCTCCTAGCAAGAAGTCGAAGCACAAGTCTCCAGCGGCTGCTCACAAGTTGGGTTTTTTATGGTTTTTTTTTTTTTTTTTGTCCTTATCATAAAGTTAATGAATGATTTTTTATTAAAATGTAAAGATTTGAAGTCCTTTTGATTAGTTTTCCTTTTAAAAATATGATAACCAAGGTGTCAAATGCTAACAGGTGGGGAACACCAGGTGTCATGTGTACCCGGCTCTTGGAAAAATTTCTCGGTAGTTACGTACACCAAAGTTTAAAGGATCGCCACCACGAAAGCCTTCCCCAGTTCCCCTTCCTCTCCTCAGCGTCAGCGTTGTCTCACTTTTGAAGCGGGCGTCATCACTCCCTTCCTGTTGACACGTGGCCTTCTCCATCCCTCTCTCTCTCTCTCTCCCCCTCCTCACCTTGGCCCTCTCATTGAAATTCGAAGCTCCGCCGTTTCCATCGGAGCCTCCCCCCCCCCCCTCTCTCTCTCTCTAAAATCTAATTAGGAGGTGAGTTTGGTTTTGGTGTTGAAGATCGCTCGGACCGAACCCGATCTTGGTGGCTGAATCCCCGAAGCTGAGGTCGAATTTGCCGTTGGACCGAGCAATCCGTACCTCCTCCTGCCATATGTTAGTTCCCAATTCCATCTCTCTCTCTCTCTCTCTCTCCTTCTCTCTTTCTCTCACTAACACATAAGCACATTTTCTTTCACAAACACCTTCTCTCGCTCTCTTGCTTTCTCTCTCTCTCTCTCTATGTGAACCATGTACTCGCAGAGGCGTTAATTCTCTCATGTTTTTGTAATTGATTTTCTGAGCTAGGGTTTGTTCTGGTAATTTGAACGGCAGGGTTTGAGATTGTTTGGTGAAATTTTGGAAGAAAAAGAAAGAAGGAAAATTGTTTGCATCTTTGGTGGTGTTCCATCATGAGTGCCGGTGGTGGTAATCAGTTGATTTCCGTTCATCCTGATGAGCTCAAATTCCTATGTACTCTCTCTCTCTCTCTCTCTCTCCCTGCACACACACACATACATGCATGCCGCCTTGGGTAATCAGATTGGTTTAGTTGAATTATTGTGGGAAATTGATCATGATTATACTCGAATGATCATAGAAAGATGGTTTTTTTTTTTTTCCGAGAATTCGAGGATAATTGAATTGCATGAAGTCATAAATGTTGGAATTTCATTGGCAATGATTGTTTTTTGGGTGAATTGAAGGGCAAGAGATCATTGTTGCTAGTTTTTTTTCTTAATTAAGATTAACAATAGATTATTGGGTTACTTTTGTAGCTCGGCAAGGTTTGTGATCTAGGCAGATATGATTGCTTATATCTTAAAAGGTTTGCGTTGTCAATTGACGGTAGATTTATGTTGAATGATTGTTAACATGATGGCGGGTGCTAAGAAAAAGGTGAATATGATCAAAGGAAAAAGTTTGAGGAGGATTTCTTTAGCTCGTTTAAGATAATGTGTGCGGACCTCTCATTCGACACGAGTCTTTTTTATTGTATTGTTATTGTGCTTCTCTTGTTGAGTACCTCATGGCCTCTTCTTTGGGTTTTTGAGCTCTACTTGTTAACCTTTGTCTTAATTGACCAAAGCAGAATTTTATTAACAATTGTTGAATAGCTTTTATACCACCCCCTAGGTACATCCTAGATATTGTTAGGAATCTTCGTTTTATTGGGTTAATTACTTTCAGAAAGCTATCGAAGGGTTGCTAATTACTATGCATAGTGACTGGGATTAAATACCCTATAGTTTAGCAGATTTCTGGACTCCGTCGTCACCGTAGCAGTTATACTCCTATAACTCTCTGGACTCTGTGGTTGACTTATGGTTTCTTTTCAGATCTTACTGGTTTTAGCAGCAATCAAAGAATTGCTGAATTAGGTATGTTATAAACAAGAGTGACTACACACTACAAACAACATAAACTACTGGTTCCAGCACTGGATCCCATGAACTTGCTTGCCCTAAGTTTCATACTTATGTTTTGCTCTATACATACACATAAACAAGACACACATATACCTAATTACCTACCTATGTGCATGATAAGCGGTGCCAGCACTCCACTGGTTTTTGGAAGGGTTCAAATTGAAACAATTCCGGCTAATAGGGTGAATCTCATAAATACATATTGGACTATTACATAATTTTGACTATAGTTAGTGCCATGTCCAGGCAATTTCTTTTCAAATTCTTGCATAAAAAGTTTTTTCTTTTCTTGTTTGATGATGTTCGATAAAATACTAATGAATTTGACTTTCTTGATCAGTTGAGCTGGAAAAGCAAAGCTTTTGTGATCTAAAAGTTGTCAATCACACAGAACACCATGTTGCTTTTAAGGTACCAATTTTGTTCATAAATGAATTCAATGTTTATCCAATCTACAATTCGCTAGTGCATGTTTTTATTTTTTTTAATTTTTTAATTTTTTAATTTTTTTATCGTTTTCATCATTCTCTTGTTTCTAGGTTAAAACCACTTCACCAAAGAAGTACTTTGTACGGCCCAACACTGGTATTATACAGCCTTGGGATTCATATGTAATCAGAGGTAATATTCTTCTCATCGTGTTGTTACAGTTTCCATTTGTTTTGTAATCTTATGTCTTCACCTAGAACTTCAGAAACCTCTGAGACTGCCCAACAAGTGATCTCCAGTATTGGTGATCCTCTCAGGCAATACTTTCAAATGGAAAGTTTTTAATCTAAGATTGTGTTAGCTGGCTTTGGCCAATCATAAGAATGTAACATATTGTTCATGCACCGCCGACTAGTGTTTATTATACGCACGTAACGCACCTTAATATCCTTAAAAGCTTTTGTAATACTGGCTTCCAACTAACTGCGGGGTCTGCAGTCACCCTCCAAGCCCAACGAGAATATCCTCCAGATATGCAGTGCAAAGATAAATTTCTTCTGCTGAGTACAACAGTGCCTCCAAATACCGATGTTGATGACCTTCCACAAGATACTGTAAGAATTTTAAGTTGGACATTACTCGCTCTGTTTTGCTAGCTTGATTTGTCATTTAATACAACAACTTGTTCTTTAATGTTTGATCTAGTTCACTAAGGAAAGTGGAAGGGTTTTAGAGGAGCGCAAGCTTAGAGTTGTGTATATCACTCCCGCTCAAGTAAACTCAGAAGATGAAGCTATGCGGAGCTCCATGCGTAGTCTTGATACTAATTCTGTAAGTGTTGTGGTTCTTTCGAAAACGTGTTTATGTTTTTGCTTAACAATGAATCATGGATGTGCATCTTATAGTTCTGGGCTTCTGTTTTTTTGAGGGAAGGTCTTTAATCCACTACTTCACAAAATTAATCCAAATATTGTGTTGTATGTTACATTTCATCACTTGCAATACAAAGCATAATTAGAAAAACAAGTATTGACTTCTAGTAGTGATTGAAGGTGGTCGCTGAATGAAGTTATTGGTTTAGCATGTTTTAATCACAATATATTAGGCATTTGTGCGAAGTTTATTCCACATATTATTTATCTGCAGAACAATCCTATGTCTGAAAATAATAATAAAAGAAAATTTAAGAAATCATGTGAAGTGTGAATCATCTGAACTTGTTATTTGAATCATACGAAGAGTATGTGCTCCCATTTGTTTAGTTGACTTTTTTTCAGTGCTTGCTTACCGAAAACTTGTAACAGCCCAATATAAAATGTCATAGGTTATTGTAGCGATTCATAATATATTTGAATTAATTTCATATTCTAACTCTTTAGAATTTGTACTTGTAGAATCAAGCTTTCCAGCGCCTGAAGGAGGAAAGAGATGCAGCTGTTAGACAAACACAGCAACTTCAACAGGAATTGGTTAGTAGATAATTATTCCTCTGCTTTCTCCAATACACACACGTACAGAAAGACTAAAGTATTAACCTAAGTAGCTTATCCTTGATTGTTTGATCTTTACCTATAGCTAGAGTCCAAACATTAAAAGTTGGTGCGTTAATCCTGAGTCCGGACCGTGGAAATATTTTAATCTCAAATCTAACGCTCCAACATATATTTAATACAACATAAAGAGACATTCATCACAACTTATAAAAGCTGGAAGACTAGAATTTTATTAGGTGACCATAGAGATTCTGGAAAATTGAAGACGAGGAGCTATATATGGTCAGAAGTACTTATAAGTTGTTTAATGCTCAGAACAACAATTCAAGAAATTAAATGACCCGGTATCTGGATTTTGACTAGTTTTTTCTTCCTACTTTCAACATGTATTCAGACAATGCGGGTGAGGTTGATAGGAGCTGAAATAAGTAGGGGAAGTATAATTATATAAACTATATATGGAAATGTCCTTCAGAAAGTGGTTTAGTTAAATATGTCAAACGACATGCTTGCGCTCTCACCCCCGACATTCTCTTTTGTTCACTACAGGATATACTGAAGAGGCGAAGATTTCGGAAGGGTGACCCAGGCTTCTCCTTCACCTTTGCAATTTTAGTGGGACTCATTGGACTCATGGTTGGCTTCCTCTTGAACCTTTCGTTGTCTTCACCATCTACAGAATGACTTAACGTTTATTCAGGATATCAGGAAATATTTTCTTGACAAATTCATTGTATACTTTCTTTGTGTTCCGTTTGCTGGAAAGTTTGCTTTACTTCCGTTTCTGTATATTGATGATGATTGTTGCAAATTTGCATCGCGATTAGTTGATTTATTGAATATGTTTATGTTTCATCATCGTGTTATACGTAAGGTTCTAAAAGACGCTAGACGCTAGTCGGGTGACGGGCTGGGGCCCAACGCCTAGGCAGCTAGGCAGGGTCTAGTTGGGCGTTTAGATGGACTAGGCGGATTTAATTAAATCTATTATATTTTATGTAAACAAATGTCTGTTTATATTTAAAATATATATGATTTTATCATAAACTACAAAATGGAATGACATATATATTATGAGCTATTGGAACATAATGAAAACTTGGGGAACAAGTATATAATGTGTGTTCCTTGAAGTATTCAACAAGTCTCTTACAATTTATTGAAAAAATAAAATGCAAAATGAAAGTTATCTACTTTCTGTCTAAGTGAGTCGCAACCTAGACGGGTATCCAGGTGGGTCTGGGCGGGCTAGGTGGTTTAGGCAGGCGTCTTAGTAGGTCTGGGCGTCCTTTCTTAATTTTCAAACGCCTAGGCATTAATCTGGGCGGTGATTAATCGCCTAGCGTTTGGTGCTAGGTGGAGATTTTTAAAACAGTGGTTATATGCTCGGTATGCAACATTTTTGACATTGTTTGGTAGGTCTCCCAAGGAAAAACTTCAATGGCGTTAGGTGGAGATTTTTAAAACAGTGGTTATACACTCGGTATGCAACATTTCTGACATTGTTCGATAGGTCTCCCAAGAAAAAACTTCGACAGCGCTTGGCAGAGTTTTTTAGAACAGTGGTTATATGCTCAGTATGCAACATTTCTGACATTGTTAGGTAGGTCTCCCAAGAAAAAACTTCGACGGCACTAGGTGGAGATTTTTAAAACAGTGGTTATACGCTCGGTATGCAACATTTATGACATTGTTCAGTAGGTCTCCTAAGAAAAAACTTCGAGTAGCACATGTTGCACATGTTTACCATCCCGTTATACGCTCACCGCTCCGGTCTGGTAAATTTGTTTGCAGCTTGAAAACACCGTTTTGCAAGTTAATTTGCATGCCGTATTTTCAAATTTCCGATTGTTACGAGTCTTAAGGTAAATCGAAGTTTGGTGACGATTAAATATGATGCGGAATACATGTCATGTTGAAGGGTAGGCATTAACAGAACAAATGTATTTTGGGAGGTGGATTTCTGTATACCTTACCGGCTTCAAGTGGAAAAGTTTTTCTTGCTCAAGATCTTCTGTAAACCTTCCCAGTATGTGATCCCATATCCTAACTTTCACCGTGATTCCACGTGAGAGCACTCCATATACCTTGCTCAACGGAGATGCTAACCACACATTTCTCACGCACTACTCTTTATTACTGGTCACCAGATTGAATAAATCGAATGAAAAAAAAGAGCATGATTAAAGCAGGGTGTGTTACAAGAGGAAAAGGGTTCATTTGATATCCGTTTTCTAATTTTTCAGTTTTCTATTCAGTAATTGTTTTCAATTTTCATTTTTCTGAAAAACTAAAAACAATTACCTAACACATGTTCATTAAAAAACGTCTTGGATTTGATTCTTTGCGTTGGTGGATCACACGACGATGGACAGATGAAGGCTGATATGTCTTTGTGAGTCTTTCCAGCCCTTCAAAGAGTGGAATCCCATGGCGAAGCCACCAGCCAGTTTTGTTTTTTAAAAATAAAAAATTCTATATAATAAAATATGAAAGTGTCAAACAATAAAAGTCTAGAGTATAGAGCAAATAGAGCAAATTATAGGGATTAGCATGAACAAACCATTGCAAAGTAATGCAACATAATGTCTTTTTCACTTCTTTTTTTTCCATCTGGGCCATTGAATCTGGTTTGGGCCTCACAGGCCCAAATTACACAAATTTTTCGTTTTTTAGAGAATAAGAGAGGAGGAAAATGGCGGGAACTCTTCAGGTGCTAAATCTCAAACCCTACACATGCGAAAATTGGCGCCCATCTTTCCCCTTCTATTCCAATCTCTCTCTCTCTGTCTCCGATCCAAATCTCATCAATCAACCGTGGAAATGGCGACTCGCCCCACCGACTCAACTCCCATAACCCGGAACGTCTCCGAGTCCAAGAAGGCCTGGCACCTCTTCGCCCTCCTCTTACAACTCCGCCGCCCAACTCACCTCTCCGAACTCGCCTCTCGATGCACATTGTTCCCTGCATCGCCTCACCTAGTCCGATACCTTTGCTCCATCCCGGGCTCTCCTCTCTGCTTAAGGGACCAGCTCTACGTCACGCCATCTCCGGCTTCCTTAGCAGCTTTCCTCGAGTTCTTTTCACATCGCAGTGCCGGCGATACAGTGAGAGTCTGCTTGGGGAAGCGGAAACGGGCCGTTTGGGATTTCGAATTCGGGCCTCCAGCGGCAAAGAGATTAATTGTGCATTTTGGAAATGGTAACTGTTACATTTAATTGTAGTTTTTTTTTTTTGGGTTTTAATGTGTTTGGTTGGTAATGGTTGTGATGAACTGCAGGGAATGTAGACAGTAGAGCGCGGAAAGCAGTTGGGCATACTCGTTCGAAGGTACGATTAAATTGTTTTTTGGGGGATTTTTGAATTTTGCTTTTTTTATTTTAAATTTTAATCTGGAAATGTCGAACTACCAAAATAAAAAGAATCACTTTAATCAGGTAATTTGTAATCCTAAGAGAACACAAAATATGTTGAATTTGAGGTTTCCTATTTCGTTTGAAAGGCGATTCTTCGTTGTATAAATAAAGTGAAATAAAACAGATTGCTTATCTGGGAAGCTTGTAATTCAGATCAATTTTTGCAGACACATTCTCATATGGCTGACTACCACATCTGCAAATACATAAATATGCTACAAAGTTGGATGACACCGACGGTGAACAAATCGATGTTAAATTCGTCGTTATATATCAATTATAGAAATGGACAATCAAGTTTAGGATTGAATAGTGTTGACCATGTAGAGGATCAAACGGAGGGGACGAATACAATTGTCGAAACGAAGGTTAACAGGCTGGTAATGGATTGTGTCGTTGGTTTAGTACCAGTTCTTCCAATCATGGCGTCCAATGATTTAGTATTTTATGAAGGAGCTGACATACATGAGATAGACTGCAGTGGGAATTTATCTCTGGAAGAAATGAAAGAGAACAATATATCACCAGTCGTGGATGAGAATGTAAATGGTAGTTGTAAAGTTACAAATGTTGGACTCGTTGAAGATGAAAGAGTTGTTGGAGGTGAGGAGGAAGAGTTGTTAGTGGCTTCTCGCAGCCCTAATGGAGAAATAGAAAATTTCTCCCAGACAAATATTGCTCTTTATGATATGCTGCCTAGGCGTAAGGTCAAAAGATTGAGAAAGGCGGATTGTGAAGATATGATGCCTCTGAATAAAAAGCAAACAAGAAGACATGAGACCAAGACCATAAGTTCAGCTACTGAATTTTCTGTATTGCAAAGGCAATTGTTGATGCCCTCCTCCAAGATGAAGGCGGATGACAAGGATAAAATGGCTCCGAGACTGCAGTCACACAACATAGAGCATGATCAGGCTGTTGCCACTCCCAAAGAGAACCAGAAGGGTGAAACAAATCAAAAGACAATCAGCGTAGTACAGAAATCAAAACGGAATTGTGATGACATGCATATTAATGAAAGAAATGGACGCCATAAATCTGTTTCTCCTAAGGTATGCTATGCTTCTGAAATATAAATGTTCTCTCTGTTTCAATGAGTGAAGTACGCGTTTCATTAATGATCTTATACTTAGTAAGCATATGACACTTTGTAGGATCAACCGGAGAAAAAAGAATTTCCAATTTTTGAATCCTATATTGTAGAAGAAGAAGAAGGTTCAGGTATATAATGATCTGACTATGTTGGATTTTTCGCTTCCCTATCAACCTCTTTGTCATTATTGATTTTCTTATTTGTTTTCCAAACCGTAGGTGGTTATGGCACTGTTTACAGGGCACGGACCAAAAATGAAGAGAAAAAGGTCGCCATTAAGTGTAAGTAACACTTAATTTTTGTATGTCAATTGTCCTGAGGGGTCAGATTGTTGCCTCTTGTGATGACTCAATCTGCTTGCATATGCAATACATATATCTGCTATCTCCTAAAGTCAGCAACAATTCTGGTTAGATGTCTTGGTACACTCGTCCGTAATCTTGCAGATAAAGTGCAACTCTGTCACATTTGTGAATTATGGCATTGTTTGTTTGAATAATTTAAGTCAACTTTCTTTTTCCTAGACACTGCTAGCTTTTCACTTAGATATCAAATAAACACCAAGTGAAGGGAAAGGAAACATTTACCCAAATGTTATAGCCAGTGACAGCCCCCCAACTTTCAATTATCTAATAAATTTAAACAATCAACTATCCACTGTCATCACATGCTCCCTGCCTGCCCTTTATAAATCTAAATATGTTGTAACTTGGCTCATTAATAATGTGTTTTTGTTGATTGATTCTGGATTATTTATGATGTAATTTAGGTGGTAGAATGGAACTAAATTAAGTTGGGTGTGAAAGCAATTGAAAAAAAAAACTGGAGTTGCAAATCGAAAGTGCTTTGTATTCTGCATATTGTGTACTCCAACCCGTTTAAGGCTTGAAAGGGGTTATAGCTGCCCCCAGAACCCCCTTCTAGATAGACTTAAAATGGCATACTCGAAGGGGTTTCAGGTCCAATGGGAATGATGTTACTCAAACCCTTTTTAGTTGAACCCAAAACGAAGTTCCATATCTCATATTTCTTTAACCGCTCTACAGGCCCTCATGCTAATGCTCATAAGCATCATGTTAGCAATGAGTTAAGGATGCTGGAAAAGTTTGGGTAAGTGTTTTAAGTTTCAAGTACAAAATTTAGAGCTTTGGTGGCAAGCAGTAGTGAGATTTTTTATCCCAGTAAGTTTTGTAATGTAGGGGCAAAAACTTCGTGATAAAATATGAAGGCCATATCAAGAATGAAAATTCCAGTTGCTTTGTACTGCAGCACGTTGAGCATGATAGGCCTGAGGTGATTATTGGACATTTTCATAACTTTTCTCCACTTCTTTTGAAGCTTTTGTTTGACATTGATTTTACTTTTAGGTTTTAAAGCAGGAGATAGGTCTTTCTCACCTACATTGGTATGGCTATTGCTTGTTTAAGGCGCTGGCAAGCCTTCATAGACAGGTAACTATTGGTGTTATGCCTATTCTAGTAGGATTCACGAGCTTTTTGTAATAGTTTCTAAAATATTTTTTTTGTGCATTCACAGGGAGTCGTACATAGAGATGTTAAACCTGGAAACTTCCTTTTCTCTCGTAAGGCCAACAAGGGTTACCTCATAGATTTCAATCTTGCAACGGTTGGTCATACCTGTCCCCACTTTTTACTTTATTTTTAGTTTGTTTCAATAATTTATTTTTCTGTTGCAACCATATTGAAATTTGTTGATCTATTAGTGTTTTTTTACTCAACATTGATTTTCCTTATCTGACAGGATTTGCATATGAAGCCTGGAACTCGTAAGCTTTCATCTCTTCCAAGTAAAACAGATTTATTGTTCGCATGTTTTAGTTATTGAAACTCAATTTTGTTGTGTTACTGATTATATAGATAATCAAGTGTTAAACAAGTACTAAATGATGGTTACAAGCATCTACATACTGTTTTGCTTTCAGTTTAATTTCAATCTCCAGACTCAATATCATTATATTTGGAGAATTAGGGACAAAAAAACAATAGCATTTTGCTTATACGTGCTAAATGGTTTTTAATTGAGTTTTCTGGTAGAAAGAATGGAAAATTGATGAAGCTAATTTTTCGTATTTCACAGGCAAATTAAAATCTGGATATGGCTATGATGAGAAACTTACGAATGCAAAATCTGTACCTCGAACCCCACTTCAGAAGTTGCCAACTGCTAAGTCTTTAATAATTGCCAATGGGGAGACCAAAAAAGGCCTCAAATCCACTTTTGATCTAAGGGACTTGAAAAAAAAGGCTCTTAGCCAAATAAAGCCCTACAATTCTTCGGGTAGCCGGAGCCTAATCAAAAGTCAGGGTGCAGATGGCTCAGGTATAACGTCAGTAAAGGATGTGAGTAATATCAGGACTCCTCCAGTAGAAAGGTTGAGGGAACCTGTGCCATCCCAAGGAAGGAAAGAGCTCATCAACCTAGTACAGGAAGCAATGCAGAATCAAAACCATATATCATCAGGTGTTTCAGCTCCTATGAGAAAGAGGATTCCTGCCCCTCCTGGAAATGAGGATGACAAGCTTTTCCATATCACTCCGATGCCTCTGCACTCAACTGGCAATGGTGTTGGTGCAGATTTGATCAGAAGCAGAGGTTTGTTTCTTTCAGTGACTTGGAGTCTTGGACAATCTGGTTGGACTAGCAAATTTCTTTACTTTTGTTTGTTCATATTTTGTCTTAGGGGGTGGAAAGCAAAAGAAAGAAGGTCCTTGTGCTGGAACTAAAGGATACCGAGCTCCGGAGGTGAGGTTCTTATAGTTGTTATATTTACCTTAGTTTATCCATATAGCCTCAATTTATCCTGCCATTACACTCTGTAAATTTTGTAACTTTATGCATTGTTGGAATCACACTGGTTACTCGTACTAAGAAACTTAGCCAAGCAATAACCAACCTTGTGACGCTTTCTAACTCAAATGTTTAAAAGCATTTACCCCTTCGCCCGAGGTCTTGTGTTTGACTCTCCCCTCCCATTCTGGAGTACTTGAGTTGCACATGAAATTGAACCAAATTGTTTGGATAGTTTTTTCATTTTTTTTTTCCTACGAAGCTGTTAGATTAATGAAATAAATTGATATGGAATCATGACGAAAAACAGTGCCATTTTGATAACTTATGGTAAACGATTGAAACCATCTCTTTCATTTCTTGATTTTTTGTCATAATTCTGTGTGGTTTATGCAGGTTCTCTTGAGATCCCCATATCAAGGCCCCAAGCTTGATATCTGGTCTGCTGGTGTCACTCTACTCTACTTCATGATTGGCAGAACGCCCTTTGGTGGCGATCCTGAACAGTAAACACCCTTGCTTCGATCCAAACGCTTTATGCGTAATCTTAGTTCTCTGTATTCGTTATATAAAATATTTTGCTAACCATTGCCATGGGTATTATCAGGAACATAAAGGACATCGCAAAGTTGAGAGGCAGTGAAGATTTATGGGAAGTTGCCAAGCTACACGACCGCGAATCGTCATTTCCAGCGGTATTAATCATTCATTACTTCTTCGATCTAGTACATGATATTTCAATCTGCGGAGTCGTTGAAATTGCAAAGTAATATTTTGTCACAGGGCCTCTGTTGTACAGAATCTTTGCCGTCTATCAAACTGCAGGATTGGTGTAGAAGGAGCACAAAGAGGCCGGATTTCTTCAACGAAATCCCTAGACCGCTTTTTGATCTTGTCGATAAGTGCTTGGCAGTGAACCCGAGGGTTAGGATAAGCGCCGAGGAAGCACTTCGACATGAGTTTTTTGCTCCGTTCCATGAAGAGCTGAGAAAGCTGAGGCTTCAGAGGCAGGTGCTGTAACTTGGAACGCAAGAAATGGCTCCAGTTTTAGATGGACAAAACATCGTTAGGACTAACCGGCTGGGATTAGAGCTTTGAATTTTAGACAAAGTTGTATCATAATCTCCAGCTCCTACTTGTCTTGGTAATTTGCATCGATGAAAAAATGTTGTGTAGTTACAGCCTTGTTACTTTTAAGCGGTGAGAGATTAAATTAGTTCGAACTCGTGGTCAACGGGATTCAAATTTAAGACCTCTCATTTACTAATGAAGATGAATATTACTAGATTGTAGTACTAAGTGGCGTAAAATATGTAACCAGTTGGATTATATACAACGAAAGAAATCAGAAATTATGTGCACAGGTGCTTGTTCCTCGAACGATTTCTTGTTTGATATTATTTCATTTTGAATTTAAGTTTTATTTTTCTTGAACAGAAAATGAAAATGAAAAACTATTTTAAGTTTTTATTTTCTTTCATTTCTTCTTTCTCTGTTGTCCTCCCTCTGTCATTTCTCTCACCATCTCATCTTTGTCTGCTTTTCATCTGTTATACATACTTTTTGGCCCAGTTTGTTATTGTTTTTTTTTTTTAATCAAAAGTTACTCCACTTTAAAGTTGTTTCAAAATAAACGCTTAACTATTTTATTTTGTATCTGATTATTTTTGAAGCACAGCATAATTTTAAAAAAGCACAGCAATCACAAACTGGACCTTAATTATCCTAGTAGTTACGTCATTCATATTCAACTCATTGGTGTTTTAAATTCAAAATTTTCACCTCTTAGACCATCTCTAACATTTGGGTTAAAACAAAAAATTTAAGTCACGTTTGGTACTCTACTTGAATTTATCTTTTTAAACTCAAAAACACTTTTCAATTTTTAGGCATTAAAAATTTGTTTGGTAGAACTATTTTTAAAAACTAAACTCAAGACCAACTTAAAAATAGTCTATTCTCTAAAAACACCACAAGTGCGTTTTTAGAATTTTTAAACTTAAAGTTCACTCATTTATTTTCCCTCTCTCCTCCCTTCTCATTCCAAATCTATCTCTCTCTCTCTCCTTTTTTTTTCTTCTTTCTCTCTCCTCTAATACCCTCTCTTCATTATCTCTCTCTTCCTCCTCTCTATCTCCTTCGATAGTCCCTCTTCTTTCTCACTCCTCCGATCCTTTCTTACTTTTTTTCCTCTTCTCTCATCTCTCCTCTTTCTCCCTCTCATGCAACCCCCTCTCTTTGGATCTCTTTGTCCAGTTTAAGTTTTAAGATTTAAAATTTTTAAATTTCATACTAAACAAATTTTTGCATCTTAAAGAAAATTATTTTCAAGAGATGTTCTTAAGAAATGATGAAATTTTTTTAACAGGATACCAAATAGGCCCTTAGGTTTTAAATTAACCCAATCATTCTCCAATGGTTGGGCCTAAAATAAGTTTTTGGTTAAAACTTAAAATTTGGGCAATTTAGCCTAAACTCCGGCCAGGGTTAAAAGGCTGGCTCACCTTATGTGTGTGGTGACACGCTCCGATCCCGGTATTCGAAGGACAACTGGAGGGCCACGTGCTGGCCGACACTCGAGGGTGACGCAAGCCATTTAATGAATGCATATGCCAAGAACATGTGAAACATGCATATAATTGTCGTGCGTAACCATGCAATATAATATCCAAATACAAACCTTAACAAAATAATATTAATAAGGTACGAGTCACTGGACCAAAGGCGAATATTCAACTGCCAACAATTTAAAAGTAATAATGCATGCCATGTTCAGAGCATACTACTAATTAAGATTACAAAGAAAGGGGTCCTACACCAAGAGGACTCGAAGATACTGATACGGGAATGCCTCAACGCCGGGATTGATCGCACACCTCATTTCTAAGTCCTGAATGGGGCACAAAACAAAACATGAATGGACCAAGTTTATATATATGTAATACTAAAACAATTACTCTTCAAATGTACTAACCCCCAATTTTAGAAAACTCATATAGCTAATAAGTAGTAGGTTTTCCGAAAACCCTAGCATGCCATAAAACCTTCATAAAACATATATCGTATATAGTGTGCTTAGTAGTGGTATCAAAATCGCCTGAAGGTCCTACATCGCCCGCCCGAAGGCATCTATAAATCTTCCGCCCAAAGGCATCTATAAATCTTCCGCCCAAAGGCATATATAAATGAATATCCACTGAATAAGCACAGAAAATCATAAACATAATCTTTCCAAAATATATCTCATCGGAGCTCAATAGCGTAAACATCATACCATAAATCATATTCATAAATATCTTAGTAACGTAAATTCAATAAAGCATGATATTTCATAAGGCGTAAATCCGATAACTCATTAAACGTTTCATAAAACGTAGTCATAAAATCATGTTTTTCATGTATGAATTTCTAGTAATTAAAATATGCATTTTGGAAGGAGTCCACTCACAAATACTCCGTCACCGAATAGCCGTTCAAACTAGAGAGGACGGGGTTGCCACTAACAAACGCACCTAAGCATATAATAGGACCAATTAGGAAAACTCTACTAAAATGATTGAATTTGGGAAAACGGAGCTCGGATTTGGGATCAGGATATCAAAATTAGTCTAGGAGAGGCCCCGGCCGAAACGCAAAAAAGTTAACACAAAAGTCAACGTTTACCCGTCAACGAAAAAGTTAACAGTCAACGGTCAATGCTGACTGAGAAGTCCACACCCAACGCTGACCGAGAAGTCAACAGCTGACTCAGCCGAGTCGAAGCTGAGCCGAGCCAAGCCGAGCTTGCGGAGCTCATATCGAAAACTGGGATTTTTTTGCCAGAAGTTTAGGCAATTTTCAAAGTTTCGTAACTCACTCGTTTCTTAACCAAATTCGACCCATAATTTTCAAAACGAAGCTAGGAAAGTGTAGAACAAGATTATACCTATTTGGAAGCCTAGTGCTTGCTAGAGATGCCCAGAAAATAGCTTGAAAGACGACTGGTCCGCGGGAAAACTGGGAAACTCGCCGAAAGTTGGGTAAATTTTAAACATTCATAACTTCTTCAATACTCAATGAAATCAAGTGATTCAAAAATGAAAATCATACTTCTCGAGGAGGCGAAGATAATGGTACAATTCTCGATGGCTAATTCATCATGGTTTGGCTATAAAATGGCTCAAAAGTGGCTATCTTCGCTGGAAAACTGGGGAAGCTTTCCCCGAGAGTTTCCTATGCTCAAACATCACCAAAAATTCTCAAAACTACTCCCAAACATACACCAAGACATGATCTACAACTTTTGGATGAGGTTCGAGGCTTTCCTTTGTCGGAAAAGGTGGAAACTCACCGGAGATCTTCGGTGAACAATGAATGCGGAGAGAAAGAGTGTTTAGGGGGTTTTCTGGGTTCATGGGTTTACCCAGAGGGGAAGGGATGGTGGTGAATGGTTATTGTCATTGTTGTCTGATGTTGTTCATTATTTGTGTATGGTGCCCTCAGGGAGGGTAGTTCCAGAGAGGGAGAGAGATGAGAGAAGAGAGTTTTAGAGTTTTAGAGAGATAGATAATGACAGAAATGGGAAAGGGGTGCACGGGACAAGGGGAAAAGTAAGGGGATACTTTTCTGTTGTGGGTCCCAGTGGCTCATAATTTAAGGTCATAAGAGACGAAACATGGAAATATCAAAATATACTCGACGTTACGAAAATAAGGATGGGGTATTACAATCTACCCTTGTAAGAGAATTTTGTCCCTGAAATTCACTACCTCAAGTAAACAGATACGGATATTGATTTCTCAACAGTTCTTCTGTTTCCCACGTCGCTTCCTCAACTACGTGGTTCCTCCACAACCCTTTTGCCAACGAAATAACTTTGTTTCTCAGCGCTTTATCTTGTCGGTCGATGATTTCCACTTGCTTCTCTACATAGCTCATGTCTTGTCTTATTTCACTTATACGGCCTACTTGCTCACTTGCTTAACGAACTCAACGAATAAGTCATCAATATTATAGTCTGCAACCTTCAATATCGACAACACATTATTGTCTCGATAAGCAAGTAGTAACTTCCCAAGGGTGCAAAATTACCATTTTGTCCAACTCCAAGGCGACATCATCTGAAGCACACAATTTCCCTCATCGTAATTTCTATCCTTCAAATACCAATTCACAATACTCTTCTATCTAACAAGTGTTGCTTGCAGAATCTCTCATACAATGTCTCAAATAGTGCCATACCCAAACCGAAAGTAATAACTGTTGTCGTAAACAACTCAAATAGAGATTAGTGTAAATTCTAATCATGCTGAAACCACATAACGAATGAACACAACACGTCATCCAAAGTCTAGATAGTTCGTTCAGACTGGCCAACAGTCAGAAAATGAAATGTGGTACAAAGCCTAAGCGAGTTGATTCATTGAAAATTTATCTCGGATTTAGCGAAAAGCTATGCCAAGAAGGCTAAAAGAACACTCAATAATTTAAGGGTCAAAACAAGTCCATCAAATCTAGAGTACAAGATAACTGGATTGAATGCGTAACTTGATGCAAGAATACATGTATGCATCTAACTTGATTTTGTGGTGACAAGTTGAGATGGTTGAGCGCAAACTCGACTCGATTAGTAGTCTAAAGTAATCTGATAGGTGGGAACTTAGACTTTCCCTACTCCAATATTCGCAACAACTTGTTACAACGATAACCTCATGGATATTCAATCACCAGTGGTAATGATTCGCTCGATAGGGTGTTAATGGGTGATTAAATGACTGATGGTCTCAGCCAAAACTTTCGGACCTTAATGGTTTTCCTGAACAGTCTGTCTTCTTTAGAAATGATACGAAGTGTTGTAAAGTAAACACGAACACAAAGTTGACTAGAATGCTTTCCAGTACCAAGAATTGAATATGAGATTACGGTCAAAATTGATGTTAATCGAGACGTCAGTCTAACGAAGTCTAGAATGAAGAATTATGCCAAGCAGTCGAAAGTATAGTCCTCACAGATTAGTAAATAATATGTTGAGTGAGTTGATCAACAGATACCGAAACGTCATCATAGTCTCCATTTATTCAAGGTGGTTTGTACAGGAAATCTATGGTGACATTGACCCATTTCCATTCTCATCTCCAATGGGTCATCAACAACATAAAAATGACAACCATGGAAATTTCTTCCCACCTACAAACAGGAATAGAAGGAAATTAAGATAAGCCCGATGGCTTCCGTCTCTCTGCTTCTATTTACCAGTAAATCAGACATTTCCTCACATATTCAGCGATATCTCATTCATACAATACCAGTAATAAAGTGGACGAAAATAGTGGTACAATTTAGTACTACTAGCATACATGGCATACGCTGAAATGTGAGCCTCATCAAGAATTTTCCTTTTTCACAGCTTCATTACCTTTAGGCAAAAACAATTTGTTTCTTATCAACAGAGTTCCAACTCCTCGGACTTTCAAATCCTGTCTCATGTCATCTGACACTTGCTCTTTCAAACTCGCACATTACTGATCAAACTCTTGGGCTTCTTACCTGAAATCTACCGATACATGTTTGACTTAGAAGTGAGTTGACAATACTCATCGTGGATCGGCCACCAAAGTAAAGCCAATTCCTCGAAGAGAAAACAATAGTGGGACACAAATAGCTCAGAGGGAGGTAAGCTGTCCATGGGATTTCTGACTAAGAGCATCAGCTACAACATTTGCCTTACCAAGATGATACTCAAAAGTGCAATCGAAATCACCGATAAGTTCCATCCACCTTTTCTGTCTCAAACTCAACTCATTATGTGTGAAAACACACTACAATTTCTTTGATAAGAAATGATGCAACACTTCTTGTTGTAGAGAAAAGGTCACCAGATTTTACAGCAAGGGAAATTGTTACCCGCTTTAGGTCATGAATAGGATAATTCTTTCCGTGACGTTTGAGATGTCCAGGAGCATAAGCGATGACCTTCCCATGCTATATCAGAAAACAACCCCAAAGGTGACATGGATGCAAAACAAGAGACTTAAAACTCACCACCAACGTCAAGAAAAACAAGGATGGAAGCATGAGTAAGACGATGTTCCAAACTCCAAAAAGTTTTGTTCCCAACTTTCATCCCACATAAATTTCTACAAAGAAAGGGTGTCATTAGGTTTTCAAAGACGGTAACCATTGGCTCAAGGTTGTAGATAAGATGGTTCATTTCATGTGGTTCCAACCGTCAAGAGGCACACGTTTTACTCGGTCAAGCTGCATCAGCGTGTAGCCAAACATTCAATAAAACATCACTGTAGAATTCAAAATTTATCAATGTCATCGAAAAGTGTAAGAACAACAATCAGGTGAGACAATACTTCAGTTGTCAGAAACTTCGTTCACCTTCAACATTTCAAACAAAATTGACTTATTTCTTAGCCAAAAAGGAAATAGGGCTATGCTTAAAGAATCGTTAAGAAATGCCGATATAAAATGACAAGACCAAAGATATTTAATATTTCACAACACCGTGTGAGGATTTCAATTTTTCAACAGTCGCAACCTTTTTGAAAATTGATGAGAATAACGTCTGCTACAATAGAGTCTCCCAAGAAAAGTATATAATCTGAACAAAATCAACGTTTTGAAGAATTTGGTGTGAAGCTGACTATCGATGTTTAGTGAACTTGACCTTGTTGTTGGAGTAGACAAGAAGATTATCGATAAGATAATCATGAACGTCGCTGGAGCATTCGTCCACTTGTTAGGAAATGCAATCATCGAGAAATCTTCTGAGGGTCCACACGAATTCCCTTAGTGGAAACAACAAGCTCGAGGACATTGATTTGGTCCAACCAAACTAACAGTTGCTGAACTTCACATACAACTGGTGCTTACTCATTTTCTCTACACGAACTTCAGATGTTTCGAGCAATCTTTATATAAATACGACTCTGCCCGCCATTCCTAAGGAACGCAAGTTGCAGAGTATCATCCTCTTCGGCTGGTCTTAACCAGACTTCCTCTTACTGAGATTTTTCCATTTCATGTCACTTCAATGTAAATCCAACTCTGCCCGCCATTCCTAGGGAATGCATGTCGCAGAGTATCGGTCCGTTGTTGAAAGTCGTCCATCATTCCATTTCGTCATCGATGAGGCATAATCTTGACACGAATTTTTGTACTTCAAATAGAATGTGACAATTCAGATAGGATAAGGTTTGCACAACTGCGCCAAAATGCACCAAATCCGGAAGCCGTGACATCCAAATGATATAAAGGTGACACACTACTAGAGTAAAAGAAGATCCTAAGTATGCTTTGAAATAACTAAGCTCTGATACCAATCTGACACGCCCTGATTCCGATGTCCGAAGGACAACGGGATGGCCATGTGCTGGCCGACACCCGAGGGTGACGTAAGCCATTTAATGAATGCATATGCCGAGAACATGTGAAACATGCATATAATTTTCGCGCGTAACCACGCAATATAATATCCACATACAAACCTTAACAAAATAATATTAATAAGGTACGGGTCACTAGACCAAAGAAGAATATTCAACTGCCATAAGTGATAATGACATGTTCAGAGCATGCTACTAATTAAGATTACAAAGAAAGGGGTCCTACACCGAGAAGACTTGAAGATACTAATACGGGAATGCCTTAACGCCGGGATCTATCGCATGCCTCATTTCTAAGTCCTGAAGGGGGTGCAAAATAAAACATGAGCGGACCAAGTTTATATATATGTAATACTAAAACAATTTCTCTTCAAACGTACTAACCCCCAGTTTTAGAAAACTCATATAGCTAATAAGTAATAGGTTTTCCGAAAGGGAAATGTTATTGGCATTCCAAAAATCTCATTCTACACTCATTACAAGTGTATTTTTCTTTCCAAATATAGAAAGTTTGGAGTGTAGAATGAGATTTTTGGAGTGCCAATAAAAATTTCCTTCCGAAAACCCTAACATGCCATAAAACCTTCATAAAACATATATCGTATATAACGTGCTTAGTAGTGGTATCAAAATCGCCCGAAGGCCCTACATCGCCCGTCTGAAGGCATATATAAATCTTCCGCCCGAAGGCCCTACATTGCCCGCCCAAAGGCATATATAAATCTTCCGCTTGAAGGCCCTACATCACTTGCCTGAAGGCATATATAAATGAATATCCACTGAGTAAGCACAGAAAATCATAAACATAATCTTTCCAAAATATATCTCATCGGAGCTCAATAGCTTAAACATCATACCATAAATCATATTCATAAATATCTCGGTAACGTAAATTCGATAAAGCATGATATTTCATAAAGCGTAAATCTGATAACTCATTAAATGTTTCATAAACGTAGTCATAAAATCATTATTTTCATGTATGCATTTCTAGTAATTAAAACATGCATTTTGGAAGAGGTCCACTCACAGATACTCTGTCACCGAAGAGCCGTTCGAACTAGAGAGGACGGGGTTGCCACTAACAAATGGACCTAAGCATATAAAAGGACCAATTAGTCAAACTCTACTAAAACGATTGAATTTGGGAAAACGGAGTGCGGATTTGGGATCAGGACATCAAAATTAGTCTAGGAGGGGTCCCGACCGAAACTCGAAAAAGCCAACCCAAAAGTCAACTTTGATCGGTCAACGAAAAAGTCAACGTCAACGGTCAATGTTGACCAAGAAGTAATGGCTGACTCAGCCGAGCCAAGCCGCCAAAGCTCATACCGGAAATTGGGATTTTTTAGCTAGAAGTTTGGGCAATTTTCAAAGCTTCGTAACTCACTCATTTCTAGGGGTGGAAAAAAAAATCAAAAATTCCAAACCGAACCGAAAAAATCCCAAAAATTTGGGTACCTAATACCGAACCAATCCTGAAATTTCTGTACCGGAATCGGTCTCACTTTTCATTTTGTTTGGTAATCTTGAACCAAACCGAAACAAAAAAAAATGTATTATTTAATTTGGAATTGTATTTACAGGATATTAGACCTGGACCATCAGACCAGTCTGGTTCGAAATTTGTTAGGAATTATTTGTAAATCCAAAGCTCTCAGGTTTGAGAGGATGTTGTTTCGTGCTACAAGGCGCAACATGCTTTTCAACCATGCCCCAACAAATGAACTGATGATGGATCCTTTATCTACTGAAATGGTTTTTTTTCCGCCTCTATAAAAAGATCTTTTATTTTATTTTCTTTATTTTTTTTCATGTGGTTTCTCTTAGTTTTTTTTATTTGTAGAATGAGAATGTCTATGCACTTCTTTACTAATTCCTCAAAGTTGTGTAAGTTGAGAAAACAGTGTTTGTAGTGTTATCTGGGATGCAGGCAAAAATAAAGATTTTGAGAATTTGTGAGGCCTTTGGTGCAAATTGCTATCTTGTTCTTGAAGATATATAACTAAGCATAGGAAACAACCTTGGAAACAAGGCCCTTGCATCTATAAGGTTTCACCTAGCAAAATGGATGAACATGGTAAGAAATTTCTGCCCTTGCATATGTAGGGTTTCACCTCCTGCATTTAATCCCGATTTGTCCTGAATTCCCGAAAATTTGGTTTTGAATCGGTCTTGAAATTGGGATTCCAGAAAATTTCGATTTGGGAATTGGGATATGGTTTTCGGTTCGGTATCCCATACTGAACCAACCCTACTCATTTCTTAACCAAATTAGACCCATAATATATCAAAACGAAGCTAGGAAAGTGTAGAACAAGATTATACCTATTTGGAAGCCTAATGGTTGCCGGAGAAGGCTGGAAAATGGCCTGAAACTGGGGAACTCGCCAGAAATTGGGTAAACTTTAAACGTTCATAACTTCTTCAATACTCCCCGAAATCGAGTGATTCAAAAATGAAAATCATACTTCTTGATGAGACGAACATAATTATATCTTTCTCGATGGCTAACTCTCCATGTTTTGATTGGAAAATGGCTCAAAAGTGGCTATTTTTGCCAGAAAATTGGGGAAGCTTTCCTCGAGAGTTTCCTACGTCCAAACATTACCAAAACTTCTTAAAACCACTCCCAAATAGACACCAAGACATGATCTACAACTTTTGAACGAGGTTCGAGGCTTACCTTCGTCGGAGAAGGTGGAAACTTGCTGGAGAGCTTTGGTGAACAATGAATGCCGAGGGAAAAAGAGGGGTTCGGGGAGTTTTCTGGGTTCATGGGTTCACCCAGAGGAGAGGGGATGATGGTGGAGGGTTGATGTCGTTGTTGTTTGATGTTGTTCGTTGTTTGTGTATGGTGCCCTCATGGAGGGTAGTTCCAGAGAAAGAGAGGTGTAGAGAGATGAGAGAATAGAGTTTTAGAGTTTTAGAGAGAAAGAGAGAGATAGTGGCAGAAATGGAAAATGGGAAATGGGGTGCTAGGGACAAGGGCAAAAGCAAAGGGACACCTTTCCATTGTGGGTCCCAGTGGCTCACAATTTAAGGTCACAAGAGACGAAATGTGGAAATATGGATATACACTCGACGTTATGAAAATAAGGACAGGGTTTTACACGTGGACACACCCAGAAAAGTGGAGGTCCCAGCAAGGCGGCGTGCCCAATGCTCGAGATGCGCGAGGGCTGATAGGAAGTGGGGCTTGCTTATGATGAGAATGTAAACGAGCCTAACTGCTCTTTTTCAATCCGACAGTTTTAATTGTTGGACCGTTGGTTTATCCAGTGATTGAGATTCAAACCTATTTAATTTTTAAATACATGAAATCCAACGGTTGAGATCGAATAGAATCAAATCTAACGGTAAAAAAAGAAAGATATAATGGCCAAAAAATAAATCCAGCGGCTGAAACAATTAAAAAATTATTTAAATCAAAATTCACTAAAAAACTCTATAAATACATTTATATTGGTCGATTTAATGAATTTTCAACTTTTATCGGAATCTATATATTTTTAGGTTAAAATGTTCATAAAAATAAATTATGATAATATACATAAATCTTATTTTAAAAAAGTTACTAAAAAAATTAGTTTAAATTCATTTTGCAATAATTTCGGACTAAAATTTTAACCTAAAATTATTAGAGAGAAAAAAAAAAAAACTATTTATGGACTAAAATTTTAAATCTTAACCTAAGATTTGGATGATCATTGTGAATTTGTGTTCTAGTTATTACGTATCTTTGTATTTAACCAAATTTCATTGGATTCTTTTCGATGATGCAAAATCTAGTTGAATTTGTTTTAAGAAAAACTAATGAAAATGACTTGAAAATTTTGAGTTTTAACGATAAAGACAAAATAAAGGGTAAAGTGAATAGTACCAGGATTGACTTTTTAGTGTAAAAATATAGTTTTTTGTTAAAATGAACTGTACTGTAATCTTTTTGTTAAAGATCCCGTTGTTTTATTGGTCAAGAACAATATTGGTGTAAAAAAGGACAGATGGGAACACACCAAGTCACGTTGCTGATGTGGCAAGGTTCGATTTGCCAAGAGGGCACCTATGCCGTTTGCTAATTGCTTAGGGAGAAAGCAATGCCAAGGTTGACAAAAAGAATTGAATGGATTTTGCTTGTCATGGAGCTGCGTCAACCGCCAATCCACGCGGAAGCCTCCACCTCCAGTCTCCACCAGAACTATCTTTGCTCCATTTCCTTATCTGCCCTTCATAAAGCATTTAATTGCTAAAATGACATCCATTTTGATTTTTGGTGTGACCCGAAATTCAACTCATTATTTGTTTTTTTATTTTAAACAAACGATATTATGTACATTAAGAGGGTGAGGGAATAGGCTAAGCCTCAAAATAGGCTAGCAATAATTTAGTTCAAATTCAACTTTGCGCGAGAATCGAATTTAAGACCTCTTACTTACAAGTGAAGAGGAATACATATTACTAAGTGGCAACTCATTGTTTGTTACCTACTCGGCATCTAGAGCATATCTAACCAGTGTTTTGAAAACTAGTTTTAAGACTCGTTTAGGTGGTTTTTGGGGTGGAATCATGAAGAAAACATTTTTGTTCAACAAAATTGAATTATAGACAAGCCTAAATGCCTAGGCTATCTTCTCAGCGTTTAGGCGAATTGAGAGCCTAAATTTTTTTTTTAAATAGAAAAAAAGTTCCAAACCCAAGACAATGACCTTTCGGGTAGGTCTTGTATAAAATTCATTCTAATTTTATGTTTCTAAATTAGTTTCTATTAATTTATTAGGACTTTATGATGTCATATTAATAATAGTCAAATATTTGATTGCTTGCGTGCTTGCTTGTTTATTTTACAAAGTATTATATATATGTACTTACGTGTGAGAGGTCTTAGGTTCGATTCTCACAAAAAACAAATTGAAGCTTTAAGCTCAGACCAAAAGAAGATCTAGTCTCAAGTTGCGAAAAAACTTTTTAAAAACTAATCACCTTTTACTTTTTAGCTTGTAACCTCTCTAATTACCAACATAACAAGAGTCGCCATTTTTTCGGATCCGATGCACACCGCAAGGGCAAAGATGTAAATTAACGCTTCAGAAATTAATTAGAGTTGATGAAATACTGGAAGTTTCTAGGAAAACCCGTCATCTGAGGGAACCTCTACAAATTCCAGATCCCCTGTCTCGCATCTGCTCTCAGGTTTCACTTTTTCCCTGGAAATTCTCTCTTGCTTGCTCTTCCTTTCTTGCCTACCAAGCAACCATGGACGCCTTCACGTCTTTCTTCGATTCCCAAACGTCGTCGAGAAACCGCTGGGCCTCCGAGTCTCTCAAGAATTTCCGTCAGATCTCTCCCGTCGTTCAGAATCATCTCAAACTGGTACGAATTCCTCTTTCTCCGAAGGGAATTTCATTCTCGTTTGATTCTGTTTGGTTGCCCAGAAAATCATTTAGAAAGAAGAGAAATTTCATTGTGTTTTTCTCTGTTTTCTTGGTTTTATTCACTGTTTGTGTATTAGACTGAGCAATTTAGGTGTGGTGCGAGAAGTTTTACGGTTTTGGTCCCCTTTCGTTTAATTCCTCTTGATGATTACAATTATGTGCTGAGAAAATGGTGCTGGAGGTATTGATTTTGATATCTAGGGTTTCATTTAGGTTTAATTCGTTTATATACACAATTGGGAGTGGATTTTCACTTGTTTTGTACCTAGAATCTTGGTGTTAGGAAAAGATAAATAGGGACAACAATAGAGAGATTCATAGATCATGTGGATGTTGCGATTGGGGAGTATTTTCATAGCTTTTCTCTGTAAATATTGTATGTTATTTGTATTTGCGGTGGGGAATGAAAAAAACACAAAAAGCGGAGCTTTCCCGTGTTCTTCTTTCTCTGTCAAGTTGCTTTTCTTGGATGTTTTGATTTCGCCGATTACTCGAATGATAGTGGAATAAGTATGAATGCCCCCATTTTAGTGGCTTGACTTTCTTTGATTAGATGGTTTTGGCTGGGGAATTTGGTTTGATGGATTTTGCGGTTGTGTGCAAACCATAACGACTTTGATTTACTGATTGGTATCTTAAATTTTGCAGGTTTACCTCACTCTATGCTGTGCCCTCATTGCATCAGCTGCTGGAGCCTACCTCCATATCCTGTGGAACATCGGAGGCATTATCACCACTCTTTCTTGCATGGGATGCATGGTGTGGTTACTCTGCACACCAACCTATCAAGAGGTAGGATTTATTGGTTTAACTTTCTTTATCTTCCTGCAGTCATATGTATTTGTGTTATCGCAATTGTTTATTTGTTTTCATGTGTTGTGTTTATTCCGTTGAGCAGAAGAAGAGGGTTTCTCTCCTGATGGCTGCTGGTCTCTTTGAGGGGGCTACGATTGGGCCTTTAATTGAACTGGCCATTGAGATTAACCCAAGGTACATATGTGTTAGCATTTGTACTCTTTATTTTATTTGATGTTTGAGGTGAGTAACATGTAAGGACATGAAACTTCTTGAACCGTTATTCTTCTTTCTACCATTTATGTGCTATAATACTTGTGTTTCTTAAGATAGAAGTGACCGCATCTATAAACAGAAGTTTTGTTGTGTCAAAATTATGTATTAGCTATTACATCCGTTATTTTTTTCTCTCTAGGATAATTCAATTCACATAGCGTCCTGATTTTTTGTTGTCTTCTTTTGAGCCAGTGTCTTGATCAGTGCATTTGGAGGAACTGCTCTGGCCTTTGGTTGTTTCTCAGCAGCAGCCATGTTGGCAAGGCGCCGAGAATACCTTTACCTGGGGGGTTTGCTTTCTTCTGGCCTTTCTATGCTAATCTGGTTGCACTTTGCCGCTTCTATCTTTGGGGGTTCTGCAGCACTTTTCAAGTTCGAGGTAAGGAATTGTCAATTAGTCATGTGACCGATGGGAAATGCTATATTTAGTAGTCATCTAATTGTTGTCTCAAATTGTGTTGCAGCTGTATTTCGGGCTTTTGATTTTTGTGGGCTACATGGTAGTCGACACCCAGGAAATGATTGAGAAGGCACACCATGGTGACCTGGACTATGTCAAGCATGCCCTGACCCTTTTCACCGACTTCGTTGCCGTGTTTGTCCGTATACTGATTATCATGGTAAGTTCTCCTGAATGCTTTATGAGCAAAACCCTCGTCTTGGTCTTCTTTTCCATCATATCTATGGCTGTTGGTTCTGTCATGTCAATTGAAATATATAAAGAGATGTTATCTGTTATAACTAAAATGTCTATCGATTGTTTCTTTACGCAGTTGAAGAACTCGGCTGAGAGGAATGAAAGGAAGAAGAAAAGAAGGGATTGATGCTCCTCCTGTAACCCTTGTGGTGCTAAATCCGATCATCACTTGTCTATAGAGAGCTATCCATCTGACTTTAAAACAAACTGTGGCGTTGATATACTACCTAGTCTTTGATGTGTGATAGACTGATAGTGATCGGAAAGTGTCGCTGCTGTTAAATTTCTATGTACGGTTTGAATGATATCGTTTTAAGTCGCGACTAAGTGTCTTGCTGTGGTCTGTTAATAAACAGTTCCTTCTGCAGTAATTGCTTGGTGGTGTAGCAGGTTTTCAAGCGTCGATTTTGATACTTCCGAGTTCTTAGTGTTTGCGTGACAGCACTCGGGTTTGAATCTTGTGAATAAAGAGTTCGAAAACAAATAAAATAACAAATTTAATCTTAGAAGGTCTCTAATAAAAAACGAGTTCGAAAACAAATAAAGATTAATTTGTATGAAAAATTTCACGGAGTATTTTTCTTTAACTTTTTTTAGTTGATAAAATGAAATTGGTGAGTTAACATCAAACATATGGGTAATTTTCAGATTGGTAGAATTAGAAACAAGGTCTCCAGTTTTTATTCAAAAAAATTTGAACCAAACTTTTATTTTTATTTTTAATTCTCCAAGTGAGTAATCTCGAAAATTTGAAAACCTAGTTCAAAAATTCATATATCTTATAAGATTTCAAATATTCTCAAACTTTTTCGTACATCAAATTTATTGTTCTTTTATAATATTTGACATATGTTTATGTATAAATTCAATTAATTTTTGTCATGTTTCATCCATTCTCATATAGAAGTACAGTAAAACCTCTATAAAGTCATAAAGTTACGACCAAACTAATTTTATAACTTTGAGGTTATCACTCAATACAAGAGTACAAATTGACAATTATTATGTGGATATGTGTTTTCTTAAGATGGGATAAAAAAAAATTATTCTTTTTATGATTTTAAAAAGTTATTCTTTTATAGAATATTTATTTCAAAGAAGTTTTGTTGTATATAATTAAAATAGTAATAACGAATGAAAACCATTTTAAATTATCAATAAAAGTCGATTAAAAAAATACGTAGTAAATGGTTATAATAAAAAAACAAAATTTTTCAGAAACTTTTTTAAAATAAATTCAGAACATTGAAAAAGTCGGGTCAAAAATTCAGATTTTTCGAAAATACTAAATCTATTTCAATTTTCATTCAATTTGAATTTGTAAATGTTGGGTTCATATCGAAAATTTTAATTGTGGAATATGAAATTCTATTCCAACTTTGCACCCTTAATGAGGCGTAACAGGTAAGATATGTGAAGTCATTTTAAGCACGTCTTTAAGCAATATCCCCTTTACGGGTGGTGGGTTAGCAAACAAATGAGGCGTAACAGGTTGTTTGGACATAGACTCAGACATATCCCCCGTCTGTGTAAGTGTAATTCTTATGACGTCATAATAGAGACCCAAACACTGAAAACTGCACGTCGTCCTCAGAAAGCCCTACTCTGCTCACTCTCATTCCTGTCTTCTACCCAAGCAGACAGCCATTGCTCCCGCACCGCCGCACGTAAAGGTCAGAAAGCTTCACATCTCGCACTTGGATCCACACTTCCCACATTTTAGTTTCTCTAGTTGTCGAATTGAATTTCCGAATTTTCGCCTCTGTTTGTATTTTGTCTGATTCCAAAAAGTATATATATTTCTGATTGTCGATTGATCAGGGTGCTTTGAATGCCCTAAGTTTAAAATTCGAGAGCGTTTGAGCTGAAATCGAGGGGAGGTGGATGATAAAGTGAAAAATTATGAACAAGCTGATTGAATTCGGAAAGAAAGCTCTGTTCTATGCGAGGGTTCTTTCGGGCTACGAAGAACGGAGAATCAGATCGTTTCGATTGGAGGTTGAAAAGCGCCTAAAAGAGGTCAGTTTTTTTATTTTTTATTTTATTTTTTAAATGTTATCATTTTAACATTTTGTTGTTGATTTTGCATTGGTAGAAATTAAGCCTCTGTTAGAGAAATTCTTGTTATTCTTTCATTTCAATCGACGATTTTATGGTTCGATAATTGAATGAGATGATGTGCATATTATGTGGAGATTATTAGGCTCAGATGAAGTGTGATGATAATCTTTGTGAAAATCTGAGTTGAATTCATATTGTTCATTTTCTTCGAGTACTGGAAATTGTCGCCTAGGCAGTGTTTGGTTGTTGAAATGAGCGTTGGAATAGAATTGAATCAAGGTTGAAATAAGAATGGACTGTGAAGAGAGTTAGAAGGTAGAGCAGGGAGAGTTGAAAATCTGTCAGGAATGCATTTGGTTTTATCATTTTTGGAGACACTGCAATTTCCGTATCCCTTTACTTTTCCTTTTCAAAGAAATCTTGGCATGGGCCGATTCATTTAAGGTTCATTCTAATAAACCAAGCATTGCCTTAGTTTTTGGCAAATTTACTAAGGACCTATGGTTCTGGTGATGTGCATACATGTCAACTTAACTTTGGTCTTTTTCTTAGGTCTTTGTTAGAACAGGACTAAACATAAGAAATATATTAGATATACTGAGATGTTCCTGTTGTTATCTGCTTATGTTAGGGAAATCTTGTGTATTGTGGTTTCTTCTATCAATTTCTTTGTTTGAGACTTCATTACTTTCTGAAATAGTGCCACCAACTGGATTCCTTTACCCTCTCTTTTTTTCTCGGTTTTTTATTCTGGAATCTGTTAATATGATAGAATAACTTTCTGGTATAAAAATACCCTTTGAATGTCGAGGCTAATTGTGAAAGTGAAAATGCATAGGCTTTGGGCATTCTTTCATCTGGGAAATAATATAGGCTTACCTTTTTCATCTACTTTGGCAAATGACTATGAAAATGCCCTGGGAACTTCTTGATTGTCTTATGTGTCCACGATGTTACCATCAAAAGGATGGAGTGATCGAGAGAGATAAAGAAGAAGATTTTACCCTAAACCCAAATTTTCTGTCAGATTTCATTTTCTGTCTGACTCGTGGTGATAAGAAAAAAGCTCAACACAATAAGTGGGATTTGAATTGTGGAGGAGCAAATGAAACACATCATTGTACACCAATTTAATATTGAAGCATTCTGAGTAAATGAAAGTGTTGGGCTTCATCAGTCATTTACAAGCAACTTGATTACTTTCAGAAGCATAATATTTGCTTTTGGAGCTCTAAAATATATGCAATAGATGCAAATTACGATGGAACTTTTTTAAGAATTAAACAGCATGTAATAGCTTATATATGGATGTCTTACATGTATAAGCGTGAAATAGCTGATAATGGATATATTACTTTGATTGGTACCTTCTTTGTCGCTTTAGTCTTATTCAAGTTTAGCATTCACCGCCTATAATAAATAGGATTTGTATTATCCGTGGTATTCTTTGCCTTAATAGTTTGAGTACTAATTTTCTTTTCCCATTTCGTTTATTACTTGACTCTCTCTCTCTCTCTCTCTCTCTCTCTCTCTCTCTCTCTAGGCAAATGCACGGAAGTTAGCCTTAAGAAAGATCCCTGAACAAACTATATTATCGGAGGTTCGCCGTATGGTTGAGGAGATGCAAACTTTAAATAGGAAGCTGGAAGAAACTGTAAGTTTTATTGTCATTGCTGAGGCCACTTGGCCAACAAATTCATAAGTTAACCTTCAGAAACATTACTTACTGTGACTCCAACCAGCATCATATACGCTTGCAACTAGGAAAAAGCATATGGCCCAAATATACAGTTGATTTTAAATAGATGCTTATCCCGGCAATGTAGAAAGTCGTGTTTTTCTATTTAATTTTTTTTTTTTATCCTTTTGTCTGCTGATGTACCAGGAGGCTCAAATTGAAGAGTACTTCAAGCCGATTGACAAAGAGGCTGAGATGATTATGAAAACACAACTTGAAGGAGAGGAGAGGACCATGAAGGAGATGATGAAAGCCATGCATCAGCAGGTTGTGCTTGAGAAAGCTGAAGCGGAGAAAGAAGCGCAAAAGAAATTGGAAACAAACCAGAAGAACCAAGAGTCAATACCCAAGACACAGCATCTGCCACCGCCCCCATGAAGCTTAGGTGAGATGATTTTGTAATAAGAATATAATGTAGCTTTAGGATGATTCCTGCAAGTGCGTTTTCAGTTTTGGCTGTTTCACAAACCCTTTTTTTCATATGAATATAGAAGTACTTGTTTTACGACATCTTTGATTATAAGTTGGGATTTGACCTTGCTACGGAGTATTTATGTCGTGTCACACTTATACACTTCTCTTACCTTGCTTGCGTTTCTTCCCAATTTCAAATGAAGTATGTGGTAGTTGAAATTTGTCTGAAGTAATTGTAGGGCTGTATGGAATTTCGAAAACACCTCTTGCCCTCTGGGAGACTAGGCTGTTCGGTCATGTCTTCCACTCAGCTCTTATTCCTTAGGTCACAAGTCAATTAACTGTGAAAGTACAATTTTGCCCTTTGTAGGAAAGAAAATGGTATGACCATCGTATGTAGTTTTAAAGTCTTTAGGTTTGGTTTTTTTTATTTTTTTTTATTTTTAATTTTGAGTTTTACTTTGACTAAAACTAAGGGAATGAAAAGATGATCTTGTGACATTGGAAACATCTTTAACAAATATGAAATTAGGTTTGTTCAAGTTTCTTTGAGCTGGGGGCCATTTTTTTCAGTTAGGGGTAAGGGGTAAGCATTTTACTGATAAGGCCGACCAATCCAACAATTTGAATTGGTCGGTGTGAGTTCATTCGAAGTTTTGGATAAAAGCGCATTACAGCGTGTTTATCGTCAATTCTTTCCTCTCGAAAGGACATTTATTCTATAGGGTAAACTGTTGGTTTTTTTTTAACGAAAGATATTATCTACACTAAAAGAGAAGAGGGAGGTTTAACCTTATGGTGGGCTAGCAATAATGTGGTTCAAACTCGCATTTGCCGAGAATCGAACTTAAGACCTCTACTTACAAGTAAAGAGGAAGGTAAACTGCTTATTTAGTTTCTGAATTATCACCTTAGTGAAAATTGGGTTCTTGAATTATTTTTTCCATAAAATAAGTCTCTTAAGTTCATTGAAAATTGCTAATTTCATCCCAAATAGTATTCGAAGTTATTTTATCTAATTTTTCATCAACTTAAATTTTATACTACATGTTAGAGGATATTGCTGTCATTTTCTTACCTATAAGCCCTTGGTGTTGCATGTAGGTTGTGAATCTAACGTCTAATTTACCCTAAAAAGTTAGCTTCATACACTATTTTTTCCAAAGAGAATAAGTCCTTAAACAATGAAAAACTACCAATCTACTCTCTAAAGTGTATCACATGCAAGTTTGTGACTTAAAAAATTGACAAAAAAATTAAATAGAATAGTTTCGAATCTAATATTATGGATGTAGTTGGCAGATTTCTTTTAGTTTGAGGACAGATTTTTCCCAAAAAAAAAAAAAAAAATTAGAGACTAAGTCGACAGTTCTTAAATATTTGGTCTAGGTTCTTGACTTATCTTTAGTGTTTTTCGCTATCTTCTTCTTTCCCATCACTTTCCTCCTCTTACGGAACTGAGTAACCTTTCCAGTGTAGGGTGATTGCTGCTATTTGTATGGTTGCTTCGACTTCACGTTGGAGAAGTTGATGGTTCGTTTGTAAGTGTCTTTGACATAATAAAAGCGGTTTTTGATGGGAGTGTTTTTTAAACTCAAAATCATTATCATTAACCGCGCTTTCAGTTGTTTTGAAAACACTTCCGATCGAGCTGTTAATTGATATAGCAAACCTAAATAATATGAACATTATCCAAATTCAAAATAAAAGCCAATTCCAATCAAAACAATTATTTTAATATGTGCAATTCATCTTTCAAAAGTGTGATAAAATAAATAGCGTTGCTTTGCTTTGCAGCAGATGGCCAGGAGAAGTCTTTTCAATTGAATTTGATGGAGTCTACTCATTCGACTTTGTCCAACATGCAACCGAAAGGGTACGTTTTAATTGGGTTATATGGATCAGGATCTCTGGGCATAAAAAATTAAGCTTGCTGAGCAAACGATCGTGATCGTTGAAATTTGATCTAACGGCTACAAACAGGGGGATCCTTTTAAAGATATAATAATTGTAGCCGTTGGATCAAATTTCAACGGTCATGATCGCCTGCTCAGCAGACTCAGTTTTTTATGCTCAGGAGGAGATCCTATATGTCTCTAAAAATAAATAAATAAATAAGTTTTTTAATATGGTTACAAAAATGCCTTATTTAGAATAAAATACCAATTCAATCAATCTCAAAGTAATTTTATTTTTATAGGCGACTTGCAACAATTAACATATTTTAGCATTTGATTTGTAAAAATAATTATTTTTAGTAACGACGGATCGAAACGCTGGCATAACTATAACATAACGACTGATTGTTTTTGTACAAAAATGTTAAAAAATATATTTAGTGTAACTAATTGCCCAACACGGCGGGGCGGTGGGTGGTCAACAAAATTATACGGCCTAGTGTAAAAATTGAAACAATAAGTGTAATTTTTTATGAAAGGTATCAAAGTGTGGGTTCAAAAACTGAGATAAAACCCAAGTCAAAATTTGTATTTAAAAGGAAAAAGACCTAAAACTGAGTATTTCACCCTCCATACGTAAAACAATGGATATATCAATAATGGAGGATGAAGTCATGAAAGGCGTGTAGGCATTTACTTTAGGTTTCCCTACATGACTATTGATTAAGAAGGCACCAACCCACCTTTTGAGCCTTTCACAGTTATTGGATTAAGCAATATTAAACAAAGGATGAATTGCCAATTTAGTCCCTGAATTATCACCTAAGTGAAAATTAGGTCTCTAAACTATTTTTTCAGAAAAATTAGTCCTTAAATTATAAAAATCTGCCAATTACATCCCTAATATTATATTCAAAAATACTATATTTAATTTTCCGTCAATTTAAGTCACGTTATTTGCATGTGATACACATTTAAGGGTAGATTGGTAGTTTCCATAAAGAAATAGTGTATGAAGTTAACTTTGGAAGGTAAATTGGTAGTTTTTCATAAGAAATAGTGTAAGTTAACTTTGAAGGGTAAATTAGATGTTAGATTCGCAATCTATATGAAATGTGAAGGGCTTATAGGCGAGAATATGATGGTATTACACTCTAAAGTGTGTCAAGTGACTTAAGTTGAAGAAAAATTGGACAAAATAGCTTTGAATATAATAGTAGAGATGAAATTAGCAATTTTTAATGAATTTAGGGACTTAATTTACCGAAAAAATAATTTAGAGACCTAATTTTCACTGAGGTAATAATTCAGGGACTAAATCGGCACTTCACCCTTAAACAAAAAATAACTTTTCACGGTTATTGGATTAAGCAATATTAAACAAAAAATAACTCTTTTTCTTTTAGACAATTTTTTTTTTTTTTTGGGTCAAATGATAGATTTTGTTAGATTAGCTACCGGTGAGGTTTGAATCCATGTCGTCATGCAAGAGCTCAACACCTTTCCACCATTGTAGTAAAGAGACTTTTTCTTTTAGACAATTAGCTACAATAAAAATATTTTGACATTTTTGTGCAAAAATGATTCATTGTTATTTATATTATTATGGTGTTGTCGTTATTCTATTGTTATGTTGTTGATATATGATTAATATGCCTAAAAATGATTAATTCTGCAAATCAAATGTTAAAATACCTTTAATTCTTGCTATTGCCATTTCTTTCCCATAATATGCTTAATTTTTCTTTTAAACCTTTAGTGCCCATCTATATAGCTAAACAAAACCATGATTTCTTCCTACTAATTAAACATGGGTGATTAGTTTTTTATTACTTAATTATATCCATATCTCCAAGTGGTGGATATGATAATTTTTTTGACCTACGTATTAGATTTAAACTCTTTCTTTTGTAATTTAGATGTTTTTTATACAACTATATATAAAGGGTGTGAGATAAATTGGTATTGAATTATAGTCATTCATAAGATCTTTCATTTACAAGTAAAAATAAATACTACTACATCGTAGTACTAAGTAGCATATATGTATTTAGGACATAATACGTAAAGAGTAATGAATTTGTAAGGAATGAATATCATTTTGATTCTTGTATTTACTAGCTAACGATCAAGGGTTTGAAAGGAATGCTAGACCGTAGGACATATTGTTGAGGACTCGAAAGCAATGCTATACTAGATCAACTGTGTCACAACTAACCATGTCTGCAGCAAAGCAAACGAAGTCGCACACCAACTTGCTCGAGCTGCTCTCACATCAGGTGCTCTTTATATTTGTAACTTCTGTAACTTGTTTGAGGAACCATCAGATGTTATTACTGATCTTTTGTTTAAGGAATCATTTTATAACCAGTCTTTGTGACTTTCTGGATTTTTGGGCTTTTAGTGAAATCTCTACTGCTGATTTTTAAAAAGAAAAAAGGGGAGATTTGAAAGGAATGAGTATGATTCTCATTCACGTGATTACTAACAATCAAAGAATGATAAAAACAAATGCAGAGTTGCATCTCATACCTCCTCATACTTAAAAAATGAAGGTATGAGATTACCATGAAGAGTTATTTATCTCATACTCAATTCCTCATATCCACGTTTCTTTATTTTCTCATTCATTCTTATAGTAGATAAATATACTCGTAGCATAGATTATCTTATCGTACGTCAAAAAGATTATCTCCACATCTATATTCCTATACCTGACTATTACCTGTCCTTTTTAAATTACTATAAGCAAACAAACACTAGTTTGAATAAACAATGCAGTTTGGGGTTGCCCATGCGTACGTTCGTTCATGGGTAGGTGTGGACTGGCATGAACCATGATGCAACCAAGCGCTATCAAAGGGCTCAATATGTCCAGAAGATGGACCTCTTACACCAATGATTTCCTTCCACGCGTCATTGCTTTCCGGGGTTGCGGTGGAAAACTCTCTGGAGTGTGGCAAAGTACTCATGCATGAGATGGGCAAGTGTGGACTTTGGAAACCCTAAAAGCTATCAAGAGTTTGAGTCACGATCACGAACCCACTTGATTGAAACAGTAAAAAGGAACTTCATCAATGGTTTTAATCTGGGGAAAAAAAGTAGGTCGCCTTCCAGTGCGCACAGGTCTTTTACCTTTATTTTGCACCCACGTAAAAATATATATAGGAAAACTACTTACATTTCACATGTTTACGATATGAGTTTTGCATTCCGTTTCATATTAATGATAAAAAAGTATTTAGAAATTTTATTCATATATCTTTTGAATTATTGACACGAAACGTAATGGTAACGGTTTTCTCTGTCAAATAAGTTGGTCTCCTAACATTTGAGAAGAATCTGTTTAATATATTTAGAAAATATGTGCATAACAAACCTTATGGTAACTGTGCCAAAAAGTGGGTTATAACTTCTTATAAGTGTCCGGCTTTCCTTCTTCCGTTCTTATATATATATATATCCTACCCAAAAAAAAAAAAAAAAAAAAAAATATATATATATATATATATATATATATATCCTACCCAAAAAAAATAATATATATAAAGAAAAATATATTAGGAAAACACATTAGGTTACGTTATTAAAAAACTGACATGTTTTTTTTTATAAAAATAAGTAGGTTATGTGCCACGAATAAATCCATGATTGAATCGGGAGAAACATTAAGTTCCATTTTTAAATCCGTCAATCTGGACGGACTAGATTGGATCTTGGACAACACAACTTGCATATAAAAGTTCTCTTAGAAAGCTTTTTATGTGCCATGATCCCATGAAACATGAGCAATAACAAGAATTTGGTTTCAATTGGAACACGTCAAGTGGAAGAACAATTTTATTATAAACTCTATATATAACGAAATTACAGTTTAGGACATGAAAAAAAACCTTTTGCAAAGGTATTGGTACTATTTAATGTGAACGTTAACACTTACCAGTATAATACAAATACATTCAAATATAATATCTTCTATTTACAATGTAATATGACACGTAAATGTCAACCTTGTTATATTAATTAATGCTAATGTATAAATAAAATTGTGATTATTATGTAATCTTAGAATGTAACTTGAACATAGTGTGACAGCCTGTCTCAGATTTTTCATATCGTTAATGTGAATTGACGGATTTGCCCTCGAGCGTTGAGGTACGTTCGTAATTTGCACTAAGGTTTTGGGTCCAATTATATCTATCCCTAAATTCTTGGACCCAATGGGAAACTAGATATTTTCTAGTTGTGATTGGTGGATGAGATTGGACCACATACTCTCACACTATCTCTCTCTCTTTCCCCCGTGTTTTTTCTCAGACTCTCTCTCTCTCGAACTCATTCTCTCTCTTCCCTCGACGTACGGACACAACCAAAACTCACACCAAACCTTTCAGATTGAGGAGTTTAAGTACACCATTGTGTTCATCGTGGTGCTACGAGTTCAAAGACACTAGTTTCAAGTATGAACACCCTCGATTTCACGTTAAAACCTTAACCCGTGCCCATGCATTGTTCATGCAAATTTTATTGCGTGAATTTTAGGAGATTTTAAGCTTCTTGGAAGCTTTAGGAGGTCCACACGAGGCTCGGGGACGTTCGTTTGAAGGATTTGGACATCGGGAAGCCAAGATATGCAAGTTTGAAGTTTTGGCAGGAAGTTCGTGGATTCCTAGGCGAGATCTAGTGGTTTTGGGAGCTTTTAATTGGTCCGATCTTGTTCTATTCTTCGTGGGCTTCATTTTGATATAAATTACGTGAAGAATGGATGAAAATCGATGAAGTTATAGTGGTTTAAAAATTTCCCAGATTCCGATGCCAGCGACGGTCGTCGGAGTTCCAAGGTAGAAAATGATAGCATATTCCGTCAGAGTTGACGGAATATGCTAACGACGTTAGCTAACTTTAATGGTTACCATTAGGAATAGACGGAATATTCTCGGTATATACCTGACGGCGTTACCTGACATCGTCAATGTGCAGGTCACATGACCGCACGTGGGGTCGCGTAGGTCCGTGCACCTGCTGGTACGTGAGGGTGCGTGGAGGCCGGAAAAATTATTTTAAAAATTCCTGGGTGTTCGTGAGGTTGTGTAGGTCACGTTGGTATATTCAAATACCAAAACTGAGCATTGTATGAGAAATTATTGCCTAGTTTTGTTTATGTGCTTTTAAATGATGCCTATATAGTTGTTTCTCATATAGGCGAGACTTATCTGGAAGATGAGCGTAACCAGGCTAGGCGCGGGGGTTACGACCCAACGACATATCAGTGAGTGGGCTTTTGTTTTCAGTATATATATATATATATATATATATATATACACACACACACACACGCACACACACACATACACACACTTGACGTTTTTCCCAAAAAACGTGTTTTAAAGGAAATGTGATTTGAAATGCCATGTCATGCTCGTATTATATATTAGCATATGCATTATCATAAGTATGCATATTGTTGCATGGTGCTGCGGAGGCCAGGTAAGCTACATGTGAGTATATCATGCTGGTAATAGTTATGAGATGAATGGTGATGTTGTGATGCATATTGAGCTCATTAATCTGCACCCCGGTATTAATGCTCCCGCCCAGAGTTAGAGGCATAGTCCTTCACGTGATGTTCACCTCCCGCACCACACGCTCATCTTGGATCCAAGTTAAGTGCACAGTCCTATCGTATAGACCACTTTCAGTGAGTTCGACTCGTAGGTGACCCGCGATTTATCGCAGAGTCTTCACATGATCGTAGCACTAGAGCATATTATTATTTATACCCAGTCTTGTCGGTCAGACCATGTGAGGTGGTTCCGACTCGTGTGCAGATATGTATATACATAATGAGATATGATGAGATGTGTGACGTATATACATGATGAATTATGTGATGAGATTGAGATGATTGAAATGAGCTCTAGATTTCGCCGTATAGATCACGTCAGGTGATTTCGGCTAGTATATGAGTTATATTGAATTGCATCACCTGGCTTACATTTGTGATATTATGAGGCATTGGGCATGGCATACATATATTTATGTGGTTTTGGATACATTGAGCATGGTTTTGAATTATATTTATATACATATTTATGTATCCTATTTTTCTGGGAAAGTATACAGGTTTTTCAGCGAGGGGGCAGCGCTTTTGATATGAAATGATTTTACAAAACCTTTGTTTTTGCCCACTCACGATTTTGTTTTGCGCCCCTCCAGGTATTAGATTGCGGTTGTTGGTGGCTTACGAGGATTCAACGGAGGTTCTGACAAACATCATTTATGTAGGACCACCTTCGGGTGTTGTTTAATTAGTACTTTTATGCTTGACTGCACTTAGGCTAGTTAAGCTCTGGTTGTGTAATTCACACCTATTCTCGCACTAGCATGCTATCTTAACTAGGATTGCTAGTTGCTCGGTTTCAATTTGTTCGTATTTCCCTTATTAATCTTGTTTCCGCACTGTGCTTATGATTACGTCACGCTCACGTGACGGCCAGCACGCCCCACTTTTGGGTCGGGGTGTGTCAGTTTGGTGTCAGAGCTCTAGGTTGTAGTCCTGCATATTTTGTGAATTCCCTAATTATTCTTGATGTCTTATGTTAGAACTATGCCGCCTCGTAGAAAGCCACGTCATTCAGTTGAACCTAGTTTCCCTGATATTTCTCAGTTAGGTGAAGCTATAGTTAATGCTATACAGTCTGCGCTATGTCCTACTCAGATGACTCATCTTGAGGCTGTATACAATTTGAAGTTGAATCATTTTATGGGAAATGAAGGGCCTGAAGGCACAGAGAAATGGTTTAATCATGTGGAGAAGACGTTTCGGGTAATGCAAAGTCAGGGGAATCTTCTTCCTGATAGATGGGTTGAGACGACTACTTGGTTCTTAGGTAAGGAACCTGCATCTTGGTGGGAACTGGAGGCTCGAGCGTTAACTCGAGAGGAAACAGCTGATTGGGAAATTTTCAAGAGTTTATTTATGAAAAAATTTATTCCTCCAGCCTACATTGACAGTAAGAAGCAAGAGTTTACTAGCCTGAAGCAGGGGAAAATGTCAGCGAATGAGTATTACAGGAAGTTCACTTATTTGTCTCGTTATCATCTGGAGGTTGCTAATAATCCGGTTGAGATGTTACGCCATTTTATTTTGGGTACTAAAAAGAAATGGCGTACTATAGCGACTACTACTTACTGTAATACTTACCAGGAGTTCTATGAGATTTTGTTAAGGGTTGAAGACTCAGAAAAGTTGCCTAGTGATAGTGAGGAAGAGGAAGAAAAGGATAAAAGTCAGAGAATGGGTGATAAAGGTAAAGGACATTCATTTCAGGGACCTCGCCAGACTCAGAGTTTTTAAGAAAAGTGGCACATGCTCGAGTTCTTCCAGTGGAGGTTTTAGTGCCACGGGCCAAAGGCGAGGAGGTAGATTTACTGGAGGCCCGAGATTTCAGAGGCAGAGAGATTCGGGTGGTGCTAGTGCTCCTTTGTGCCGCAGGTGCAATAATCGACATTTTGGAGAGGGTCGTCGAGGTAGCAACGGATGCTATACCTGTGGACAAATGAGACATTTGTCTAGGTATTACCCGCAGAATCAGCAGAAGCCCCAGCAGCCCCAGCAGCCCCTTATGCCACTGCCAGCTCCGACCCAGTAGTTTTCAGGACCTAGTGATTATGTGCAGGCAGGTCGTGGTAGCACTTATCATTTTCAGGGGGATCCAATTCCTTATCCTTCAGGACAGTATCAGTACCCTCAGGATCCTTATCGGGAATGTGGTTATGGTCAGTTTTCAAGGGGTTATGTGCCTTATCAGCAGAGTGGCTACGGTCAGCAGTTTTCAACTGGTGGATCACAGTGGCAGTCTGGAGTACAACCTCAGCAGGTGGATGTTGCTGCTAGTAGTGCTGGATTGTCAAGGCAGCACAATCAGTCCGGTCAGAGACGTAGTTCGCAGGGCAGATGTGTTCATGCCAGCAGAGGTCGAGGAGGAAGACAACAGACCTAAGGACGTATCCATAACATTTCTCTTCAGGATGCTCAGAACAATCCTGACTTAATCATGGGTACGTTAAATATTCTTGGTTATCATGCTAAAGTGTTGATTGGTTGTGGTGCTACGTATTCTGTGATTTCTCATACATTTGCTCAGTTGAATCGACCTCAATCTACACCCATTGGGTATGAGTTAGAGTTTGCAATGCCTAAAGGGAAGAAATGTTATGTAGATTATGCTTACCTAGGTTGTCCCATATTAGTGGAGGATGTGGTTATGCCAGTTAACCTTACTCATTTAGATATTATGGATTTTGATGTGATTTTAGGCACATATTGGTTACATAACAATTGTGCCAAGATTGATTGTTACGGGAAATCAGTGACCTTCCATCGTCATGGATTACCTGAGGTTACATTCTTTGGTGAGCCTAGTTGATTGAGGCATGGTATTATTTTAGCTGTGAGAGCCAAAAAGTTGTTAACGAAAGGTTGTCAGGGGTACTTGGCTCACGTAGTATTGAATGATGTTGCTCCTATTAATGTGGAAAATGTAAAGGTGGTTAAACATTTTCTAGATGTCTTTCCTGAGGATTTACCTGGATTACCGCCAGACAGAGATATGGAGTTCACCATTGATTTACTTCCAGGTACGAATCCTATTTCCTTAACTCCATATAGAATGGCTCATGCGGAGTTAAGAGAATTGAAGATTCAGTTACAAGAGTTGGTTGCTAAAGGTTTCATTCATCCTAGTTCGTCACCTTAGGGAGCCCTAGTGTTATTTGTTCGGATGAAAGACGGTACCTTAAGGTTGTGTATTGATTATAGGCAATTGAATCGGGTAACAATTAAAAACCGTTATCCATTGTCGTGTATAGACGATCTATTTGATCAACTCAGAGGTGCATGTGTGTTCTCAAAGATTGACTTAAGGTCGGGATACTATCAACTGAAGATTAAGAGTGAAGATGTCCCTAAGACAGCATTCAGAACTCGTTATGGTCACTATGAGTTTTGTGTGATGCCATTTGGATTAACGAATGCACCAGTAGCTTTCATGGGTTTGATGAATAAGGTATTTCAACAATACTTGGATAGATTTGTCATTGTTTTTATTGATGACATTCTGGTATATTCTAAGATGAAATCAGATCATGTTCAACATCTCACTCTAATGCTGAAGAAATTGAGGGAACATCAGCTGTATGTTAAGTTTAGCAAGTGCCAGTTTTGGTTAAATGAAGTGGCATTCTTGGGACATGTAATTTTAGCTCAAGGTATTTTGGTAGACCCTCAGAAGGTAGCAGCTGTAGAGAATTGGGAGCAGCCAAGAACCGTCACCGAGGTACGGAGTTTCCTTGGCTTAGCAGGTTATTATCGACAATTTGTTAAGAACTTTTCAGCTATTGCTTTACCACTTACAAGGTTGACTAGGAAGGAAGTTAAATTTGAGTGGGATGGGAATTGTGAGTAGAGTTTTCAGCAACTTAAGCATTGTCTCACTCATGCTCTAGTTTTGGCACTTCCTGATGATAGTGGTAACTTTGAGATTTATAGCGATACTTCTTTGAATGGTCTAGGTTGTGTTCTGATGCAACATGGTAGAGTAATTGCCTATGCTTTGAGGCAGTTGAAGTCTCATGAGATGATCTACCCTACTCATGATTTGGAGTTAGGAGCTATCATCTTTGCTTTGAAGATCTGGAGACATTATCTTTATGGTGAAAAGTGTAAGATATTTACAAATCACAAGAGTCTTCAGTATCTTTTCACTCAGAATGAGCTTAATCTTAGGCAGCGAATGTGGTTAGAGTTGCTTAGTGATTATGATTGCACGATTGAGTATCACCCTGAACGTGCTAATGTAGTGGCTGATGCTTTGAGTAGGAAATCCCAAGGTAGGATCAGTGCTTTATATGCTTCTTGTGTTCCTCTTCTTGTAGATTTGAGATCTACTGAAGTGAGATTGGAATTAGAAGAACAAGAAGAAGCTGTGGCAGAACAAGAAGAAGCCTTACTTGCAAGTTTCCAAGTCGGGCCTATTTTGATTGATCGTATACTCGAGACTCAGATGAATAATGAAGAGATTCAAGAGTTAATTCATTTGAGGAATCAAGGGAAAAAGAAAGATCTCAAAGTTAGAGAGACGGATGACATGCTTATGCGGGAGAATAGGATGTACGTGCCAAATAATGAGGAGTTGAAAAAGGCAATTCTTGATAAAGCACACATTTCAGCATATGCCATGCATCCATGAGGAACTAAAATATATCATACCATTCGACCATTTTACTATTGACCGGGTATGAAAAGAGAAATTGCTGAGTATGTAAGCAGGTGTGTCATGTGTCAACAGGTTAAAGCCGAAAGAAAAAAGCCGTTTGGGTTGTCACAACCACTTCCCGTTCCACAGTGGAAATGGGAAAATGTTACTATGGATTTTGTGTACAAGCTTCCTCATACACGGAACGGTTATGATGGCATTTGGGTGGTTGTAGATCGGCTTACAAAGTCAGTGCACTTCATTCCAGTAAGGGAAAAGTATTCTCTGAACAAGTTAGCTGAATTGTTCATCATGAGGATTGTGAAGTATCATGGGGTTCCGGTTAGTATTGTTTCAGATCGCAATCCTCGATTCACTTCTAAGTTCTGGATTGCATTTCAGGAAGCTCTAGGTACGAGATTACGGTACAGTACAACATATCATCCTCAGACAAACGGTCAATCAGAGAGGACGATTCAAACCTTGGAAGATATGCTAAGATCTTCGGTTCTGCAGTTTGGTGAAGATTGGCATGCGAATTTGGATTTAATGGGATTCGCCTACAACAACAATTATCATTCTAGCATCGGGATGGCACCATTTGAGGCGTTTTATGGCAGAGCTTGTTGTACACCCTTGTGTTGGTCAGAGGTTGGCGAAAGAGTGTTAGTGGGCCCTAAGATAGTAGAGGAGTCTACTCAGAATATTCAGGTTATTAAGTCTAACCTGAAAGCAGCCCAGGATTGCCAGAAAAGCTTAGCAGACAGTCATGCCACTGACAGAGTGTATCAAGTTAAGGATTGGGTATTTCTGAAGCTATCACCATGGAAAAGAGTAGTAAGGTTCGGGAAGAAGGGTAAGCTGAGCCCTAGGTACATCAGACCTTACAAGATCATCGAACAAGTTGGTGAAGTTGCTTATAGGCTTGAGTTGTCGTCAGAGCTGTCTAAGGTACATAATGTGTTTCATGTTTCGATGTTTCGTCATTATGTCTCAGATCCGTCACATGTGATACCTCATCAACCCCTAGAGATCAGTCCAGATTTGACCTATGATGAGGAGCCGGTGACGATACTGGATTGGAAAGATAAAGTGCTCAAGAACAAGACAGTGCGCTTGGTGAAAGTCTTATGGAGAAATCACTCAGCGAAATAAGCGACTTGGGAGACGGATGACAGAACGAGAGAGATGTATCTAAGGTTGTTTTATGGATACTAATGGTTGTGCTTGTGGTATGAAATTTCGGGGATGAAATTTTTACAAGGAGGGTAGATTGTGACAGCCCGTCTCGGATTTTTCATATCGTTAATGTGAATTGACGGATTTGCCCTCGAGCGTTGAGGTACGTTCGTAATTTGCACTAAGGTTTTGGGTCCAATTATATCTATCCCTAAATTCTTGGACCCAATAGGAAACTAGATATTTTCTAGTTGTGATTGGTGGATGAGATTGGACCACATACTCTCACACTATTTCTCTCTCTCTTTCCCCCGTGTTCTTTCTCAGACTCTCTCTCGAACTTATTCTCTCTCTTCCCTTGATGTACGGACACAACCAAAACTCACACCAAACCTTGCAGACCGAGGAGTTTAAGGACACCATTGTGTTCATCGTGGTGCTACGAGTTCAAAGACACCAGTTTCAGGTATGAACACCCTCGATTTCACGTTAAAACCTTAACCCGTGCCCATGCACTATTCATGCAAATTTTATTGCATGACTTTTAGGAGATTTTAAGCTTCTGAGAAGCTTTAGGAGGTCCACACGAGGCTCGGGGACGTTCGTTTGAAGGATTTGGACGTCGGGAAGCCAAGATATGCAAGTTTGAAGTTTTGGTCGGAAGTTCGTGGATTCCCAGGCGAGATCCAGTGGTTTTGGGAGCTTTTAATTGGTATGATCTTGTTCTATTCTTCGTGGGCTTCATTTTGATATAAATTACGTGAAGAATGGATGAAAATCGACGGAGTTATAGTGGTTTAAAAATTTCCCAGATTCCGGCACCGACGACGGTCGCCGGAGTTCCAAGGTAGAAGATGATGGCATATTCCGTCAGAGTTGACGGAATATGCTAACGCCGTTAGCTAACTTTAACGGTTACCGTTAGGAATAGACGGAATATTCTCAATATATACCTGACGACGTTAACTAACGCTGTCAGTGTGTAGGTCACATGACCACGCGTGGGGGCGCGTAGGTCCGTGGACCTGCCGGCGCGTGAGGGTGCGTGGAGGTCGGAAAAATTATTTTAAAATTCCTGGGTGTTCGTGAGGTTGTGTAGGTCACGTTGATATATTCAAATACCAAAACTGAGCATTGTATGAGAAATTATTGCCTAGTTTTGTTTATATGCTTTTAAATGACGCCTATATAGTTGTTTCTCATATAAGCGAGACTTATTCGGAGGATGAGCGTAACCAGGCTAGGCGCGGGGGTTACGACCCAACGACATATCAGTGAGTGGACTTTTGTTTTCAGTACACACACACACACACACACACACACACACACAATTGATGTTTTTCCTAGAAAACGTGTTTTAAAGGAAATGTGATTTGAAATGCCATGTCATGCTCGTATTATATATTAGCATATGCATTATCATAATTATGCATATTGTTACATGGTGCTGCGGACGCCAGGTAAGCTACAGGTGAGTATATCATGCTGGTAATAGTTATGAGATGAATGGTGATGTTATGATGCATATTGAGCTCATTAATCTGCACCTTGGTATTAGTGCTCTCGCCCAGAGTTAAGGGCATAGTCCTTCACGTGATGTTCACCTCCCGCACCACACGCTCATCTTGGATCCAAGTTAGGTGCACAGTCCTGTCATATAGACCACTTTCAGTGAGTTCGATTCGTAGGTGACCCACGATTTATCGTACAGTCTTCACGTGATCGTAGCACTAGAGAGTATTATTATTTATACCTAGTCTTATCAGTCAGACCACGTGAGGTGGTTTCGACTCGTGTGCAGGTATGTATATACATGATGAGATATGATGAGATGTGTGATGTATATACATGATAAATTATGTGATGAGATTGAGATGATTGAAATGAGCTCTAGATTTCGTCGTATAGATCACATCAGGAGACTTCGGCTAGTATATGAGTTATATTGAATTGCATCACCTGGCTTACACTTGTGATATTATGAGGCATTGGGCATGGCATACATATATTTATGTGGTTTTGAATACATTGAGCATGGTTTTGAATTATATTTATATACATATATATATATATATATGTATTTTCTGGGAAAGTATACAGGTTTTCCAGCAAGGGGATAACGCTTTTGATATGAAATGATTTTAGAAAACCTTTATTTTTGCCCACTCACGCTTTTGTTTTGCACCCCTCCAGGTATTAGATTGCAGTTGTTGATGGCTTACGAGGATTCAACGGAGGTTCTGACAGACATCATTCATGTAGGACCACCTTCGGGTGTTTTTTAATTAGTACTTTTATGCTTGACTGCACTTAGGTTAGTTAAGCTCTGGTTGTGTAATTGACACTTATTCTCGCACTAGCATGCTATCTTAACTAGGATTGCTAGTTGCTCGGTTTCAATTTGTTCGTATTTCCCTTATTAATCTTGCTTCCGCACTGTGCTTATGGTTACGTCACGCTCACGTGACGGCCAACACGTCCCACTTTTGGGTCAGGGTGTGTCACATAGTGTAACCTTACATTTCTTGTAATTCACATGTTGAATATTAACATCATGTTGCAACATTGTTACATGTTAATCTAGGGAGGTCATAAGCGAATTATGCTATGTAATTTCATGAGGTTCCCCAGTAATAACTTACATCTATATTGTAATAAGACGTCCATAGTGTAATCATCAATATTAGTAGTGTAATGCACCTACATGAACAGTGTAATAGGATGTCCACAATGTAACGACCAGCCTTATTGTAGTAATAAATACGTCATTCTATATTATTAATTATAAAGGTTATAATGATTTTGTACTATAAAAGTAGGATATTATAACTTTATTGCATTATACTACCAAGGTTCAAAAATTAAATGGTATTGATAAGATTTTGTTCTATCTTTTATTAAAGAGTGTCGTAAAACTTCTCTTTTTAATACAAGCAATATTGGGTGAAGGAGAGCTCGAAACTTCTGGTTCAAGGAGTGTATGTTCTTAACAATTTGAGCTATATATAAGCACTATTGTAATTTGATACATCAATATTCCAAATCATGTTTTGGTATTATTTATATAGTTAGGAAGGAAATATAATCCTAAAAGGTTCAACATGACAGTTGAGATTGGTAGAACTCCTTGCTTCCCATTAAATATGACATCTTTTCTTACTGAAAAAAAGACATCTTTTCAAAACACACAGAAAAACTTTTCAAAAAAAAAAAAAACACTTTTTGACAAACAAAAAAAAATTCATTGTATTTAACAAAAGAATATATATATATATATGGTTGATTAATTAGTTACTTACGCAAACAAAAATTTAATGACGACCTAACTTGAGAATTTGTATACCCGTTGCATAGTTTAAAGTATATATGACGTTTCTCATCTGTTGATATCTTATGCGACGATTAATGTGAATGTTCTCTCAAGTCTTCAACTTAAATACTTACTATTTATGTGCCATGTACATAGGGTAGGCATAAATTTAAATACTAATATACATGCTCCAATTAGTCGTAAGTTAATTACGAAAAAATGAGTAGAATAAAGCCAATAAAAAGGTTACAAGATGTATCTAACCACCTAATATATGGACTGTCTTTTGTCAATATAATTGAGCTCAAAACAACATATTTGAGATCCCACCAACTACTCTCTTCTGTGCATCTTATTAGGTGTTATTATCCAAGTTTTGTCAACTCTCTCACTAAGATCAAATGAAACCAAATTTTGCCTACTCATTAATCTTGGCCGTTTATTGAGTTCCATCAAAGAAGGCTGAGATCTTTTGAGTTTTGAGTAACATGCTACACTGATGCCACGTGGGGAAAACCCATTTGGGAATTGATTGTAAGTCTTAAAAAAAGGAGATTGATGCACAAATGTGCATAAAGTTAATGCTAAATCTCTCCTTAATCACCCCACCTTTAAACCAAATCTGAATTCCAGTTGGTGAAGGGCACAAACTTTTATTTACTTACTAAATAGCAATGGGAATTCCAGCAGAAGATTTGGATTCTGGTATACTTCAAGGATTGATTGTTTCTGGACTGCGATAGGAACTGCTTTTTTTTTACTCTAAATTCAAGTTGGGCCAAACTAAGTGTTATTTAAGAACTACGGTTAATGATGTTTGTCTTTTAAATGAGAGATTTTAAGTTTAAACTCGTTGACGACGAGTTGATACCAATTTATACTTTCATCTCTTCCTGTAAATATGTCATTTGTATCCGAAAAAAAATAATAAGGAAAACTAATGAAAATTACTTGAAAACTTTGAGTTTTAACGATAAGGACAAAATAAAGGATAAAGTGAATAGTATCAGGATTGACTTTTTAGTGTAAAAATGTGGTTTTTCGTTAAAGTGAACAGTACCGTGAGCTTTTCGTTAAAGTTCCCAAAATAATAATATAAGTCTTAATTGAGTTTAAACCAAACCTCCTCCAGACCAATTCTTTTAACTTATTCAGTGAAACAAACTCTTCCCAAATATTTAAATATAATATAACAATTTCCAGAAAAGATATTGTTATTAGTGGCCATTGAGCTTTGTTTATACCGGAAGAGATTAGATTAGGTCTTGACGCCCCTAATATTAAACAGTCGGCTTTTGTTTTTCTTTATTCACACAAGTACTCACCTGTGACTCGGCACATGGGTCTAAACATGCACCTTAACTATCCTCTTTACACTTGGCATGTACGCTAAGTCGCACTTTGTGGGCCTGAATGGGACCCACATAAAGTAGACTTGGATTCTTCTCCGGGGCCCACTATGTGTTTTTTTGACAAGTTTCTGACTATGTCACTCACATCCTGATATCCTATGACACCTATTTAATGCAAAGGAAACTACATAACAAAGGAAAGGAAAAGAAGGGAGAATTGGTCGATGAAGGACTTGGAGTTGTGACTTCCACCAATGACTCAGATTCAATATTTTACTACTATTCTGTTTTATTTATAATTTATATACCTTATATTAATACACACACACACGCAATATGACACATTTTGTTCAATGGTGGTGTTATTCACTCTACTATTTACTTTTCACAAATACTTTTTAATTTTCGGTTGTCAGATCAATGAATTGAAGAAGATTAAACAATAAAAAATAACTAAGAGTGTGTAAAAAGTAAAAAGTAAAAAGAAGTGTGCGGATATCATCAACCTTTATTCAATGGTATTTTAACTCTAAATGCCGAGAGATTTTCTAATACAATCAAGTTTAGGTCTCAGAGGTGTCATTTTTCGATAATTATGTGCTACCTGTTAAAAAATGTGCATTATCTGTCTAATAGACGATGACAAGTTATAAACTAGTGACATGAGAGAATCATTTATCAATATAAATGTATTCGTATGTGCAAATTCTTACATATGACATCGCACTGTCTCAGATAAAACCAACTTAGGGTGGGTGGAAGAACCAAATACAAGGGGGTTTGTTGTTTCTGTGAGTAGAGCCATACAACACAGCCACGTGACCTAGGGGAGAGCAATTTACATTGAATCTATAAGTTGTCACCATAATGTCTCATGTCAATGATACAATTTTATACGAAAAAAAACTTACATATTACATTTTGATATTGGCAGGAACACTGCAATAATTATGTACGCATATCATATAAGTCATTCTCGACATGGGATTTTCAATGCTAGAATTTTTCCGTAAAGTGACAATGTAGCATAACCAAATCGTACTAAATATTTTCCATACTCTCTCCTCTTTTTATAATGTTTATGTACGTTATATGGCACATTCGATCCAGCGGTGGGCTAACCATCATGCGACAGTGTGGCATCAAAGAGATAAATCTCCACCGTTGATCGTAAAATATATTTTCTAGATTTATATTTAACCAATTCTTGTTATTTATATATGTTATCCATCTACCTTTTTTATTGCAGTGAGTCTGAGTAAGGATATTTGGAAACGTGGAGTAGGTAAGGTGTCCGTGCCAAGGGAAGGTTTGAGAATCAGAGGGTGAGGATTATTGGCTGGAAAGGAGTTCTGATGGAGTCCAATTGGTAAAATGGAGGGCCTTGATGGATGGATTCAATTTGATTAAAAAGGTTCATTGTATGCCAAACCAAAAGCACACATATATATGCTCTACACTTGAGATTCTGATTTCGATTTTTATTCTCTCACTATTGTTCATAGAAATTAAAAGAGTACATATCTAAATTAACAATAAGTTTTTTCAAGATGATTTTACTAAATATAATTGTTCACGAACCATTGGTTGATGAGTTGTGCTAGTTAACCTACTTTGCAAGCACTTGACGCATATTGAGCCATTCAATTGTGTTAGCTATCACCTTTGGGACACTAGTGTTTTTCTTGAATTATACACACCAACACATGCAAACCCCAAGAGGAAAACTACGGACTCCAAGAGCTAGAAGTGTCGGGGTCTGAATCAATACACCGCCCGGAGAAGCACTAGAGGTTGAGGATTTTCGAAAGAAGAACCTCTTGGAACAGTGGCACAGATCGGGAAGGAGAGCCAGGCGAGTCGGAAAGGTCACAGTGAAGGAGGTGGCCATTGAGCACATGAAAGGAGGGAGGCATATCACAACAAATCAAGCGAGATAAGAGAGCACGGCGGAGAGGGAGGTGGGCGAGATGTCAGGTGTGCGACATTGAGAGGATGAGGTTATGAGTTTGGAGCGAGCGGCAATGTCGAGGTATCACGATTGATTGTGCTAACGAGTTTGGAGTCTGAAGGCAGGGATGGGACACAGAGTGTCTTAGTTCGGTTTAGTGTAAACATAAAACGACATTATTTTAAGGGTTTAGAGGTTCAGTTTGGTTTTTGAACCACTAAAACCGAAATAATAGATTTTTGTTTAGTCTGTTTACTTCTGTTCGATTTTTTTCAATTCGATTCGGTTCCTTGTTCAGTTTGATTTTTTTTCGAACCCGCCTCTAGTTGCCTGTCTTAGTTGGTTAGAGGTCAAAATATTTTGAAGGAAGGACCAGGCAATCTGATGGCCAAAGTTGCCCCTAGCTATTGACCCAAAAGAAAGACAGCAAAGTTTCTTCTACTTATTTAAAAAGGCTTAAATCGATCGGGTACAACGCTACAATAATGTCTCATTCTTGTAACAAGATGTCATGTGGTGGTGTACCTTATCACAAGTTATGATGACCATTAAGGTACAAATTTCATAGGTCTAATGGGGCCCACAACAGATAAAAAATAATTAAATAAAAGAGGCCACATGGCACCAAATGAGTCAAATTCATGAGATACCCACTATGCATCATTATATAATTTTGTCCTCTTTATTTTTCAAAGAAATTGGAATTAATTAAATAAAAATGCTAAACAAGAAGAAAAAGAAAAAAAAAAGGACTTTTCTGTAATAAATCGGAAATTTCCCTTTCATGTAGTTGTGCTTTGTATTTTGGATTACATTATTTGACCACCAGAAACAGTAATAGTTGACAGCCCTCTAGATCACCGTAGGATTACAATAATCAAGCCACGTGGCAAACATCTGAGGGGGCCATCACTTAACATTTATATTTATATTTATTCTTAAATTTAAGGTGAGAGATATTAACAAGGTATTAGTGTGACAGGTGACTTTGGAATTTACTGTCTTGTATAATAAGAAACCTACTAATATTATCAACATCATGTCATCACAACAAACGCATAAAATACCAAAAGAAAAGAGTACCGAAAGAAAACAGAAGAAAAATGATTTTCGCACGTTCAATTATTTTCTTTCTATTTTTGGTTGTATTTTCTGTTCTTTCTTGATATATTTCAATTTAAGACTGATTAGAAAAACAAAACTATACTGATAGAAAATAAACGTGCGTAATTAATTTCTATAAAAAAGGGAAGAAAAGGAATAAGAAAGAAAAAGAAATGCCAAACAAACCCTCTTTATTTCTTTCTTTCTTCATCTTTTGTTCTTATTGGCTATGGCTTTTTTTGTTTTTGTTCTTATTGGCTATGGCTTTTTTTGTTTTTCTTATTACTTTTAGGAATTTTTTTTTTAAATGTCATATGAACTTTTACATATTTTTAAATTTGTCATATGAACTAAAATTTTAAGTACTTTGTCATGTGAATTTTATGAAATCATTAATTTTTCATCTCACTCTAACTCCGTTAAATTTTCTATCCAAAGAGGGTATTTTGGACTTCTAACCTCATATTTCACAAATTTATTTATTTATTGTTTTTATACAAAGGTATATGTACACCTGAGGTGGGTGATAAATTGATTTTCAACTTTTGACTCTTTTTTTTACAAGTTATCTACTTATTATTTGGCATGAAAAAAAATATGTCACATTCGTTTCATAAACTTATGGTGAATTGCCAAAAAGGTACATTAGGCTCACTAACATGGAATTTTACTAATTACAAGTTTTGATAATTCAACATCGTCAATCATGCTCATAAAAAAAGGGAGTTAAAATGTCTGAAGTCCAAAATAATCTTGAAGGGTATCAGATGGGCGAGATGACAAATTAATAATTTTCGAAACTTGATATAAAAAATTGCTTCATAGTTTAATTTATCTGATAAATTAAAATATAGGTATAAGTTCATACGATCAAACAAAATTTCTTAATATTAGTTTTCTAGTCAAATTATTTTCTCAAATGTTCAGTGCTATAGAAGCAAAGATTTTTATGGCTTCATTTTATAGAGTTTGAGAATTTATGATACACAGAACAAAAAAAGTCTAGTCAACAGGATGTACGCAATAATAATATTCCTTTAATTTTACGCTTTTACCCCTCATTTCATAACCATTTACAGGTTATAAAAATTAAAACAAAAGGATTTAATTCCTTCATTTTTAACATTAACATTAATTATAAAAAGTTTGAAGAAATCTTTCAATGACATCAAAAATAAAAAATAAAAAATAAAAAATAAAGCAAAGAAGAGAAAGCTCAACATTTACTTCATATGCAATACAAAACAGACACAGAACTCAACCCCCCCCCCCCCCCCTCTCTCCTCTCTCTCTCTCTCTCTCTCTCTCTCTCTTACATTTCATCTTCTCTTTTCACAAACCCATTTATGAGATTCCTGTAATGGTCTTTTCTCTTCCATTGGATTGTACAGATGCCCAGCTAAAAACCCATCTATAAAATCCCTGAATTTTCCATATTCTGCTATTTTCTGTGAATTTCTGGGACTAAAAGACATAAAATTCTCCTGGGTCCTTTGGCTTTTGCTTTCTTCTGCAAAATCTCGCTCTGGGTTTGCTGCAGAAAAGCTCACTGGTATTTATATGCCACAAAACAAAACAAAAAGTTGGAGAGAATAATCATCTTAATTTTGCATAAATTTTGATTATTTTTCCACTTTTTAGCCCAATAAATTGTTCTCTCATTTTGTCTTTCTGTAATTTTTGGTTGAATTTAGTTTCTTTGAGTTGAGGAAAAGAGAGAGACATGGGCAAGCAAGGACCTTGCTATCACTGTGGAGTCACAAGTGAGTTCTTGTTTCTCCATTTTTTTTCTGTTCTTATAATTTTGAGCACTGAAAAAGAATTGGGTTTCATTTCAATTTTTGTTCGGAGTATATATTCTGTAACTTGTTGTGCATGCACAGAAATGAATTGGAATCTCAGAACAGAAGAGATTTAACTATGCGAAAGCGTGACGAAAAGTGAAAAACCTGTCCTGTTTGCCTATGAATTCACTCCTTCCAGCATCCTTGTTTATTTGAATTTGCTGCACTGGGTTGAGTTTGATTGTGTTCAATGAAATTTTTCAACCCCTTAATTCTTGTGATTGGGTTTTGGCTCTACTCGAATTTCGACATGTCCTCCAATGCCAATGTGTTTGTAATAATGTTGTGTAAATGAGGAACTATAGGGTAATGTTTGATTTTGTATACTTGCTCATTGCTCTTGAGGTCCCTATGATCCCAAAAATACCCAGTCAGAGCAAATATTTGTATCCGAAAAATGATTCAGATGTCAATGAATGTACGTTTCGCGATGCCCATGTTTCAGTTTGTTTATCCATTCCATAAGCTAGTGACAGCGTTGTTTCCCACATTCCTTGTGAACATGTAGTAATTGGACTATTTCTGTAGCTTTCGGTCAAGTTTCCTGTGCAATTGTTCGAAAATGTTCTACAACGCGCTCTCGTGTGGAGTCAATCTAATTGAATGCTATTTGTTCTGAAGTTTAAACCTTGAAACTGATAAGTTGCACTTGAAACTATATGTATTGTAATAGAGCTAGTTTCTAGTTGAAGTGATACCATTCCTTGGCATTCCTGAAAGTTTTAGTTGCAATTTCTGAACTCAGTTTGTAGTGCATTTGTTACAAGTGTAGTGGTTGTGACTTCCAAGATACTCGTATCTTCAAAATTTCAACTCCAATAACTCTGTTCCTCCTAATGAAATGAATCCTCATCCATTTTGTTTCTGAAATAGCATTATCTTTTCTCTGTGACTGAAATCCTTGTTTAGTGTCTTCTATAATTTAACTTGTAAGGTGCCTTGTATTCGTGTTCAGTCTTATCATGTATAATCAGTTGTGTGAGCAAGGGCAGTAGCTTTATCATTTTCTGTAGAAGTGAATTTCGGGGTTACTACTTGTACTGAACACAGGAAAAGGATGATGTTGATTGTTGAACGTTAGACACTTGTTGTGCCTTGGTTAGCCTTTGGAAATTCTACCAGTATAACTAAAACGGGATAGCCTTCATTTGTCCGTAGTCCCTATCCGTCGTTTGTGAATGATTTAATGTAGCTTTTCTGTGTACTTGTTTTTTTATTATCCGTTACACAGATACGACAATTAAGCCTTGGAGTAGTTATGCTGCGAGAGTAGTGGCAAGTGGCAACGAGTGATTTTTCCATTTTAAGAGAAATAATTAGGCTTGTTCAAGTATATTTAGCTGCTTTACATGCTGTTTTCATCTGTATTAAGTAATTTTCTGCGTGTTGAATGCTGACAACTGGGCATTGAAACAGGCACTCCCCTTTGGCGCAATGGGCCACCTGACAAGCCAGTACTTTGCAATGCATGTGGATCTCGATGGAGGACTAAGGGAACGCTAGTAAATTACACTCCTCTACACGCTCGAGCAGAACCTGATGATTATGAAGATCACAGAGTTTCTAGGGTGAAGAGCATATCTGTAAACAAAAACAAAGAAATAAAACTGGTCAAAAGAAAGCAGAATCCTGAGAGTGTGGTGGCTGGAGGAGTTAATTCTGATTATTCCCATGGTTTCCGAAAGTTAACTGAAGAAGATGCAAGTAATAGGTCTAGTTCTGGTTCTGCCGTGTCTAACTCTGAGAGCTGTGCACAATTTGGCAGCGGAGATGCAAGTGATTTGACAGGTTGGATGCTTGTGACAATGAATATTCAATTAAGTATATTTGAACTTTCCTCTGATTTTCCTATCCATGAAAAATTAGTCTACGTCGATGTTATTAGATTTAAGGTGACAACTTTGTTCATAAGATTAACTAAATCGAGATCTGTGAATTCCTGTTGAAATTCCTTATTTTGATTGAGATTTGGAGATCTGTGTGTGAAATAAGGATGAAATTCATGCCCAATTAGTAGTTTTTACTGATAGCACTTTTTCCGCACCCCCACGATCAGAGATCAACCTTATCCTCCTTTCTAATTAGGCCTCCTTTGAATCAGGAAAATAAAATATTCACTGGTCGAATGATTTCAGAATCTCTTATTCAGGCAGTTGGCTGCCAATCCTTTGTGCACATCTAATTTATTCATATCAAGAAGTGATCAATTTATCAGGCTAATCGTTTTATACCTCTGAAGATTGAGACGTTCCAAATCAATATGGTTTTCACCATCTTCATGGAATTATTTCTCATAACGTAACCTAACACTTCTTACTGTTCTTAATCTTTTGAGTGATCTTTTCCAGGTCCTGCTCAGTCAATGGTATGGGATTCGATGGTACCTTCTAGGAAAAGGACCTGTGTAGGCCGTCCTAAGCCATCTCCTGTTGAAAAGCTCACAAAGGATCTGTACACCATTTTACATGAACAACAGTCTTCCTACTTCTCTGGGTCCTCTGAAGAGGATCTGCTTTTTGAGAGTGAAACACCAATGGTTTCTGTTGAGATAGGCCATGGAAGTGTTCTCATTAGGCATCCCAACTCAATAGCACGAGAAGAGGAATCTGAAGCTAGCTCGATTTCGGTTGATAATAAGCAGTGCCATGCAAATGAGGCTTATTCCCATTCTGCAACCCTTTTTGTACATAATAATAACAAGGGTGTCAACATGGGCAGTACTGTATCTGGAAGGATGAATAATCTTTCAGGACAAGGGATGCAACATGAGCCAATGAAAAGGTAATGTACTATTTAACAGACTTTGATATGCACTCTTGTCAATTATATGTCAAAAGGACAAACACGAGTATTATTGCTCAACTAGGATGCCCTGTACATGTTGATAGGTGTTTGTATTTATCGGGCTCAGAAATAAAGTTAGGACCTTTTTTTAAGCACATACCTAAGAATTGCAGAGTAACCGACCTTCATGCAAGTCATGGATCGTTGTTAAGTAGCTAGTGGTAGCAGGATGGAAATACGGCTTTTCTTTGACAAATTTGTATATGAAGTATCTGCATGCTGTTAAAAGTAGCAGATACTATTGGTGAAAGAAAGGTGATGTTAGATCGATTTCTCACACCGTACCTAATACTGTTAACATTTGGATTTGCAGGGAAAAGTCTCAACTTGACAACTTGCAAATCTTGGGAAACCATAATTCACCACTGTGTCATGTAGATTTAAATGTAAGTTGAATTGTATGTTACAACAGAAGGCAGTTCCCTCAAATTCCTTTGCTTTATGTTACTAAAGAGAAATGAGCCTCATGACAATATTCTCCGATCACTTTATGTATCCTATACATATTTCAACAAGTTAATGAAAGCTTAGTAATGTGACTTGTCCCATGTATGCGTAAATGTTTGCTCTAACCAATATTGTGATTTACCAAACATGTTTAGGATGTAAAATTACAACTATTTTCCTCTTGGCAACAGCATTCGGAGTTCCTTTTATATTTACGATAATTCATCTGTTGGAATAGTTGTCCTTAGTTCAATTTTGAGCGCTTACATAGTTTCAATCCTTGTTTGGTGCAGGATATTTTAAATTTTGAAGAGTTTACGAGGCAATTAACAAATGAGGAACAACAGCAATTACTGAAACATCTACCTCCAGTTGATGTTGTTAAATTTCCTTATAGGTTAGAAACCTTGTCATTCATGATTTAGTTGCATATTTTACGGTTGACCACTGAAGATCGAATTCCAAGAATAGTTTACCAGTGTAGCAGTGAGCCATATATTTTGCCACGTGATCGTTTTGTATTACTTGCAAAATTTGTCAATGTGTGCGACATTGCAAGCTTCCTATGGACTTTCAGATCCTGCAAATATGAACCATCCCATTTTGTACATCTTACCATGAAATTGTAAAGAGGCCCATAATTAAAGGGAGCCATGTTGTTAAACGATTAAATCATCACCACGAGCTTAAAATCAATGAATATAATTTCTTTTAGAATGTCATTATGGTATGTTTTAGGGACAGATTAGCTATCATGTCGAAATTTACATTTGAGAGTGTAAGAAGTTAGATATATTGACATAATAAACGACATTCATGGTGGTTTGTTTGTTTTGTATGCGCAGCCCCAAAAGTATGTTTGATAGCCCTCAATTCAGAGAGAACTTGACTTCCTTTCAGCAACTGCTAGCAGAAGGCGTCTTTGATATCTCCTTCCTGGGGGCAAAAACCGAAGACTGTAAGACTTTGAAAAGGCTTGCATTGTCCAATTCTTCAAAATCTAAATGGGTTGAACGCTATCATCTTCTCAAGGTTTGAGCTATTTTAAATTTTGAATATCATTACAAAGAAATTTCAAGGTGAATTTACAATAGCTGCTATCTATTGTTTTCCACAGAAGTATAAAACTAGCTATGGAAAGTCTATTGTTTCTGCGCCTAACATGGCATCTAGTAACTTTCGACATGTCAAGAGACTGCTGGACAACGAGACTCAAAGTTTACCAGGTTAGCTGAATGTTCTCTCTTTCTTATATTTAGTTGAATGGTAGAATTCTTGCTTGTATATTTCTTGAAACATTGACATTACAAAAGATGAAACGAAAGTGTAACATCTGAGTAACATAACATTTGCGAAAGATTGTCTAGCATTTTTTTGAATTCCCCTCGTTTTGTGCACTCACTTCTTGGTAGGACTGCTGGAATACACAATCATGAGTTTCACTTTTATTAAACTTCCTATACTATCATTACGGGGGTTTTGTATTATTCATATCACACACACAAAAGTTGACACGTGCTCACTCATACACATTGAATGAACTAAGATGGTACTAAAACCTCTCATGGTCAGAGTATTGTGCTGGAAGGAGCAACTTCACCACTATCTGTACATGTAAATTTCATCATTTACGAAATAATGCTTCAATATAATGAAAAATTAGAACTATTCTTAACTATCTTGCATATTTCAGATGTAAAGATGATGAAAAGCCCCAAAAGGATAATTATGAAGGGTAGCTATGAAAACAAGGATCCCATGGACTACGATGGAGGTTCTTGCTTTAGTCCAAAAAGCCTGTTTGCTTTGCCTCCTGATGGGAGTTCTTTCCTAATGGATTCTATGAATTTTGTCGACGAGAGTTCTGACCAGGATCTCCTCCTGGATGTTCCATCCAATGGTTCTTTCGCCCAAGCAGAGCTCCTTCACCCAGCCATGAGTTTTGGTGCCCCACAGGCAAGCAATAGTAGTAGCTCGATATACCCACATGTACTACATCCCTGACAAGCTTGAAAATGTCATATGCTATGTCGATGAATAGAACTATATGGTATGTCGATGAATAGAACTATATGGTATGTCGATGAATAGAACTATGTAGGTACCTTACGCCCTTCGGCCAAAAGCAATGACAGGGTTTGTGTATTTTGAATGGTAAAGACATGTGAACGAGGAATAATGGTTGCTCCCTTATTCCCCTTTACCTCTTTGAACCTGACTCTTTTAAGGGATGAAATTCGGGTGAGCTTTTTGTATAGGTTGACAAACAGGCTGTAATATAACTTATATTGCACAACTGCTAAGTTCCATAGTTTTTGTATGAATTCTCTAGTTTTTTGTTTTCACTTTTCTTTTTGGTAATAAGTGAGATGCTAGTTTGGTGGCTTTGATTGAGCAAAAAAATAGAAGGGTCAGAGAAAACAAATAACTTTGCGTGAAGCATGTGAAAGGAGTGGACGTTTAACCTGCTTTTTATGCCTTTATCGAGGATGCTACAATTGTGCAATTTTGTTGACTACATGTTTGTGATAAGGTTTTTTCTTATCCAACTATTCACTAAACTAAGGTTTGTTAGTTTGCTACTATTCTTATTGTATCCGCACGTGATGAGATAGACACTGGAAATATACAATCGGGAATCGCTAAAAAGATCTCGAACTTAGGAACAAGGGTGTGTGACCAAACATAGCAATATTAGAGAAATTGGGCATATTCCAAGACATGTCAATTCATTTCAAAAGATAAATCTTTCCAAATTTTGCAACTTGAAAAGAAGACAACATGGCAAATTTTGCATAGAAGAAAAGGCCAAGAAGCTGAGACATACAAAAGCAAGATGTTCACACAAAAAGGTCCCATATGCCCAAAACATTTATAAAAACCTACATTTACAACTTCAAAAGTCCTACCTCAGTTGCTATGCTTCTGTTCTTCAAAGTTTTGCCACCTTCTTCTTCATCAGAACCCGCCTTCCGGCCACCACGACGGTCGGGGAAAAGTCATGCCTCGGCGCCTACTTATCTCCAAAAAACTACTTTTGTCAATCTCATCATTACCATTACCATTACCATTACCATTACCATCATATTTGTCCTCCAGAAGTTTCAACACATCAAATATAGCAACCTCCTCCTGCTTTCCCTCCTTGCCGTCATTTGCACTTGACCCCACCTGCCTACCGATGGATCCAGGCAGATCCCGACGCAGCCACAGCCCCTCTATTCGACGCAATTCCTCAATAGTCACATTAGGTGTCCTCTTCATTATGTCTTGAATGGTTTCCTCGTCCGATTCAGATTTTTCGATACAACTCTCACGCTCGTCTTCAGAAGAGTCCAGCTTCCTCACCTCCGATATTTCCTCGCTCAACTTCTCATCGCCACCGTCAATTTCAAGATTCTTGCCAGAATTACAGCCCGGACTATGCTGAACCATTTCCTGAAACTCCAATTTCCCCAACTCGTGCTCGGGCACTCTCAATTTCTTCAACGGGGACTCAAATCGACCGCGCTCCCAAGCCAATTCCGTCGTGAAGCCCGCAATTCCCATCGTTTCCACCTTAGAAAACTCTAGATCCGTGTTCCGCCCCAAATCAACCCCACCGGCAGCGCCGTCCGTGAAACCATCGCCGGAGGGGACAGTTACGCCGCGCCCGTCTCCGGCATCCTCGAACGGACGACCGTCATCATCGTCGCTCTGATCGACTTCCGGAAACGGAGTAATACCATCGGAGGTCGGTGGATGCGCGTCTTCGGGCGGGGTCTGGAAGACGTCTTGGGAGGCTCTGTTGTTGGTGCTGCTGCTGCTGCAGTTGGGATCTTCGTCTTTCGATGTCTCCGGAGGCGAGACCATAACGATTGCGGTGGGGGTGACGTCATCCCCGGAATTCAGGTCAGGCGACGAGTCGTCGGGAAACTCGAAGGAGTCGCCGTTGTCGTACATGAGGCCGCCTTTCTTTTTGGTGTTCGTCCGTCTTCACTCTCCCCCTTTTAAAGGGTCTGCAATTTTTTCTTTTGTTTTTTTATTTTTTATTTTATATTTGAAGGGTTTTTGATTTGGGAGATTCCCGCCAATTTTGTGATCGACGGTGGAGGATGACTGATGAGATGGATTTAGGCGGGTTCAGTTTTGGGTATTTAAATGTGGCGGGTGCTTTAATACTGATTAAAACTAAGCATCAAGCAACGAGCCCGTCTAGCTCAGTTTGTAGAGCGCAAGGCTCTTAACTTTGTGGTTGTGGTTCGAGCCCCACGGTGTGTGTTTACACTTTTTTTATTTTCTTTTTTATCATAGCTACGTCGATTTGAATAATACTATTGCCAAAGTAACGAGAACATAACCAACTTACTTAATTCATATTTACAACTGTCACAGGACCTTATGGAGAGAAATTTAGCACAATAGTTAACGTCGATTAAAATAATACTATTGCCAAAGCAACGAGAACATAACCAACTTATTTAACTCATATTTGCAACCGTCACATGGCCTTACAGAGAGAAATTTAGCACAAGAATTAATGGATTTCCGGACTTGTGAGGTTGAAGACGACCGCATGCTGAGAGAGGCCTTCTATTTCCCGCCATTTTTCAAGCTTACAATGCCATCTCCGGTCTCTAACTCATTCTCCACCACTCCTCTTGTAATTTCTGCTCTTCTGCTTTATTATTAGCTTTAGCTTATTTCCTAGCTTACTACCCCAGCCTTCCAGTTACATCCGTTTCCCCCCAACCAAACCGAACCATGGTCGTTTAATTGTTCCGTACCTATTTTTCCCGATCACTTGAGAAGCTCTGAGCTAATCTGCACGGAAGCGACTTTCCTTCCCGTAGAAAAAGAGGTGGAACCATCTGGGAAAGTAACCGGCCCGTGCAGCTAGACTAGCTGGCCGATTATAACTCTGAGAATGTGACTTTCCTCACCGACCTGGAGGCTTTCCAGGCCGAAAGGCGTGTTGTCGTGGAAAACTTTTAGGTCTTTAAACACCTCTATTCCCTTGCTAGTGGAAAACACGGTTGGAAGTTTAAGGTGTTAGTCCACGACGACGACCCTAGGGATTTCGTAACTTCGGTTCATAATGAGACCAACATGGTGACCGTGAAGGTCAAACAAGGGAACATGCTACTCAAGACATTATCGTTCTCCTGCTTGACCTTGTTGGCCTCATCATGAACAACGTTTATGAATTATCCAAGGTTGTCATCATGGATCAGGATCTCGAACTTCCAACCGTGGTTTCCCTAGCAAGCTAATAGAGATCATCTTGAGACGCCATCGACTGGGTAGTGAAAATCACCATGACACCACTTGAGACGTCGTCAAAAGGGAGTGAAAATCGATTGTTAGAAAGGCAGAGGGGCTACTGTGTCTTTTTTTGCTCACGCCCTTCATCTTAACCGCCATTCAATAATGGTCCGTACAATCGCCCATTTCCCCAAACAAATCAAACAAAACTAAACCAAATTTCATGGCCTTTTATTTGTTACATACATATTTTTCCTGTTAAGCTCAGAGTTGTGATTGGTACAAAAGAGATTTTCTTTGCGGTGGAGAAAAAAGTCCAAACTCTTTGGCAAAACAACCATACGGTGTAGCCCAAAATGCTTGCCGACTACAGCTCTAAGAGGTTGGCTTTCAACACCCACATAGATGCTATCCAGGCCGAAACACAACTCCTCGAAACTTTCAGGATGCTAAACACCTACTTTCCCTTGCCAGTGACAATGAACGTTAGGGTTCGAGATGCTACTCCACGATGACAACCTGGAGACACTTATGAAGCGGGTTGTCATCGTGGACAAGTATCCGAACTTTCCAGTGAAGTAACACTTGCCCATCCATTTAGCTGGAGGAGTGGATACTCCTTCGGCACTGAATGAAGGATGATCGGGTCCAATGCCTGTATCCAAGAGCCCTATTATCACACCTTCACCATAGTTTGCTTGCTTCCATAGTCCGTATCCTTGGTGTAACCCCAAGAAGTCAGGACTATGAGTAGTTAGCAAAGAAACCGTTCTCTCGAGATGAGCCAACAAAAACCCTTCTTTGGTTTCCATTGCTTTCACTTCCTCTGGTGTCAGTTTAGCTGCAAATCCAGTGACCACAGTGCAGTATACATGAACTATCCTCTGCTGGTTTGAGTTTGCAATAGTTTCAGGCAAAAATGACTGATACCAACTGTCTAAATCTGATTCTACAAAAAAATTTCGAGGAGACGGGCTTTTCGAGAAAAACAATGTAAGTTTGGAGGCTATTTTGCTTCTCTTGTGCAACTGCTAGTGACAAGTAAAACCAAGAAGATATATGATATGCATTGCTGCATCTTTTTTGTTCTCCATCTTATAATTTGGTTAAAAGAAGTTGGACGTAAAGAGGTGTGTTAGTCTACCATTTTAAGTAGCTATTTATATTAGATTATTGTGATTAGCAGATATAAAAATTTGCTGGACTTAGTAATGCTCGCAGGTGGTGGCGATGATTAGCATTGATAAAAATTTGCTGGACTTAGTAATGCTCGCAGGTGGTTGCCAGCTGGTTTGTCGTTCTTGTTAAAACCTTAACCATCCATTCAATAATACCTTAATTATCCATTCAATAATAATGTGGTATATACAAGGATTAAGCATCAATAATGATGGTTATCACATGTTTCATGGCGCCATTTTCATTGTTTGCAAGGATTAAGCATGAAACCTCTAGTACAACCATTTCCAATACAATCAAAATTAAAGGCAGGAAGAGCAACATCAGGTAAACAGAAATCCCAAAAATGAGGATTCGAGAAGGAGAGACCAAGGTGAGCTAAAGCATCCGCAACAAAGTTTGCCTCCCTGAAAATGTGCTTCCAATCAATATGACTAGAACACGTAGCCAAGACAGGAATATCATTGATGATAGAGCTGACTCTCCAAGGAACTCCCCAATGACCTTGCACAGCTTCAATGATGAGCTTAGAGTCCCTCTCCACCATCACTTTACTGAAACCCTTGTGCCTAGCACATTGGAGCCCCTCTCGCAAACCCATCGCTTTTGCTACCGAAATAGTAGCGCCATCAAGATTAAGAGCCTGTGAATTACTGTTACGGAGCACAAAGGCATCATCAGCACAGTTGTTCGAAACTGAACCATCAAAATTAAGTTTAACCACATCGTGCTGGTCAAGAGGATGTCATTTAATAAAGGAAGAGATAGGTAAAGCCTCCTCGAGGTCACACTTCCCCTTAGCCTTGAGAAAAGTCGAACCAACACTACCGGCGATAGAAACACAACGCGTCGGGACCGGGGGCACAATTCTGAACACCAAGTTATTTCTTTCCGTCCAGATTTATCAGTAGTTCAGAATTACTTTGCTAAGATCAGAAAGATCGTCTCTGTCATTAGAACTTGAGTATTCCAGCCAATCAAAAAAGTTATCATTAGTAATAATGTTACCATTATTACAAATACCAAAAATTGAGCTCCAAACTTGAGTAGCAAAATCACAATTACAAAAGAGATTGGTCTTTTTTAGCTGTATTACATAATGAACATAACTTATCAATATTTTTAACAAAACAACGTAAGCGTTTTCTAGTTTGCAATCTTTCCTGAATCATAAGCCAAGCAAACATTTTAACCTTAGGATGAATAGTTAGCTTCCACATTTTCTTTAACAAAGTAAGGTGATTACTAGAGTGATTGTTCCGATTTTGTAGCCAGGTAGTAGACTTAATAGAAAAGTTCCCATTATTGGTTAAACCCCAAATTAACTTGTCCTTCGACTCTTGTAAAGGGAGAGGGATACGACAAATTTTTCTAGTGATGTCACCATCAACTATAGTAGCTCATTTAATGCTAACTCAACTATTATGAACTATAAAGTTGCTTACTTTAAGATTCCAATCAATATTATTTCTATCATTCACGGGAATTAGATGAAAACGGGGGTAAGGAAAAACCCATTGATGGGTCCAGAAGAATATGTCCACCATTACCCACAATCCATCTCATTCCCTCATGGATGATGTTATCATTAGAAAGAATGCCTTTCCAAGCAAGTAGTTTTGTTTAATCTTCGAATTTAAACAATCGAACTTATGTAAGTATTTACTTTTGACTATTTCAGCCCACCAATTACCTTTATTGGTTAGAACTTTCCAACCTAATTTGGCTAAACAAGCATTGTTAAAATGATCAATCCGGTTGATTCCTAAACCACCCTGATTCTTCGGAGAACAAACGTTCTTCCAGGCCATTGGTTCGAGTTTAGTATTTCTCCCCCAAAAGAAATCTCTACATTCTTTATCAATTTTAGTTGTTACCCTATTGGGGCCCTTAAGGCAAGACATTACCTGATTCAGCATCTCGGTGAGATTAGAATTAATAAGAGTTAGTCTCCTGGCCTTGGAAAGGGTTTGCCCTTTCCAACCGGCAAGCTTTTGCTTCACTCGTTTAATTAATTCTATCTCATTAACCGGATCCTTCTAGAAAACTATATTATGAATTCCTAAGTACTTCCCAATAGTGGTTTTATGTTGAATGCTCATTGTTCCTATCCTGGTTGATAGTATTATTTGAAAAATAAATAGAAGATTTATGAAAATTTACTTGTTGACCTGCAGCCGATGCAAACATCTCAAGGATTTGAAGGACATTCATGGCCCCTTTAGGGGTAGCTCAGGCAAAAAGTAGACAATCATTTGCAAAAACTAGGTTCGAAATTCTGAATCCCCTTGGGGACGATAGGATTTTCCCCATGGGATTTAGGGGTAGAAGCCAAACGATTAAAATGTCTAATAAGCGGTTCCATACATAAAATCAGTGTTCTAAAAATCGGCCTAGGCGGCACCTAGGCACTAGGCGGTGGCCGGCCATGGGGATTAACTCAAAATCGGGAGCAAAATCGAGACATGGATTAAGTGGCTGCCGAGACGGCCTAGGCGGCCCTTGGGCAGCCTAGGCGGGCGACTGAGTGGCCTAGGCGGTCCAGGAATTTCAATTTTGTTCTTTTTTTCAAGAATGCAGATCAGCTGCAATCTTGTCTTTCTGGGCTTTTGGTTCATGGTTTGGCGAAAGGATGAAGACGATGAAAAATGACTCTCTCTCTCTCTCTCTCTCTCTCTCTCTCTCTCTCTCTATCTCTCTCTCTCTCTCTCTCTCTCTCTCTCTCTCTCTCTCTCTCTCTCTCTCTCTCTCTCTCTCTTCCTTTCACACCACCTACATTGTACATACTTTTCTTATTTAATTTTTTTTCTTAGTTTCCCTCCAATCAAGTTTTGATAGCATGCATCAAGTTGCTTGCTTTTTGTCAAAAGCCATAGGTTGTCAGTCCTGGATGTTGATATTTCTCGTAAAAAATGATGGGGTGTCAGTCCCTACATTTATTTCCCTTTAAATTAAACATAAATTTTTTTTTTTTAAACTACTATGAACCACCCACCCATATTCACATCAGACCACCTAACCCACTTGGGATTTTTACTTTTATTTTTTAAAAATTAGATATAATCATTCAAAATGTCTTAAGTTATATGGCATACTAGCAAGAGTACCCGCGCGATGCTGCGGGTTTTAAAACTATATAAAATATGTCGTAAGTTTTAAATATACATGATAAACCGTACTACTTGTATATGTGTGGAAATCCAATTACAACCCTATCTAAAAATAAGAAACAATGAGTAGAGTTGAACTTCCTTAATCAAATGTGTTTGTTTCTTCACTTTGTTCCTCCTTTCTTCTCATATGGAGCTGTTTTCATTTATTTGTTAGAAATTGGAAAAATAGAAGTTAATGTGAACAAATGAAGGTTGGATTTATTAAAAGATCCTCTTGCTGATCAGAACAATAAAAGGACTAACAGAATCCTCCTGCTAAAGATCAGAACAATAAAAGGTCTAACGGAAGGTTAGAAAAATGACTTGCGCAGTTGAAAACTGTTGGCTTACCAGGTCCTGCATTGACGAAAACATTAGGCAGTATTAACCAAACATGTAAAGTTTATGTCAAATTTTATATTATGTGTGGTTTGAACTATGGATGATAACAATGAGATAACTGAACATATGTGTGGTTAATGGGCAGACAGTGTTTCAGAGAAAAGTCTCTCTATCTTGATATTCAACATACAAAATTTTAAATATAAAGGATTTAGCATAGTTAAACATGATAATTGCATGAACTAATTAGGCTTAAAAAAATGGATTCAAGGAGATAGAAGATTAAAATTGAGAACAAAAGAACAAAGTTGGAGTCAGTCGTTGGAAAATGCAAGTTGATTCCATTGTTCCTCTACGTTCCTGTTATAAAAAGTAACAACCCTTTTTTATGATTAGTCCCAAATTTTAGATAATGGACATTGTTTATCAAATTCTCATCTATAGATAACTTGCACGTTGCCATGGGAATGTGAAATAGATTATCAGTATTGTATATAACTGTTAGAAAAATGGACTAAATGTGTTATAAGCTTTGTGCGTATATATGTAAAAACTATTTACACAAAACATGTACAACACAGAAATGCTGATTACGAAAACATGCTTACATATAGGACAAACAAATGTGACGTCAAATGCGTAAAAAAAAACAGAATCACATACTTATTCCCAATGTACTCAGAGAGCTTGACCTGAAATCCAAAACCAAATCTTCAATTGCAATGAAACATAGGGCTTATCAGTCATTTGAAAGCTCTTCTATAAGAAGCACTTATACTTTCAAGCACTTTTGCTACAAATGTTTTTACTTAAAACATGTTTGAAGTTTCTATCCAGGTCCAAACGCTCCCTTAAAAAAACATAGAAGTGCTTCTTGAAGCATCTGACATTAACAGAACACAAACTGAAAAATGAAAAGCAAGTGACTTGTACATGAAATTATGTTCACTCCAAAAACTACACTATTCAACTTTAAAACGCAAGAAAAATGAATGTTTTGATAGAAATTTCAAAGAGGATAATTAAACTACAAAAACATAATTATAATGCATGCATTCGTACCTGGCAATCAAGAAGGCAAGAAAGAAGCTGTTGCAAAGCAGGTAATTGACTTAGTAAATCTGTGCTATCAAGACAAAAAAATCTGAGCATGCTAAACTTTTTTGTGCATTCATTGGTTCATTGTTTAAAAAAACAATTGCAGAGAAGAGATTTTTTACCTAATTTTTCAGAAATGATGGTGGAGCTGCAGCTGCTGCAGTCTTATTCTGTGGAGTTTTTCATGTTATAATCTCAAGTAGAATAGACTTACATACAGTTGTTATAAAACAACATTTGTATAACACTTATACCAAGATTTACTCACATTCTTAGTTGTGAGTTATTGATTTGGTATTTTTAATCAATTTTTACATACAATTAATAATATAGATTGTAGATTTACACTCGTTGTTCTTTCCTAAATTTCTATTCTCAGTTTTTTATTTATTATTAATTCATAAAAAAAACAATTTCTTTTTTAAAATGAAAATAAGGCGGAGAATGCAGTAAATAACATATTCACTGGGGTAGGAAAACTAAAATCAAATAAGTTACTCAATGCATCAACAAATATAGTAAATCTAATTATCCATGAGTTCCAAAAAAACTGAAGCCTGTAATAATGCTGAAAAGCATACTATGTATTTAATCAGATCACAAACAATCCCATGATATCTCACAATATCATGAGGGCATAAACACATACACTTATCAAGAAGAACACATAACTATTAACCCACTCGTCCACCGCTTGACCCCTTTGATCTGCAAAACCAAACAAAAATTTTCAACCAAAAAGAACTAATTTAACAAAGCAAATACAGTATACAAAAACAGATACTCAATTTAACTTCATTTAGATTACAAGAAGTCCATTCAAACAACCAAAAGGATATAAACAAAAATATTCAAGAACCAACCTTTTTCAAAGATCACTGGTTCTAGCGTTCAAACCAAAAAATGTAGACGGTTACCTGAATTAAACGAAAATGAAAATATAATTAATTTTCTCTTAACCATGGTTTTTTTCAAGAATTAGAAAAACCTAAAAATATCCCAAACAATCCAAAATTTTGAAATTATAGTCGCTTGAGAAATCTTCTTCAAATCACGCCGGAATAGGCATCGCAGACTACGTTTCTTGGAAATCACTAAAAAACTGGAATCAGCGCAAAAGCTCCAGGGATTACGGTGGTGGTTCTCGGTTTTGCCGAGAGGGAGAAGGAGAGTTATAGAGGGGGGACAGATAGGAGAGGCAGAGAGTAGTGAGGGATGAGAGAGAGTGATAGTGTTGGGAGTTGGGGGAGTCTGAGTGGGGTAAAGAGAAGTGAAGAGAGATGTGAGGGTTAAGTGAATTAGCGAGGGTGTAATGGTGAGTCAGATGGATTGGATGGGTGATAGAAACCAAAGGAAAATTCTAGAGATCCAGCTGGAGGGCATGCGAGACCGAAGCAAAAGGAAAACCGGATAGAGGGTGGGTCGATGTTTGACACGTGGAAAGGTAAAGTAAAAACGATGCGATCAAAGCTGAGAAAGAAACGATGAAAGGCCCATGTCTGGAAGGGCAAAAATGACTTTTTACTGTAGAAATCCTAAACAGTATGTTATCCAAAGAAGAAACCGAGGGCATTTCCGCCTTTTCATTGTTCACGAACAGTGAAAAATAGTGCCAGCCGAACTGGGTTTTAGTATATGTATAATATGCTTAATGTGTTTTTAAATTTTGGACTTGTTGGATACTTTTTTTGCATTTTATCCTACAAGTATAATTTTGTATAAGTGTCAATATGCATTTATTTACAAGATATACAATAAATTTATCTAAATCCGCCTAGACCCCGCCTAGCCACCTAGGCGCTAGGCGCCAGCCCGCCACCCGACTAGCGCCTAGCGTTTTTTAGAACCTTGCATAAAATAAAAATGTAAGGTGACAAAGGGTCACCCTGTCGTATGCCACGTTTAAGATAGAAATAACCATGCGGAGAGCCATTAATTAAAATGGAGAAAAAAGTTGATGTAATGCATTCCATTATTAAGTTGATCCATTTCTCATTAAAACCAAAGCGAATTAGAACATACCTTATGCAATCCCAATTTAAAATGTCATAGGCTTTTTCCAAGTCCAGTTTAATACCCATGGTTCTCGTCTTGCCTTTCTTTACCTTGAAGCTGGAAAATAACTCATGGGCAATTAAGATATTCTCGTGAATGGAACACCCCAGAGTAAAGGCACCTTGATTAGCAAAAATGCATAGGTCAAGCAAAGGCTTAAGCCTTTTAATAATAATTTTCGTTATAATTTTGTAACTAACATTACAAAGACAAATGGGTCTTTAATTAGACACAATTTCAAGATTAGCGGAATTAAGGCAATATTTGTATAATTAATAAACCTTAGGCTTGAATTATTTTGAAAGAAATCTTTAATCATAGGAATAATAATATCTTTAACCTCTTCCCAACAACCTTGGTAAAAAGTAGCACAAAGAGCATCAGGTTCGGGTGCTTTCAAAGCACCAATGCTATTCACCGCTTCCCAAATTTCCTCATTTGAAATACATTCAAGTAGTTGCATATTATGCGTATGATCAATGCAAGGAGTTATGATATCAACCATTGTAGCCAATGTCTCATGAGAAGGGGAGCTATCACAAGAAAAAACGCAGTTTACATTCCTGCACAAAAACTTGCTCTAGACCTTCCCCATAATTCCACCAGAAACCATTACTATTTTTAACATATTTTATATCATTTCTTTTCTTACGGATAGAAGCCACCGTTTGAAAATATTTAGTATTTGGATCTCCCAATTGAAGCCACTTGACCTTGGCTTTTTTAGCCCACATAATTTCCTCTTATTGTAAATCTCTGTTAAGCTCACTTCTAATTTTAACCTCTTCATCCATGCTTATAGAGTTATCATGATCCCTCATAATTTTATTTTGAATATCAAAGAGAGAGGTTAAAAGCTTATCTTTACCATCTTTGACATTACCAAAGGTCACCTTGTTCCACTTCCTTACCAAATACTTGAATGTCCCTGCACAAACAACAAAATTTTCTTGTGGCCTTGAAGTATTTGTACAAGTCCAAGTACTTTTGACAAAATTCCTAAAATTAGGGTGACATAACCACATAGCTTCAAATTTGAAGGAACAAGAGCCTTTTCTAACAAGGTTTACATTATTAGTTAGATGGGACTATGATCCGATCCAAAGATAGGAAAATTGTGTAAGGAATAGTGATGGAACTCCCTCAAACACTAAGGATTAACAACATCACGATCAAGTCTCTCATAAATTATAGAGTTGTCACTATGACCATTGGTCCAAGTATTAGGAAAACCAGAGGCAGTTAGGGAAATCAAGTCGCCCTTATTTAGAAAATTAATGAAGTTATTCATGTAGGTAGTAGTATTGGAGCAGCCCCCAAGCTTTTCAGTGAAGTCCACAATATTATTGAAGTCTCCAATTAAACACCAAGGGTGGTTTGCCGGTTTATCCTCTAAAATTTGATCCCAAAGATTAGCTTGTAAATGTTTACGAGGATAAGCATAAACAAAGGTAATGAAGTGCATCTTATCATTATGCAAATCTTTAACTACACAGTGGATAAAACGAGGTGAAGAGCTTAAAACAGTAATGCTAATGGAAGATGAGTTCCAGAACAAACAAACCCCACCAGCTCTGCCAGTGGGATTGCAGCAAAAAACCCTGATCAAAGTGCCTACTGTAGAAATTGCTTTGGACCTTGTCTATGGACATCTTAGTTTCAAACAAGTAAAAAAGGTCCAGCTTAATCCAAGTACACAAAAAACTAAAATTACTACTAAAATCAGGTCTCCTAAGACCCCGACAATTCCATACCATGCACTTCATTGATCAATATTTTTGAGCTCACAATTATCCAATACAATGGCAAACAATCATCCAATACAATGCTGAGTCAATACCTTTTCAATTTAGCAAATTGGGTCGGCCGAAATATTTTAATCATTGTTTAGTAGAGGTGGAAAGTAAAACTTGGCCACAACAAGATAAGATGAACTTAAAGTGAAATTAAAATTTGAAAAGTTAGTTGAAGAGTTGATAATGTTGAATGAGTAAACCCAAGGCCAAGGTCATACCTAGCTAGCATTTTCAATTCAGTTCAACCAGTAACTGAGTACACCACAAGATTTAGGAAACTGGGGGATACAGGATTCCAAAGCACCTTGGCAACAGTCAAAAAATGAGAACCCGCTAGACATCTACTTATCCATAACTATACTATTACCTCATCACCTTCTCTACAACAGTATTACCACACCCCAGTTTAACGCACAGGGAAGACTAAGTGCACGATGTAACAGCAGTTAAACAATCCGCACACAAATGCTAAAACCAATCCTTCCATGGTACGATGAATGATAAATAAACGAAGGTAGACCTATTCTATCAATAATAAATATAAGTTTGCAATTCATAGCACAACACTGACACTCCGTCTCACGTGCAACTAGGCTGCCCAAAATGAAGTACATAGAATAAAATGCATCATAGCATGTTATCATATTGTCTGCATTTCCCAGCAGACCCAAGTTCTAGAATCTTGCAAAAGAGGAAACTACATAAAAAATAAGTGTTTCCATGATATATGTCCGTACGTTGAAAATGTAACAGCAACACCCTCAATAGACAAGGAAATAAAGATCATTGAAGGAAAAAAAAAGATCAAACACTTGTACAAAGATTTGAGAAATAAAAGAGTTCATGTCAGAATTCCATTTGCACCAAGTTTGGAAATCACCTTTACTCTGCCTTCCTGTTTACTTTTAGATATGGCAAGGCTCCAATCACGTTGTCATAGTCACTTCGACTAACTGCATGCTGCACATAGCAAAAACCAAACTAACATAAGAACCGAGTAGCAGTACTAAACCTGTGGGCATCTAGATGGTGGGGGTGTGTGGGTTGAGTGCTGGGTAATTGGTGAGCTATGGACCTATGGTTCATTTAGATGAGCTATATGCGTTCATTTGGGCGAGCTAGATGGGTTTATAAGAACCAACTAACATAAGAAAACATTATTTTGTCCCTTTTCCCATGAAGAGCTTACTCCAAAGCTTTTCCTTCCCCAATTTCAACAGTTCACTCTTTCCAAATTGTAAGCTATTGAGGGTATTGCCTTGCCTTTTGAAGTTGAGCTTTAAAACAAGCCAACTCAAAAAAAAAATCACACCGATAATGATAAATGCTATGAACATATGAAGCATACAACAGACAAGATAGCAAACTCAAATGGGTAATGGATGAGAAGACAATCATTATTTCTCTAGAACAAGAACGAATGATAAAGCGATTGCAAACTATGCACCACTTTTTTCAAAGTTCATGAACAAATTGTTGATAAGTGAGAAGGAACCATTTCTTGCTCAAGTTTCACTTGAACTGGTTCTAAAAGTAATCAGGGTTCAGAATGAGCCCTTAAAATCATGGTAATATCGCAAATTAAATTCAAACCTAAACTCCTTGAGTCAAACATTGAATGTTTCAAGGAAAATAATTCTATAACAAAACACTAGACAATTGAAAGTGGAGGGAAATACATACTAATTGAAAGTGGAGATAAGTTATACAAAACGCACCATTTTGGAGAGTCGAGTTCTCCTCTTGGCATTCTTCTTTACAAGTAAATGTTGCTTTCCAGCTCTCCTCCGAACTATTTTTCCTCTACCCGTCACCCTGAAGCGCTTCGCCGACGCCTATCAACAATAATTCACCAAATACTTCCTATTTAGATGACAAAACAAATAAAATTTTCAAGGCTAACAATTAAACAACAAGAAACAACGGCCTAAGTTGGCTATGATTGGGGGAATTCACAGTTCAAGGTTTCACTAAGAATTTATTCGGTGGACTATTATCAAATTCGAATTCACCACTATACCAATAAAGAAGAGAATCATAATATCAACTCCAGATTCCAAATTGCTTATTTTCCAAAGATTTTCTCAGTAACCAAACAAAAATGACGAACAATACCTTGTGGGTCTTCATTTTGTAGCCTTTGGCGGAGACGATGGTAAGAGAGCTAAGGGGGCGAGGAGGGGTGAAATTGATAGCGCAGAGCTTGTGGGGAAGAAGCGAGTCCAACCCAGAAATGCTATGCGATTGCGAGGAACTGAGTCTCAAGGGTTTGGGCCTCTTGAACTTACCGAGTTGAACTGAGCCGTGATTGAGTTGAGTAGGGTAAGAGCACGATGGGTAGTATCTCAGACCAAACGATGCCGCCATGGTCATGGTTACACCTACACAAGCCATTCTTACTTTCTCGTCTTCCGCTGACAGCAAACAAGCTTGTGGATGAAGTATGCGCTCCTCGTATCCTCATATCCTTTGTGTTATATACAGGGAGCTTGGGTCATCTCGCCTCCGGACCGATTTTATATGGGCCGTTTGATGCACATCCTACGGCTGTCAATTAATTTTTCTTTTTAATGGTTTTCACATCAAAAAGCCTCTCTTTCCTCTATCTCTTCTCTCTCAATTCCACATGAAAAAGTTTGAAACTTCATCAAAAAGCCTTCGAGTATTCGATCCAAACTATTTTTTTCCTTTTTCTCCCTTCATGGGTTTCACGTTAAATCCGAAATTTGACAAATTTCTTCTTTCTCTCTGCAATCTATTGCTTGGCGGTTCGGAAATTTTAATTTCTGGGTTATAAGGGTGTTTTTGGTTGGGTGAACAAAAGAAGTCAGGGATTTGGGATGGAGGGCGGGGCTGAAGATTGGGTATTCAATGTTTAATTTGTTGGATTGATTGATTTTCTGTTTGAGATCAACAACAAACATGGCTGTGTAGAAAATCTGAGATGTGGGAGGCGAAGGGAAGGTGAAGGTGAAATGGGACGGAAACAACGTCGATCTATTGGAATTCTGAACAAAAAAATTGAAATAAATTACTAGGAGAGTGAGAAATGGTTAAGAGAAGAAGGTGAGGAGTGTGAGAGAGAGGGTAGAGAAGATGGCAAATGAGAGAGGCGTTTCGTTTCCTACAGAGAGGAAAAATAATTCCAACTAATCCTGACCGTTCAGTTTTTATCAAACGCTTTTTCTTGAAGGGTATTTTCTGTGTAACTAATAAAACACGGGTAGCACACCCTACGTGTTACTGTATAAATAATGAGATATATGTATTAAAAAGTTAATAATTTAAAAAGTAAAATTTCTCATCACTTATAAAAATACGTGGTGTACCACTAGTATTTCGGTCACACTTGAGAGGAGGACCATGGGCTCCAGATATGTTCTTTTTTGTGTTTTCTTTGTGTCTCATTACTAATATTTTGACAGATGCCTTTTAATTTAACTTAAAAATAACTTTGTTAATTTTTTTATTCAACACTTAAAAGTTAAAAGAAAAGTAACCAAAAACACTCTGTTGCAAACAACAGTTCACCTTTGACTCTTCCATCGATGAAGATAATCTTGAATTGTTATTGTCCGTTGCATGAGCGTGGGAATTTGGGTCTGCCTCATCCATCTAATGAGGGTAATCTCATATTTCTCATCCAAAAATTCACGTGTCACCTCCATGCCTTTTCGAATTATTTTTTCCTCCATAAATACACCCACACCTGCTGGCTACTAGCAGAAAAGGGCAGTAGGTGTAGAGATCTCTAATTGCTTAGGGAAACATAAGATTGTTTCATAATTTGATGCAGATTCCCACTTTGACTTGGAATTAGATGCTTCTAGGAAAGAGAAATAAATTACTACCAAAGCCTAGTTTTTTTTTTTGAGTACATCGATATTTTTACACTAAGGGGAGGGAGAGTTCGGCTAAGTTACACAATGGGCAACCTAATTTGGTATCGAATTCGCCATCCACAAGATTCGAACCTAAGACCTCTCACTTCCAAGTGAAGAGGAATACCACTAGACCGTAGTACTGAGTGGCTCTACCAAAGCCTAGTTAACAGAGTTATCTTTAAATTAAGTTAGAAGACATGTGTCAAAATATAAGGAGACAAAAAATAAACACGTAAAAGGGGACAGCCGACCTGGAGCCAGGACAGTGGGTCTTCATACACAATGATGCGCACGTACCACACCATTACACATGGGTTGGCTCTACGGGTGGGCACTTGGAACCGAAAACCGAAACCGAAACACGAATCGAATCTGACCGCACCGAACGGTTTGGTTTTGCAGTTTTGAAACGGTTGCGGTTTCAAAACCGAACCGCGGCAAAAAAAACAGTTTGATTTCGGTTTTGGGTTTTCAAAACCGCACCGAAACCGCACTATATATTCAATTAAAATTAATCAGATAGAAAAATGCATCGAGATTCAAGTCTTTAAATTGGTAGCTCCATCAGTGAATTTCCGAGCAAAAAATGAATGACTTTCCAAGCAAGAACATCAAGATTAAAGAGAGATTAGATTACAAGTAACTTGGAAATTGGTATTATTATTGTTATTACCAGTTGAAAGACTTCATGGGTTCGATGAGATTGACGAGGTTGGCGTAACCTTTGATGAGTTCTTCGATCTTAGTTTCTGAGATTACGTCTTTGAACTTTGCAGGCAGTACATGCTTCACCAATCCCTTTGCTTCCTCCATCTCTCTCTCTCTCTCCCTCCACCAAACTTCGTGTATGCCTCACCACTCTCTCTCCACCAAACTTCGTACATGCTTCACCACTCCTTTTGCTAGACATGTATTGTAAAGGAAACGACGTGTCCTGTAATCGCGTGGACTCACATTCTTTTCCACATTCTTTTACATTCTTCTATCAGGGCAACTCCAAAATAGGTGTATATTTTAAATTGTACATTTTTTTCTCAAAATTCAAACCGAAACCGTTTGAAACCGCACCGAACCGAACCAAACTGACACACCCCGTCCCGAAGGAGGGCGTGCTGGCCGTCACGTGAGAGTGACGTAACCATTTACACAATTCGGAAGCTTGAAAATACCATTGTGAATTCTGTCAGAACACCGTTGGATTCCTCGTGGCCACCAAAGCTCTGCTCTAACTCGAACCTGGAGGGGCGCAAAACAAAATTGAGTGGGTCAGTAAAACAAGTCTTTTCAAATCTTTTCTTTATCAAAGTTCTAACCCCTCACTGTAAAACCTGTATACTTTCCCAGAAAATAGCATATATAAATATATATAGCTTCAAGAATCTCAAAACACCATTCTTTATCATTTTTCAGAAAATATGCCATGTCATGCGCCAAAAACATAATATGGATGCATCAATATAAATCAGGTGAAATAATAAATCAACCGGAGACCCTGCAGTGGTCCTGTACGGCTGATTCTGGAGCTCAATATCCAATCGAGCCGGAGTCACCAACTGTGACCTGTACGGCACTGCCGGAGTCACCAACTGCGACCTGTACGGCACTACACTGCACATGAGTCGGAACTACCTGTAGTAGTCTGTACGACTCGGATGGTGTAATAATACTCTCTAGTGCTTCTCTCATCAATCATCTGTGCACATAATCTAGGGTCACCTGCTAGTCGGAACCGTCTCTAATGGTCTGTACGACTAGCATGTCGGAACCACCTCTAGTGGTCTGTACGACTAGCATCTACTTGGATCCAAGGTGAGCGTGTGATGCGGGTGAATAACATAAGCACTAACACCGGGGGTGCAGGTTATGAGCTCGAAAGCATCTCAACATCCTCACAACAATAATGAATACTCACCTGATACTCACCTGTGCGCCCACAGCACCATTTCATATATATGCATCATATAACAATTCACATAATTCATGTAATTTCTATGCATGGCATTTCAACTCACATGATTCATATAAATCTATGCATGGCATTTCAAAATATACTTTCATTCAAAAATCGATTTCTGGGAAAACGTTAAGTATATATATATACTGAAGTAAACTGCCCACTCACCTGGAGTTCGCCCTACAACTCCCTAGCACAACACATCGAGGCGTCATGACGATCAGCTCCTAGAACAATAATCAAATCATGCCTCAGAAATCATATCGATAGAATATATAACTTATATAGAACACGTCATTATGAAGTTCGATCCGAAAGATCTACAACTCAGATTTCCAATCCTTAACGTCCAGAGGTCCACAATAAATCTCTAGAACAACATCCTAAAATTTCGTTATGATCCGACGGTTGGATCTCCGCCCATTTCCAAAACCGAATGGCGGTTAACTTTTTATTTTATGAACTTACAAATCCAATTCGGGAAGATCCGTCCATCGAATTCCCGATCCGTAAGTTCCTACATTCTTCAAATATTACGTACTACTAACGATCCGACGGTTGGATCGCCGATTCATCTTTTGGCCTAACCGTGAATCGTATCGAAATTAAGTCCAAATGATCAACCAACGTTAAGCCACTATCAAAACTGAACTCAGGACATCCAATATAGCTTAAAAATAACATTGGCGGCCCACTGGCCACGCGCCGCCGTGGGTGGCGGTCGGCTGCCCCGGCTCGCCGGAAAATTCAACTTTCTCCAAAAATTACCAAAATTTGCAGAATTGAAGATCTCAAAGAGCAGAACAACTTCCATACCTGTGACCAAGACCAATTCGGCCTGGAAAGGCTCCAATTTTGCCAAAACCGTGAAGAACCCTAGAAATGGGTGTTCTTGATTCGTCCTCAAATCAACTCCGCCGTCCTAACCAGTGCTTGGGCTTTGTTCCAGGTCCTAAGGGAATGCTAATGGTGTTAGAAATTGAAAGAAAACGTTTCAAGATTTGAAGAATTTGTACACTAAGCCACCGCACACACACCTTACGGTTTCATCCAATTTCAAGCCAAATTCTTTTATTTTTGGGGTGTAATAGGAAGAGGGAAGATCATAGAGGGTTTTCCAAGTGATGGTTTGAAGTAACTCACCGGAAAAATGAAGAAATTTGGACGAACAAGGGTGGAAAACCCACGGGTCGCGCGGGTCGCGGGTTGAAGACCCATTTTTGTTCTTCTTCCGCCGCTTCTCGCCCTCTCTCTTTTCCTCCTTTCCCCTTGTCTGATTGGTCCTTCTCTTCCTCTCTCCTCTCCCCATTCGCCAGCCCTCTCCTTTTCTCTCCCGGAGCTCTCTTCTCTCTTCCTCCTGGTTGGGCAGATTTGCCCAATCCTCTTCTTCTTCCTTTCCTCTTCCGCCAGCCATACACACACACACACACATAATCTCATTCCTTTTCATCCTAGCCATCCATTAATTTCTTTATTAAATCTGGGCCGTCCATTTTCATAAAAGAATTTCCAGATTTTTCTAAAATAATAATTCCTAAAATGCCCAAACTTCAAACATCAATATCTTTTTCGATATAACTCCAAATCACGAACCGCTTGAGCCCACGCGTCCGTAGTGACGAGTACTACGAGAATATGCTAAGGAAACAAATCTTAGATGGCACGACACAACGATTAACCTCGAACAATGCGCGTACCTCAAAGGGCATTTTCGTAAAATCACTTAATAAATTATAAAATCAATATTTTCCGGGACGGGCTGTCACAAAACGGTTTGATTTCATTTCGGTTTTGGCTTCAAAACCGTACCACAAAAAGTTTCGATTTCGATTGCGGTTTCGATGAAACCGCACTGTGCCCACCCCTAGTTGGCTCTCACATTGTTTTTTTATTTATTCTTTATAGTTAGTAAAATTTGCTTACTATTGTTTAGGGCTAGCATTTTCTTAACCGAATGTAGGAATCGAACAAAAAATTATCAAACTGAAATTGAAATTACCAAAAGTAAAACATTATTGAACTTTTCGCTTCAATTTTGGTAAGCAAACCTCGTAAGTTTGGGTTTACCGAAACCGAACCAAAAATTATTTTATTAGTATTATTATTATTATTATAAATATTTGGTTGAGATTAATTTGAACCACCGGTTACTAAAGACAAACTCATTTAATCATTCTCTCGATTCCCTATCGACTCATTCTTTCTCTGAACTCATTCTCCCCCTCCCGCTCAAATTATTCTCTTTCTCTCTTTCTTAACCAATGATTGTGTAGAGGTGCAAAATTTTGTTTCTACAGCCTACGAAAGACAACCTTATATTCTACAAACGAAGTTAAATAATTTGAATCAAGTAAGTGTAATATGCCTTATTTAGTTATTTTGTTGTCAATTTTATATGTAGGTGCATCTAATGTTGAAACTCAAGATAAAATGTCACTTCTACCACCTCGTCCAACGACTCAACAATATTCAAGGTGAAGCATGAACTCAAAAGATATTAAATTGTAGATAATTGTTTTGAATATTTGATTTTAAGCAAACGAAAACAATATTAAAAAGAAAAGTAAACAGAAAGTACTATGAGATGATATCGTTGAAAATTGAGATTTGACAAACAATGGTGAAAGTCTAGGGATTTAGAATCAACCACAAGCAATCTAGTTTAGGTTTCAATGCATTCAACAAATCTTTTGATTATTTAGATGATAATTCATGTATCTAAGTCGTTGTCAAGCACATTAGACCATAGTTTTCCTTAAGTGAATGATTCTCTCCTAGTTCAGGCAAATGTCGTATATTATAACATGCAGTCTATCATGGTTAAGGAATAAATTTAACAAGTAAGACTCTTTACACTCTAGAAAACAAGGGAACCAAGCAAACCATTATTCTCTATCAAGCAATAATGTAATTTACCACACTTAACCACAAGAAGCTAATTGACTTATATTGCTAGTTCAGCCTCAAATTCATCTTCCAATCTTACTAGATGCAAAGTCCTAAGGTGATCAATCAAAGAACTCAAACAAAAAGTAACAATTCAAACAATGATTAAGCATTCATCTGGAAAAAAAAACTAGAAATCCAATGAATAACATTAAAAACCATAAACATTCACGTTAGAGCATCATCCTAACCCTAGAAAAAGAGTTTAGTTACTCATAGAATACAAAAACATAATTAAAAATCTTAAAAACATGAAAAACTTCTGAACGATGAAGATGGATAGGAAAGATGGTTGGCGGCTGCCACCTCTCCTTTGCTCTTTGGACTCCAAAATCACATTCCCAAACCTGGTCTCCAAAAAATCCCTCTCTCTCCTTTCTTTTTTTTTTTTTTTTTTTTTCTTGAATAAAATGCTGAAATCCTTACTTGAATACAACTCTTTAATTCTCTCGTTACTTGGATTGGTATATTGATGAAGTGGCACAGGTTGGTGTGGAAAGCTAATCGGCAAGCATTTCGGGCTGCACCGGATGATTATTTTGCAAAGGGTTTGAACTTTTTTCCACCGAAAATAAAATTTGTTTTGTACGGATCAAAACTCGGAGCTTAACGAGGAAAATAATAGGGAACAAATAAAGAGTCACGAATTCGGTCTTGTTTTGTTTGGGAGGGTGAAACTGGAAGGCTAGGGCAACAAGCTAAGAGCATCCATTCCCCATTGTTTTTAAGAATATCACAAGCACCATTTAAGAATGTTTATAAGTTCATCACTAGTCTATTACCACTTATAAAAAACCGTTTATTCCACAAAGTTGATTAGTAAAAATTTGATCTCCTTGTCCACTGTTTGGCTTGAAAATGCGAGATCGACTTATGTTACGAAAATAAGTTTGGTACGAACACATCCGAATAAGTCATTAAATGGCGTTTCATCAGATATTTTTATGCGTTCGTTAGCGTGTTTCCAGACTCAAAAACGTGGCTTTAGCCGAAGCCAATTCTTTTTGGTACAAACCAGACCTACTGACTAGGGAGAAAACCAAATACAAGCCATGGAAAACTTCCTTGCTACCCGAAAATATAAAATACCCGTTCGGGAGGATGCCCTTTCATAAGCCATTGCAAATATCTAGTCACTAATCATACAAAACATTTCAAAGTTGGGGGTTACATGGGAAAGCCGACATCGGTTAATAATAAATTTCTCCATCACCCCCAAAACCCACTTGCTCTAACCAGACCAAACCGTTCCCTGAATATTAGGGTTTAATAGTAATTGTAATTCCCACACAAAACTAGATGACCAAAATCCTCCATCTGATTCTTCTAGTGCACGAATGTAAACCGTTAAGTCCTCTTCGGGCACAGACTCACTTCCCACCCATTGACATTCTACTCCGGAAACAAACAGACAAGGAAAAGTTCAAACTTAACCCTCTTGACTTTCATCCTTGGCTAGCCTGATCATGTCATCAATTCGGAGAATTGTAATAGCTGCTTCAGTTGCAAACTGCCAAACCAAAAATGTTTCAAGTTTACAAACATTGCAAGGCTGTTAGTTATCTTCACAGATTATCCTAAATTATTACTGATTTGTATGTAGGATTTGGTACCTGAATGATCTTCACTTTACTCATTGCAGGCTCAATGACTCCGGCTTCTAGGTTGTTACGAACTTCTCCCTTTAATAGGTCTAAGCCCATGCTGCAACAATAGTAGAGCATGCACCATAAGTATGCAGTCACAGAATGTGCAAGGATTTTATGCACCCAACAATCATATGACGGAATATAATTTTAGTTGCACTGTTATCATATTGGCATACTTTTGTAAGTCTATTGTTGCATATGAGCAAGTATAATGACAATGCCACAGAATTCAATATACGGACACCGCAAACAATGACGACTGTGGAAACCAAAAATATAAAATTGGGCATAATGCCCTGACAATACTCAGAATACCTAGAATAATCCTTATCCTTCTTGTCAGTCCTGTTTGTTGCCTTGGTTTGTGCCCTGTGGTGGTTGGCCCGTAGTATTGAAACTAAATCTGTAGAATCCTTGGCAGCATTGACAGCAAGAACCTAAACCAGATAAAAGTCACAATAGAAACACCATTAACATACGAAAAATAGCAGAACACAACAAAAATACAATTTGCAATAAGATGTCTAGAATGTCTAGAACCTTTGGTATAATCAACAAAGATTCAGCAAACTCCGCAATTGCCAACTGCTCACGTGATCCTAATGTTGTAGCAAAACCCTCCAAATACAGAGACAATGCAGACTCAACTGCACCTCCACCTGGTACTACCTGTATGGTAAATGCATCAATGAATTAGATATGTAAATAACAAGAAACTCTCAATGAAAAGATGACCACCAAACTCGGTGGTGAAACCTTCACAGTTTTATCTTCATATTTCCATTGAAAAATACATTTCAAGTTCTTCCACACCTCCCCTAAAAAATTGCATTGCACAAATCGAATAAATAACCATAAAACCCATTTCGCATGAAAAAAATACCTCATTAATAAAAAATAGTGTCAAATATAATTTAGTTCACAAGAAAGTAAATTTAAAATGGTTCTGATCCTTTTCTTATCACTTATGTAGTAAATAAATTATACCGTGTTAGATTCTAGAGTCCTCTTGACAATAGACAAAGCATCATGAAGAGCTCTTTCCATCTCATCAAGCATATAGTCATTTGCACCTCTGAGAATCAATGACACCTGAAAAGAATATATTCAGAAAATCAGTCCATACCATAAGATTATAGATAATGTCCCACATATAAATGTATAAACTTCACCAAAACTTGAAGCAATTAGAACTCAACGTCAAGCATGAAAAAATGTTAAAAATTAATTAAACTCACTGCACTGTTATTTTTGGTTCCTTTTATCAAAATCACATCATCATCAGAAATGCGCTCCTCCACAACTTCATCTGCAGATCCAAGAAGTGACGTATCAAATGTTTCCTCCCCTTCCATATCAGCGAAAGTTGAAACCTACAGATAAAAAACAAAACCAAGATGACAGAATTATACAACATATGAATCTACTTTCTGATAAAAAAAATAAAAAAAAACACAAATACAACATTTGTGAACAAGTTGATTGCTTTCGGTTAAGTATTGTTTAGTACTACACCGATGTATTGTTTCAAGAGTTCACTGATGTATTGTTTTCAAGTATTCCACCGAAAATTTACGTTTAGCTTCTTCACAAATTTTTTTTACATATTTATGTATTGTGTTCAATTTATAGGCTGATGATCAGGACATGACACATGATGATTCCAAAAGAAAATAGTATTGCAAAAGAAACTATTTCCATTGAACACGAGTGATAGCTGAACTCCAAAATAAATCCAAATGAAAATTAATCTGCTACACAATTATATTATTAGAGAAGCACATGAAGAATATTACCATTGTTGCACCTGTAGCCTTAGCAACATGGCGCATATCTTCTTTCTGAACACGTCTTACAGCAATAGCCCCAGCCTCCACAAAATACTGAAATTACACTCAAGGATATAAAGTTTATGCAATTGCCATGCTTAATACACCTGGTGCATGTGATAAACATTCATATACCCACGCCGGAAATATATAGAAGTACATTTATATTTTGTATTTTCATAGCTCATTGTATGCCGAATAACGATAAAGGAGTTAAAATAAAGAGAGTACAACTACTAGTTCGTCTCATAACATGGTTACGTTGAGACCTCAAACTTCTGCATTTCTGTATTAAACAACAGCATATCTTATAGGCATAAACACGTATTGAAGAGGATAAGAGTAACATATCGTAAAGATGATACACAATTTTCAAATAAGAGAACCTACAAAAGAAAAACAATTGCCAAAAACATTAACCGTGAGTGTTCAGCCATTCAAATTTTTGGCCAGGTCCAAAGGCATATGACCAAGCTAAAATTAACCCATAATATATAAAGACTTAAAAATAATGATAATAAGGGAGCTGCTATTTGCAATCCATAAAAATCATCATGCACTCCTTAGAAAAAAAAAAACAAAATAAAAGAGTGTGCAGGATATTTTATTGGAGTGTTAATAATCTAGTACTTCAAAATAAAAAAGTCAGAGAAACAAATCACAAAAGAATCTTGCCTTGAGTGCCATGTCGTCAATCCCTTTTGTGGTCAGAATAACATTTGCTCCAACTTTCAGAAGTTTCTCAATACGCTCTTTTGTCATATCAGCTTCTCTGCAGAGATAAATATCATCAGTACATTGCCAAACATACAATTAAGCATCAAAAGATGTCTTTTTATGACATAACAATCCATCAATAAAGAAAAAGTGATTGAAATCCTTTCCCAAGCATAAGCAATCCCAAACCTATCTATTTGAGGCAGTTAACATCTGCACAAGCAAATTCCATAATTCTATTTGGGCCTATCAATTTCACTGATTAAAGGGTAATTGAGCTAAGTTTTTTTAGCAGTATTGAGAAAAGGATTACATAATATATCAGCAGAATCACCTATTCTATACCACAGCATGCTAACTGTGTTCATACCCTCCAACGCATGCTATGGACAGGGTCTGCAAAGCTGGCTGCGTGATATACATATACAATGATATGACATATACAACTTAAAAAGAAAAATAAGGTCCATCATCTTATCACCTTTGGCGAATCTTTTCAAGCTCCCTGGGATCACTAACTAAAACTTGGACACCCATTTGCATTTTGGTCTTCTGAAGATTAAAGTCAAGACAGGCAATCTTCGCAGGGGAAACTCTCAGTGGCATTCCTTGTGCAGCACGGCCTGTATTTAGTGCATAACCAGTTAAGAGATAGCTATCTCTTGCACTTTTTCCATGAGCTTTCAAAATATTAATCCCCTGAAAATCAAAAGAGCAACTAAGACAAAGTACAAAGGTAAATACAAACAAAAGATAGAATAACATAAGGAAGCATATGAGCACATGACGGAAACTTAATGACCATGGGTATACACAACTACTAAGTACCAACCTTGATTGGGTACTTGACTTCCCCCCGAGCATTGGTCATCTTTACAGCTTGTACTGCATCTACAACCTACAAAAACCAATTATATACTAGTATCGTTAAAACACACAAGGGAAAAAGAAAAAAAAAAACTAAGGGTTTAACTTTTGCTCCTGAAACCACAGATAAGATTTGCCAATTAATACACTTTACATGAGAAAAGGAGTTCATATGGGTGACAAATCCAGCAACATTAGCCCTTAAGAAGATAAAATTTCAATCCAAACAGCATACCATATTTGCAAAGAAGTCACTGTCACCGCCTATCAACTTTGAGGACATGCTTGTCTTTGCACAATTTACTAGAGAATCTTTTCCAAGCTTGTCAACCTGGAAAAATCAAAACACAATCAATTAAACAAACAGGAACACTTTTTGTATAAAATGTTTTACAGATGAACCACAAAATTTCTATATGTCAAAGCATATGGCCTAGAGACTATCATGAATTGTGACTATGAACGTATGAGCAGTGAGCCTTCTTGGCAAGAGTCAATTGAATATCCAAAACTATTAATTTCTGTTCACAATATATGCAACCCTTCCAAACCTCTAAAAAAGTTTAAGAGAGAATTCCCGCATACTCTGTATGGCCAAAGTGAAATTTAATCCAACAACAAGAGACCCTTCTACTACACACATCGAAAGAAGATTTCTCTGAAGGGGCCTCACCTTCACAGCTAACTTTTCCTCAACATATTTGCATGCTTCCCTCATAGCAAGCTGTACAGAGGGTGATACGATCAAACATAAGAGGTTCAAATACAATAGAACAGCATCATGTTATAAGCCACAAAATAGCAAATGCAGTTGCTAAATATGGAATCCGAAACAGAAAAGAAACAAGAAGAGGTGCTCACTCTGTAACCACTGATTATGGATGTTGGGTGAATCTTATTCCTTACAAGATCATTTGCTCTCTGCAGAATTAGAAGCAAACCGTTGATTCCCAGTTAAAATCTTTTAGAGCATAAGATTGCTTCTAGAAAAGCATATGGGGTGAGGAGAAAAACCAGACAGGATTACCTTAAGCAACTCTGCAGCTATAATGACCACTGACGTCGTCCCATCTCCAACTTCTCGATCTTGAAGCTCAGCCAACTCCACAAGCACCTACACATGTATAAATGCATTTTCAGACATGTATAAATGCATCTATAGTATAATATTTGCAAGAAATAACCAACTTTTACGCACCTTGGCAGCAGGATGCTCGACTTCTAACATCTTGAGTATAGTAGCTCCATCATTAGTAATAGTCACATCACCGATATCGTCGACAAGCATCTGCAATGACCAACCAATAAACATAGTAAACCAACTGAAACCCTTGCATACTTAATTTATAATATTGTGCAATTGGGCTATAAGATTCAGTCTTCCACTTGAAAAACATCAACTCCACTAGTGATTTGAAGCATACGAATTCACCATAAGGACAAAAATAAAAGAATGAAACTCCATACCACTATGAGGGGCCCCTTTTTGAGTGATTATGGGCGAGCCAAAATCACTTATAGAGTGCTTAGCAAAAATTGAAGAGCGATTTAAATAAGGTTTAAAATCACTTGAAGTAATTTTATGAAGAAGCCCAAGTAAGGTGCTTCTCCTTGGAAGTGAATTTTTTGAAGAATCAGGGAATCTTACAGGGCTTCTAATCGAACTTTTGAAATACCAAAATCACTAACGAGTAAAAGCACTTCTATAGAAGCACTATTAATGGCAAACATAAAAAATTAACTGAAATTTTGAAGCTTTTAAGTAGTAAAGTACACCCAACAACATTACTAGTGGTATAAAGTAGAAATAAGCCAACTGAAACCTCATACGCACATAACATCTCAGATTCATACAAATATACATATATATATATAGAGAGAGAGAGAGAGAGAGGGAGAGAGACCTTGTCGAGGCCAACGGGGCCGAGTGAGGATTTGACGATGTTTGCAACAGCCTGGCAGGCCATCACTGTGTTGACCAAAACAAAGTCGGACAAGATTAGCAGCATTTCAGTAAGAAACCAAAAATGGAAAACCCACAAGGGGGAGAGAGAGTACCATTTTGGGTGCGGACGTCCTGACCGTACTGACGGTCGCCCAAGATATCGGGGGTCTGAGAGGACATGGTCATCGAAGAGACAGAGAGAGAGCAGAAACCCTAGATCGGATCTTTGAAGGAAGAAGGGAACCAAATGAGAGAGAAGTAGAAGGTGTTTACTGTAAAAGCTGCGAGTCCCGAATGTTCACAATACACCCAAACGCAAAAGCACTTTTTGCTTCGGCAGTTCAATACGGCCTGCGCCACGTTTGATACACAGCAAAATCGCAAGGGTTTCATGTGCCACGACGTCGTTTTATTCAGAGTCCACAATACATCCTAAATAAAGCCCGGTATTCTAAATGGGCTTCGTCATAGAAAAAAACGCCCGCTATTCTAAATGGGCTTCGTCATAGGCCTGGACCTCTTTATCTTTACTCTTTTCGTTTCCGTATCTCATTAACTCCCTCCCAAATTAAAGGTGTTGTTTTTTAGCTGAAAGGACGAAAGGTTACGGACGATCATTAGACTATTGAACATGCTCTACTACAATGCCCTAGGTCTGCTGCTACGTGGTTTTCGAGCTCATTGGGACTTCAAACAAGGCGAAACGGAGATGATGGGTTTCAAGATTAGTTGGCACATACGGCTCGTTCTCTATCGGAAAGAGAGGCTTCGATCTGGTGTTAGTATTGCTTTGGAGTATTTGGAACGAATGCATTTCTTTGGAAGGGTTCGGCCTTACCCCAGTGGGAACTCAATTACAAGCTCAAGCATGGCTGCTTAAATACAAAAAATGGCATGACGTGAAGCCGAAGTGTAGAACGGACAGGTTACAAAAATGGAACAAACCGGAGGAAGGGTGTATTAAATGTAATTTTGATGGCGCTTAGGATGAGAACGGAGCATTATGAGGCATTGGGGGTATGGTGGTCAGGAATACCGCGGCAGAGTTCGTCGCTGCAACTGTGAAGAAATTAGGCGGAGTCAGCTCGCCCATGCTTGCCGAGGTTGCTGTGGCTCTTGAAGCAGTGCTATTTGCACAGCAGTGGCTGACGGCATAGGTTGAAATGGCGAGTGATGCTCTATTGGTGATTTCTGCAATCCAACTCAACGTAGCAGCTAACTACGACCCATTTGGACATCTCTGTTGAAAATGAGTCGCACATTGATTGAAGGAGTGACCTTGCATGGACTTATAAGAGGTTGGACTACTCTTCATATTGTCAATTGGTTTTATGGTGGAACCTCAACTTTCTTCATGGTATCAGAGTATGTTATCCCATGTGTGAAGCCAAACGGTTACACTTGTTCCACGTCACCCTGTTGTGTTGTTCACATGTTAGACTTTAAAATTTGTTACACATGAGGGAGCGTGTTGAGAATGAGCCCTACATTGATGGGAGGAGAGACCTTGCATAGGCTTATAAGAGGTTGGACTACTCTCCATATTGCCAATTGGTTTTATGGTGGAACCTCAACTTTCTTCATGGTATCAGAGTATGTTATCCCATGTGTGAAGCCAAACGGTTACACTTGTTCCACGTCACCCTGTTGTGTTGTTCACATGTTAGACTTTAAAATTTGTTACACATGAGGGAGCGTGTTGAGAATGAGCCCTACATTGATGGGAGGAGAGACCTTGCATAGGCTTATAAGAGGTTGGACTACTCTCCATATTGCCAATTGGTTTTATGGTGGAACCTCAACTTTTTTCAATCTCTTGGATGATACACGCAAGATTTTGCAGTCCTTCACGAAGTGGAAAGCTACGTTCGGACTAAGAGAGGCGAATAAGGTGGCTCATCGTTTAGCTAGGCTAAGTTTAAATTTAGAACATTCAGTTTCGTGGTTTGAGAAACCTCCCGATGTAATTTCCAATCTTCTATTGGAGGATAGTATTATTAGTCAAGTTGTTGGTGTGAGACGCTCTTTTTTTCTTCAACCGGGTTAAAATTCCCTTTAAAGTTTTTTATCGAGACCCATTATTAGCACCATATCCTCTATTTATATGTATTCCCCTTTATAATGAATATCGTATTTGAATTTCAAAAAAAAAAAAAAAAAATCGTATCACTAAATTGTTACCCTAACTTGGTGGAAAGATTGACATTCAAAATGTTTTTTTTTTTTAACAAACGATATTTTCTACACTAAGGGGAAAATGTGGGCTTAACATCACAATGAGTTAGCAATAATTTAGTTCAAATTCGCCTTTGGCGATAATCGAACCTAAGACCTCTCATTTACAAGTGAAGAGAAATATTACTAGAACATAATACTAAGTGTCAATTGACATTCAAAATGTTAGGAATTTATAAATTAAATGGTTTTGTAAAACGAAAAAGATGTCAGCACAAGCTTACTAACTAGAAAATTACAAACATAAAAACAGGAAAACTTTTGACTTTTCTTCTTAACCAAACACTCATTTACCTTATTTTATCTTTACACAAACTCTTGTAAAATAAAAAAATTCTCATTTGAAAAAGTGAAAGACTGTTGCAGTTCTAATTCTATTAAGAGTGTGGTAGTATAAATCCAAATGGAAAAGCATGTTCACGAATCACAATACACCCAAACGCAAAAGCACTTTTTGCTTCAGCAGTTCAAAACGGCCTGCGCCACATTTGCTACACCGCAAAATCGGAAGGGTTTCATGTGCCACGACGTCGTTTTATTCGTAGTTCACGATTAAAAGCCCGTTATTCTGAATGGGCTTCGTCATAGAAAAAAAGCCCGTTATTCTATATGGGCTTCATCATAGGCCTGGACCTCTTTATCTTTACTCTTTTCGTTTTCGGATCTTATCAACTCCCTCCCAATTTGTTAAAAAAAAAAAAAAAAAAGCTCCCTCCCAAAAGAAAAGGTTACGGACGATACATATTTGTTTGATGTGACAATTTTTTATACGACTTGTTAATATGACACGTAAATGACGCGAAAGTAACAGATTTCGGGTCAAAATAATAATTAATCGGGTCATTATCGAGTCACACGAAAAGAACCCATTAATAATAGGTCTTTAATAGGTTTACACGAAAATGACACGTGGGTAGCCTACTTCGACACGATAAGAAAAAAGTTATTTTGATGATTTTAATTTTTTAAACTACTAAAAAAACTTACTGCAAAATACAATAGATATAGTGAATATGTATGTATTGTTTATTATTCTATATAAATTTTAAAAATTTAAGTTTTATTTATTTATTTATTTTTATAGTATACTATAGGCAAAGAGGGAGATTAAAAAATTATAAAACACATTAAAAATAAAAATATTAAGTAATTTAAAAATACGAAACACATTAAAAATTATAATAATTCATTTACAAGTGAGAAAAATGTGAAAATATACGCAAACGCTTGTAACCGCATCCTCTACGCTTTGAGGATAGGTACATTATCGTTTGAATTTTTAAAACCATACAAACCCTCATGAATAGTATGTTTAAGGGAGTTCAAAATAAATAAAATTCATAATCATTAATGTATAAATCTAAAAAATGTGAAAGCATATATAAATATTCGTAATTGTATCCTCTACACTTAGACGATGGTTATGGTTGTTTAGATTTTTAAAACCCTTCAAATCTCATGAATTGTGAGATGCCATGTAAGCTTTTCATGTGGACCTCAATTTTCCTTCCACTTTCTCACTCTTCTTTTACTATTTCTAAATAATACTTATTTTTACAAGTACATGGCCACAGACGGAATTCAATTTGAAGATATAACGAATAAGTTCGCATTCGAAAATGTGTAAAAGTACCTGAGACAAACTCAAAACCTGGATTCCTTCTCGTGCGGCACACACCATTGCATGGGTGCTAATTGGAGCACACAATCACCCCTCGGACAGTGTAAAATTTGCATGCATTGGCTGATGTGAATAAAGAGAAGCAAGTGGATTTAATTATTATTTTATTAGGTTGGTGTGCGTGAGCATGTACTTGTGCAGGGTGAGAACCTGCTCATGTTTCCTGATGGAAGCCCAATGGCATGCGAGTGGGATTAAAAAAAGGGATTATTTGTTTGGGTTTTAAAACCCCTTAATTGTCCCATCCAATCTCACGCACAAATCATATCCCTATCACATTTTCTTTCAACTCACCTGGCCGTACCTCTCTCTCCCTTATTTCTTTTTCCGAAATCTTCTTTCTCTCCCTCTCCCTCTCTTTCTCTCCTTCTCTTTTCTCTCCCTCTCTCTCTTTTCCAGCTCACTCCCGTGAGCTCTCCTCCTCCTTCCTCTTCGAACCTTCAGTAAATCAAACACAAAAATAATATTTTTAGAATCCCTGGAACTCAAGGAACCCAACCGTGGCCTTGCATTGCGGCATCGGTGCATGGTGCGAGGTTCTACCATTGATGCCGGGAGCTTGAGCTCTCAATCTCGAACTCAGGTGATGTTCTGCCACTATTTTGTGTTCTAAAGCCTTAAATCCTGTTGTGTTGGAATTCTTGTGGTCTAATTCGAGGGCTTAATTCCCTGTATGCATCCCGTTCTTTTTTCAGATTCCGACAAAGGAAAACGGACGAACTCCGACGAGTTCGAGGTCCATTTCTCGGTGAAATCTCTTGCATTTCACCTGGGTAAGTTCTCAATCCTATTCTTATGGTTTCTAACTTATAAATGGTGTTGGAAACCTTTGCGTTGATGCATGCATGTTGTCGGTGTATTTTTCCAAATTTTCCCGACGAACTCGGGCCGTCACTGTCAAGCCATTTTCCGACGACCTCCGACCAACTTTTGACATTGAAATACGTATAATCTTATTCCTCTCGATCTAAGCTTCGTTTTGTTATATTATGGGCAAAATTTGGGTGTAAAATGGCTCCGAACGGAGTGTTCGAACTTTCCCCAGATTTTCCCAAGAAAATCTGCAACAGATTCGAAAAAAAAAAAAGAAAGTCTGAGCCCAAAACCTGAAGCCCAAACTTTTGGCCCTTGTTTCCAGCCCAGCTCAGCCCATCTAAAAAAAGGGTGAAGCGCAAACCCAAACGGGCCCAAATCCATAACCTGATCCGTGGGCCAGTTCTGACCCGGATCCATTTCTAAAATAAAAAAGGAATATTCTCTTGAAATATTCCAGTTAACTTTAACAGAATATTCCTTCTTAACTGTTGACAGTTAGTTAACCAAAGTTTAATTTTTTGAAAAATTGCCCGGGACCCTTCTTAAAGTTTTTTAACGCGCTGATTTTGTTTCCGCGCTTCATTTTTCCAAATTCAATACCAATTGTCTCCAAATTCCATTTTTGAGCAAACTAAGGGGAAATTAGGTATTATGCATCAACTATTATTAGTTTAATGATTAGTATAGTAATTTCTCATATAGGAGAGGACCACCCAGAGGAGTACCGCGGGCATAATAGGTTGGGCGGCTACGATCCTGCGACATACCAGTGAGTGGGTCTCTTGGTTTTAAATATATATGTGTATATATATATATATGTATATATATATGATTTTTTTTGCATAACTGTTTCTTTACATAATTGATGTGACATGCCATGTTTATCTTCTTATAAGATTTTCTACACTTTATATTTTTATTAACTGCGAATATAAAATGTGGCATGATATCTTTATTTACTATATCTGCTCATTGTCACATGTTTGCACGGTGTTTATTAGTTAGTTGTACTGTCCTGGGCCAAGGACTAGCTTCATGTGTATGTTCACATGCACCATTTACGTTCGCTTTGAATTCAGAGTTAGGTGTCAGCCTGTCCCTAGGTTTGTTGTTTGGACTCGTATGTGATGCGCACAACGCCAGCTTCACGTGATGTAGTACTAGAACGTAAAACCTACACTTAGCCTGTTCATGCAGCTACTTTCTATATGACTTATGCGACATAGATAATGAGCATTGATTTTCATAGCAGTGGATTTTGATGATTTTTCGCCCCTCCAGAAATAGAGATTGAGCTCGTGGGAGTACGAGGTTTCAGTGGAAGTAGCTGACCGTTCTTCGGTCAAAGTAGGTTGCTTATGTATTAAACAATCATCCTTACGGATGAGACAACTTTTATCTTTTTGCACTATGCTCTAAACTTCACATTTTGTAATAAGCGTTATCACCCAATCATGTTGTGCACTTTGACTTATTTATTTAAAGTTTAAATTTATCCTCACTTTTACACATCAACCTCACTTTATGGCTTCGTCACCTCTGGGTGTTGGCCAGCACACCACAATTCAGATGGACACGTGGTCATTTCGAGCCAGGGTGTGTCATGTATAGTGTTTTTTATTTGAGTGCAAAATTAATAAAATTAATAATAATTATTGTAGAAGTGTGAAAAATGTAAAAATAGTTATACAATCATTTGTAGGGACAAACTTTACAACTTTCGTGAACGGGCCAACTCTGAAATTTAGTATTACAACTTTCGTAAACGGGGTCATATTACCCGTTTACTTTAATGGACGTTACACGACACGACCCGTTAGGCTATTGGATATGACATGAAAATGACACGAACATGAGTAACACGACACGAATGTCAGGTCTAATGTTTGTCCTGTAACAAAGATTCTGAGACGCTTGAACATAACTACAATGCCTTAGGTCTACTGCTATATGGTTTTCGAGCTCGTTGGGACTTCAAACTAGGCGAAACGAAGATGGCAGGTTGCACGATTGGTTGGCACATATGGCTGGTTCTCGATTGAAATAGAACTTCAATCTGTGTTAGTATTGCTTTAAAGTATTTAGAAGCAACGAAATGCAATTCTTTGGAAGGGATCAGCCTTACACCCAGTGGAAACTCAATTACAAGCTCAAGCTTGGCTGCTTGAATACAAAAAATGGCATGATGTGAAGTCCAAGTGGAGAACAGAAATGGTACAGAAATGGAAGAAACCGATGGAATGATGGATTAAATGTAATTTTGATGGTACTTGGGATGAGAACGAAGCATTATGAGGCATTGGGGTGGTGGTCAGGAATGTTGCGGGGGAGTTCTTCACTGCCACTATGAAGAAATTAGGCGGGGTCAGCTCGCCCATGCTTGCCGAGGTTGCTGCTGCTCGTGAAGCGTTTGCACAGCAGTGGCTGACGACACAGGTTAAAATGGAGGGTGATGCTCTATTGGTGATTTCTGCAATCCAACTCAACGTAGCAGCTAACGACGATTGCTTCAAACATCTCTTGGATGGTACACGCAAGATTTTGCAGTTATTCACGAAGTGGAAAACCTCTTTCGGACGAAGAGAGGCAAATAAGGTGGCTCATGATTTAGCTAGGCTAAGTTTAAATTTAGAGTTTCGTGGTTCGAGAAACCTCTAAATGTAATTTTCGATCTTCTATTGGAGGATAGTATTATTAGTTAAATTGTTGGTTTAGGACACTGTTTGTCCTTCGACTGGGTTGAAATCCCTGACAAGATTTTTATCGAGACCCATTATTAGCACCCTATCTTCTATTTGTACGTATTCCCCTTACTTAATGAATATCGTACTTGAATTTCAAAAAAAATAAAAAATTCGTGACACTAAATTGTTACTTCTATGGAACGACTAACATTCAAAATGTTAGGAATTTATAAATTAAATGGTTTTGTAAAACGAAAAGGATGCCAGCAATAGCATAAGCTTACTAATTAGAAAATTACAAACGAAAATAAAAAAGGAAATCTTTTCTTCGTAACCAAACACTCATTTCTTTATGTACCTAAGACTTTATTTTACCTTACACACAACTCTTTGTAAAATAAAAAAAATTCTCATTTAAAAAAGTAAAAGACTGTTGCAGTTCTAATTCCATTAGAAGTGTGGTTGTGTAAATCTTTATGGATTATTTATGGGATTCTATAAAATACCTTTTTGATTGGAATTGTATTACTTGAAGAATAAGGATAAATAAGGATAAATAATCATGGGAATATGACACGGAATTTCGAAACTCGTTTATATTCTCATATCTTCTTCTCCAACAAATAAAGATCCACAATTCCCACTCCCACCCCCCAGAGAGAGACATGATTTGAATTTGAGAATTAGAGATGAAGAATCTGGCGAGGGTTCTGAAAGCAACAGCAGCCAACATTGTTTCTTCACCTTCAACTTGTTCACCCACAGGGGTGGTTGGTGTTGGTCATCCTCTGCAATTCCACCTCGCAAGATGATTAATGGCACCCAAGGTGACCGATGCCGCCGCTGAGCCTCAGATTATGGCTTCTTCTTCCTCCTCCTCCTACGGTGACCCGTGCCTCGATATCTTTTTCAACGTACGACCACCACCACCACCAGCAATTGCCGCCCATAGTTCCCACACTGACACTGCCCTCGTCAACTCTCTCAAGCAACAGCTCCCGGTCGCCTGGTCCCACAACCCCTTCACCACCCTCAAGCTTATCTATGACCTCTCCACAAATCACTTATATCTGGAAGCCTTGTCTGTGGCCACGTCTTGGCTCCACCGCAACCACCCTAGCACTCTCGCGCCCAACCTCGACTATTTCGATGGGTTGTACACCCTTGTCGATATTCTATACAACCTTCTCCTGCCATAAGATCAGCAGGAGACGGAGGTGGAGGAGATGGAGGGGAAACACTGTGAAAGATACGATTGCGATCCATATTACAAGTAGTGGCGAAGCCAGGAATAATGGAGGGGATGGATGAAGTTTAAAACGGTAAAAAGGTCTTAGAAAATTATAGACAACAAAATTCTTTTAGATAATAGACAATATTAATTTTGTTCATAATGCATCAATCTAAACAAGTTACAATTGTTGCCGGCGAGTTCTCATGCCATGAAAACGTCGCATAATAGACTCATTATCAATAAAAGTAGAAACATATCTCTCAATTGTAAACAATCAAGCTGTCACTCAACCATTTATTTCTCACTTTGTTACACAGTAGTTTTGTGACAATATTCACAGCATAAAACGCTATATTCACCGAAGTTGTTACAGTCAGTAACACCAAAACTAATATAAGAAGCTTATATAGTAACTTGTAGCTTTCACACCTTCCGACCTTCACTAATACCATTGAAAAATCACTAATTCCTTTACATAATGAAAACTCACTATGCAAACCGAAACCATTGAATCATTGAGTAAGAATCGACACAGTAAACTTAAAATATTAAAATTACATACATTTTTATTTTTCATAACCGTAAAGATTTGAGATTTATTCTAAATCCGTAATCGGAACCATGTGGCAATGAGCATATTGATATATGAAAATAATACTTGCCATGGTGACATGGGCTATATGACATTGATATTGGGAAAATAAGGCTGGCTGGCACCATTGGAAAATATTAGTGCATTTTTTTACATTGAACAAAGGTTTCCCAACAACTATCTAGAACCCACGAGTTCTCTCATCATTTTTAATCTTTTTTTTGCCACTTTTCACTTCGTTCTCTCCGTCCCAAGTTCAGCACTGTCTCGCTCTCTCTAGCTCTCTCTCAGTCTCTCTAGCTATCTCTCGTTCTCTCCGTCTAAGCTTCAACTTTCTAGAACCGATGGGGCGGCATATTGTTGAAAGGTAACAGCAAACCTTCCATAAATGCAGCAGCATAAGTGCAGCGTTGCAACCCAAAAACATACCCAGTTTCCTGCAGGTTCGAAAGATCAGAGGGCCGGAATCAGGACTTTCAATGCCTATTTCCGACGAGCGGAGGGGCAGCCGCCCCTCTTTGTCTCTCTGTAGCTTCGCTAGTGATTACAAGTCATTGCATGATCAGGTTATGGATGTTTTCGTGGAGCAGCTCAAGTTTAATATCAAAGAATGCAGCAGAACAAGCAGGAACTTAAGCCGTCTGCTTATTTAACTAATTATGACGATCACGAGGACGATGATTCTCAGAAGGATGATTCTGTTATATGTCCTATTGATGCTGATGCTTTTGCTGATCTCTAGGCCGCAGACTGTTTCCTCACCACATCCCTCTTTTTTCAACTCCATTGATTAAAACCTTATTCATTTTTAATTTTTTTATCAAGGTCTCTTGGTTTCAATAAACGTCATTAATTATTTCAATAAGATTTTTTTTTAAATGTATTCAATTAGTGTTAGAAACGTTACATTTGATATATATATATATATATATATATTTATTTATTTATCGTGTTACATTTGCTAAATTTTGTATCATATATTTTTATTTTAATTTGCAACCCTTTTTTGAAATTGTACCAATTTTCTTTTCAGTTTAAGTTTGTGCACATATATTAATTTCTTTTTGTGTCCATATTTTTCAAACTTTTATTTGTAGTCATTTTTTAACCTTTTATTTTTACCAATAAGTTATCAATAATGTACCCATTTGTCTTTAAAAATGTACCACTTTGCTTGCTATATGTAAAATGTATCAGTTTTTGTTTTTGTAAGTACCATTCTTTTATGTAAAATGTCCATTTTTTAATTTAAGACTTTTTTTTTTTAAAATCTCAAATGTACTGACACACCCTAACCCGAAATGTCCACTTGAACTCCGAGTCAAGCTGTGCTGGCTAATAACCGGAAGGTGACGCAGCCAAAACGTGTCGTGATGTGGAAAATATGAATACATTTAAACCTAAAAGTGACTAAATGCAAGAGTGCACATGTGAGCGAGATTGAACCTAATTCACACGTGATGTCAGAGCATAAGTAAAGTACAGTAAAAGTAGGATAGGAATTATACCATCGAAGGTACTCTCCTATACCAATATTTGCCAAGAATCCTTGTCGACATAAAAGCTCTGCTACTAAACCTGGAGGGGTGAAAAACAAGGGTGAGTGGCTTAAAAATAAAGCTTTGTAAAACCTTTTTGAAAATGTAATAACCCATCGACGTAAAACAAGTATAGTTTCCAAATATAACATACTACGTATAGTATGAAAATACTTACCGTAAACAGTAATATTTCGAAATGAAATCATTCACAATATTTCCTCATATAAAACATATAACATCCGGTAATCACAATATCTCGCATAAACGAACATATCACATCGAATGCTCATCGATATATGTTGACGCACGAGTTCATGCAGAGATATTCTGACATGAACATGAGTGAGTGTAATAATGATTTACGCTACAGTATTACAATCATATGAAGACTGGCGCTATGCGCATAACATACGAGTCCTAATTGCCTATATCAATCTAGGACAGGACTGGCACCTACAATGGATCCAAAGTAAGCGTACTGTGTGATGTGAACATACATGTGAAGACTAGCCCTGGTTCGGTTGAGTAGTAACACCAGTGTAGCCCACAATGAGCAGATAACGTAAATATGATCATACAACGGTAAATCAATAATTCTAGTCGACATAATACTATTCATGGTTGTAAACAAAATCCCATAATAGTACGCATACATCTGCCTCCGTAAATTTTGACATTTCACTAATTCTTAAAAACGTTAGTCTAAACTAGGCATACGTAGAAAATTCTTTATAAAATATATATGTGGAAACTAAATAAATATATAATATTTAAAAGCAATGACCCACTCACAAATCATTCATTGGGTCAAAGTCGCCTTGCGGGCATTAAAGATCCTTGTGATACGTTTCACCTAGAAACAAAACTTTTCATGTAAATTTATAACGAAGTAACGTAAATTCGCTTATTCATACAAAGTACGGCTAATAAAGGAACTATTTTAAAATGATCGAATTTCAGAAAACGAAGGGCGGCTTCGAGTTCGGCATGTCGAAAAACCTAAGGAGAGACCTTGGGTTCCTCCACGCACCGCCTCACTTGCCACCGTAAAGTGGCAGCCATGCACCGCACACGTCCATGAGTCTGCGAGTACACTTATACTCGCCTTCCTCGCGAAGGCCTGCATTTTGTAGGTTGTAGAGCCATATTCTCGAGCTCATTTTGAGCTTATTTTTCAACCAAATCCAATGGTTCAAAAGTCAAAATGCAGTGAGAAATGTAAGGAATAAGTCTATACCAAAAGAGAGGCTCAACAGAGACCGGAGATGGTAGAAAAAGAGGTCTGAAAGTCATGGTTAATCATTGGGAAAATTTTTCGCAACGCTAATTCTGCGTCAAACTTCCACCTAGACATCACATAGAGTTAGGAATATAACTAGGACAACGAGAAAGGAAGAGGTTTGGGGGTCTAGGGTTTTTACCATAGCCGAAAAAGTCGAGATCGCGTCGGAAAACACCATGAACAGTACAACAACCACCGTGCAGTGTATGGTTTCGTGTTTGGGTTTAAGATTGTGAGGCTACTCTTATTTCTAGGTTCAAGACGAGATGATGTGACATGCCCGACCCGGGTATTCTCCAAACACCAGGGTAGACATGTAATACCCTGAAAATTTAAATATATGAATTATATATTTATAATTATGAATATGTGGGAAAAATCGAAAATAAATCGATTTATGATTATGAGGAATTTAATCGAGAATTTTTAAAGTTTGTTTCCGGAAATTATGATAATCTACTTAGTTGTATAATGGATATTTTATATGATTTTTCGAGAATTTATAATAATTTGTGCGAGTTTAGTTTTAAATTAAACCAATTACGAGGTTTAAAGTTTGGAAATTAATTATTAAAAATATGTAGATCGTGCAAGGACACAATTTATATTTTTGAGTAGAGCTCGGTCACACGAACGCGTAGGCGTAAACCGTTCGTGAAATAGAGTTATAACGAAGAAGTTATTAATGATTGAAGTTAGGGGTAAATTGGTCATTTGACCATAAATCTGGAAGGCTCCAGATTTGTGGGGGTTGTTCTATGGATGCCACGTGTGTGGCTGTGACCCAACCGGCGGCGGGCATGGAATCCGGTGACCTTCAAGCAAATTCCCGGCGAGTTGAAGCCCCTCCCCACCTAAAAATAATTCCTCATCATCCCCTCTACCATTTTTACCAAAAATTAGAGAAGATTTAGTTGTATTTTGGTGGAAAACTCACCATGGGTGCCGCGGGGGACTATGGTTGAATTCAACCGTTTGTGAAACAATTTCATACAATTACCTCCATAAAAACCCTTCCCTAGATGTCAGAAACAAAGCCCAAACAACTAGAGGGGCGGCGGAGCACCTGAGGTGAAGGATCAAAGTCACCCATTTATAGGGTTTCCGGCGGTTTCGAGGCAAATTGGAGCCTTTCCAGGCCAAATTGGACTTGGACTCACGTATAAAGTTTGTTCTACTCTTTGAGATCTTCGTTTCTGTAATTTTTGAGAATCTTTGGAAATAGTTGGTATTTTCCGGTGATTCGTGGCGGCCGACCGCCACTGGCGGTGGCCGGTGCGGCGGGGCACGGCCAGAGAGCAGACGTTGTCATTTTTCATGTAAATTTCAATATTCTGAATCTTTATTGGTAACCATTTGATATGATCTGGGTTGTGAGGCTTGATGGTGAATATGGGGGTTATTAGAATATGTTTGGAATTTATGAAAATAATGAGTGGTGAACTACGAAAGGCTTGATCCCGCGCAAGGGTACGTAGGCAGTCTAACAGTGTTAGATGCAGCCTTAACTATTTGAGAAGTAATCTTTTGCTTAGAGGTTGTTTGATAGAATAATTTGGGGAACTAAATTGGTAATTTAATTGTTTGTTTGGTAATTAAAAACATGAATGTTTGGCGAATCAGGAGTGAATTGAAAGAATTAGTAGCAAACTAGACATGAGTTTAGTTTGGGCCTATCACCAATATTATTATTCCCGAAATAAAGTAAATATTTCGGGGCGGGGCGTGACAAGACAGGTGCTGGTCGACACCCGAGGTGATGAAAGCCATTTAATTGTGCAAATGATATGAAGAAAGAACGAATGTAAAAGAAAATACATAAATTTAATTACAAGTGAATATGCAAATGTGGGAACGTGTTTAGAGCATACAACTAAACAAGAATACTGTAGGATGAAAATTAGGAAAAGTACAAACAAAGGAATGGGTCCTACACCGAGAGGACTCGAAGCTACCAATGCGGGAGTGTCCTGATGCCGAAATCGTATGCCTCGATACTAAGTCCTGAAAGGGGCGCAAAACAAAGCATGAGTGGACCATGTTCATATACATATTTAATACTAAAACAGTTACTCATAAAACGTACTAACCCCCAGGTTTTAATAAAACTCATATAGCTAATATGTAATAGGTTGTCCAAAAACCCTAGCATGCCATAAAACATTTCTTAAAACATAGATCTCATATAGTGTGCATAGTAGTGGTATCACAATCGCCCGAAGGCCCTACATTGCCATCCCGAAGGCATATATAAATATTTCGCCCGTAGGCCCTACATCACCCATCCGAAGGCAATAGATAAATTGTGAAATCCCGTTCCCAAAATTTCACTATTTAAAATTACGTATTTAGTATTATTAATTTTGATGCGGTTATATTTGCAGCGCAAAAAAAAATAGTAAAAAGACGAAAACACCCTTAATAGACTAAACGGAATTTTTTTTAAGGTGTATTTGATTTGTATATATTTTTCCACTTCTCTTTACGTATTTGGATAGTACTCATCGATACAAACGCGTGAGCGTAAACAGAATGTAATTTAGAGTTATAACGAAAAAGATATAAACGAATGAAGAAATGGGCATTTTGGTCATTTGGCCCTCCCTTTCTAGAAGGCTCCAGAAAAATCTGGAGCAGTGAGGAAATGACCTGTGGATGGCTGAGATAAAAAGAAAATAAGAGAAAGGAGGGAGGAGGGGAGAAGATCTGGCTAATCAGAAAAAAGAGGAAATGAGGGACGAATTAGAAGAGAGGGTAGGGAGAAAATGGAGAGAAAGTGAGAAGCACCCAATGTGACTCCCCTTGAGGCTTAGAACAAAGCCCAAACAACTGTAGAGGTGGCGAAGCACTGGTGACGGGAAATTGAAGCCACCCATTTCGAGGGTTTTCGACGGGTTCGAGTGAAAATGGGGCATTTCCCATCCAAATTGGCCTTGGTCACAGGTATGAAACTTGGTCTACTAAATGGGATCTACATTTCTGGGTAATTTGGTAATTTTTGGAACTAGTTGGATTTTCCAACGAGTTGGGGCGGCTGGCCACCGCCTGCAGTGGTGCATGGGCCGAAACCTCACCGGACCATCTTAGGCTAATTTTGATGCCTCAATTCCATATTTGACATCTTTTTAGTGAAATTCCGATGGTTTAACATAGTTTCGTAGTTGATCGCCTATTTGGCCGCCACAGGGTCATTATATGAATCGACGATCTGACCGTTGGATCGTCACCAAACTTTAATAGGTTATTATTCGTAATATTTGAGGACATTAGGAACTGACAGATTATGATTCTGAAGTATGGATCTTTCCGAATTGGATTTCTAAGTTTGTAAAATCAAATGTTGATCGCTACTTGAAATTGCGATTGGCGGAGATCCGACCGTTGGATCGTAATGAAATTTTAGTATATTATTCTAGAAACATAATGTGGACTTTGGGAAGTTACATATCAGTATTTTCATACATGGATCTTTCAGGTTAGATTACTAGAGTTATAGACCCTTGACCTTAATAGACAGTTGACTTTTAGTCAACTAGCCCGAGTTCTTCTAGCATGTCATTGATCTTAGAGTGTTGTGGAGATTCCATGGAGCTTATTAGGCTTAGCATGATGATGTGTCTTCCTCGATTGATGTGCACCTCGATTTACTTACTGATGGCATCATATTGTGCTATACTTGTGTTTTATATGTGATTTAACTTGTGTATTGAACTTGTTTGTGGAATGTGGTTGATTTGTATGATTGGCATGTTGTGACGAAATGTGAGGGCTAGTAGTGGACTGATAACCCATCGCCATGGGGTTGTTGCTTCAAATCTTTTTTCATATACTGTTTTATTATTTCATTTCTCATTTCGTTGAGCTTTTGTAATTTGAGTACTTGCTTCTTATATTGGTTATTTGAGCCGTTGCTATATTCCTTGGACTTCCGCTCGGTTCCGTTGAGTGATCTAGAACTAGGTTCTGTTGAGTAGTCTGGTTCCCTACTCCATCTGGATTTTGTTGAGTGGTCCGGAATCCCTCATGATCCGTGATTCAGTTGACTGGTCAACAATTGCATCCCGCTTGGATTTCGTTGAGTGGTTTGATATTCATTGTACTCCACGATTTCGTTGAGTGGTCCAAAATCGTATCCACTAGGATTCCGTTAAGAGGTTCAGAATCCCTTCTACTCCGCGATTCTGTTGAGTGGTCCTGAATCGTATCTTGGTTTGGATTCCGTTGAGTGGTCCAGAATCCTGTTGGTGTCTTGGTTTCGTTGAGTGGTCTGAAACCCGATGTTGATGGATTTCGTTGAGTGGTTCGAAATCGCATCATTGAACTGATTGATTCTTTGGATTTGATTTCACTTCAGAGATGTAGGCTTCGGCCGAACTGTGTCGCTCTAGCCCTGCATTTCGATGTATTATATGTGTTCTTGATTGGTTAGCTTATTGGATGATGTTGGTTATGGTTGATATTATTATAGTAGCCTCGATGACCAAGATGACTAGAGAATATTATTGCGCTCCACTGAATGTTCCTCGAGATGTTGCATGCTCTGATGTGTAGTATTATGTAGAGACTTAGTGATTTAAGTGATGAATTTTTTAGTATAGGAAATGACGAACTACGAATGGCTAGATCCTTGTTTAGGGTACGTAGGCAATTTAACGAGGAGGTTAGATACAACCATAAGGTATGCGAAAATTTCTACGCAATTGGATCTTGAGTTGTGCTTTGCCATATCCTGGAGGCGAGGTATGTAAGATGTACAATTGTACGGGTATTTGCTGACGTCATGTGTTGATCCTGGACGTATGTCGGGATTAGGGCGTGACACAGATTTTCCACCTGTAGGCATTACATCTCCCGCCCGAAGGTAATATATAAGTATTTTGCTCGTAGACACTACATCTCCCGCCCGAAGGTAGTATAATAATTTTCCGCCCTTAGGCACTACATCTCCCGCCCAAAGGCAATATATAAGTATTCTGCCCTTGGGTACTACATCGGCTGCCCGAAGGCAATATAATAATCTTTCACCCGAAGGCACATATATATGAATATCCACTAAGCATGAAAAATCATAAACATAATCTTTCTAAAATATATCTCATCGGAGCTTAATAACTCAAACATCATATCATAAATCATATTCATAAATATCTCAGTTCACGTAAATCTGATAAGGCATGAAATTTCATAAAGCGTAAATTTAATAAATTAATAAACGTTTTATAAAACATAATCATAAAACCATGCTTTTCATGTATGCATTTCTAGTAATAAAACATGCATTTTAAAAGAGGTCCACTCACAGATACTCCGTCGTCGAAGAGTCGCTCAAACTACAGAGGAAGGCGTCGTCACTAATAAATGCATCTAAGCACAAAAAGGGACCAATTAGTAAAACCCCACTAAGATAGTTGAATTTGGAAAAACAGAGTGCGGATTTGGAATCAAGGCATCAAAATACCTTATGAGGGTCCCAGGCAAAAATTTGAAAAAGTCAACCAAAAGTCAACATTTACTGAAGTCAACGGTCAATGGGTCAACTGGTCAACAGGTCAGGTCAACGGTCAACGGGTCGTATTAGGTTAATGGGTTGGTGGGTTGGGTTTGTGGGTTTCCATTTGGGTTTTAGGTTGGGTTCCAATTGGGTTTTGGGCCAGGGACTTGGGCCTAATTACAAACTAGGTTTGGGTCGGGCTGCACAGCATAAGGGTTGGGCCGGTTAGTAACTAGATTGGGCTGTTGGGTTTAGGTAACCGGGTTTGGGCTTGAAGAGTTGGGTTTGGGCCTGGTTAAGTAATCTGGTTTGGGCTGGCTAGTTAGGCTGGGTTCAGGCGGTCAGGTCGAGTCGACTTAATTTCAGGCTGTGGGTCGGCTGGTCTCCACGAGGAATGACGCTAGAGCTCCCCGAGCTCCGATCAACCCCAAAACTCGACAACTACCTTACAACCTGTAAACCAAAATGAAGCTATAGAGGAGAGGAAGGATGTTGTACCTATCCAGTGGTCGGAGTTGGCCGGAAAACCACCCTAAAGCCGTCGGAAAATTGGGTTCGATACCCCGAGGCAATTTCTTGTTAAACCTTCATAACCATGAGTAAACAACTTACAATCTAGCTCAGAACATCAACATGAAACAGGAAAAAGAGATCTTGAGGCTTACCTAGTCGGAGATAAAGGAACTCGCCTGATTCCTTAGTTTTGCGCTGGTTCCCATGGTGCCTAGGTCTCAGCTGGAGCCTAGCACTCCGTCTGAAGATGTGTGTGGGAAAAAGTGATGGTGGTAAGTGGCGCCGTAGTTTGTGGCGTGGTGCTCTCGTGGAAGGATTTGCAGAGAAGAGAAGGGGTCGAGAAAACTGGGGAAAGTGAGGGATAGAGAGATAGAGAAGGAAAGTGACATAGATAGGGGACATGGGCCAGATTGTGGGCCCTAGTGGCTAAAGAACAAGGTAAAGGGTTTGGGCCAGGTTATTACAATCTATCCCCGTTAAGAAAATTTCGTCCCCGAAATTTGAAATAACTTGCTATACAAAAATACTCGAAGATAGGAAGAAGAAATACATATGTAGAAGAAAGCATAAAAGAAAGTGCCATTCCCTCATGATTGGATTACAATGATTTCTCTTTCATGCCTCCAAGCTCATACTTTCTTCCACCCTCAGTATAGTAGTAGTATCAAAACTATATATAAATATAGCGTCCAAAAATACAATAACGTAAGATCAAAAATAAATGTATAGTAACAAACAGTCGAAGACTTGTACCGAGTTTTAAAATAAAAAATGCAAGTGGAAAAGACTCACCCAAACATTTGTAATGCCAAAATACATATGTATAGCCAAAATAAAGTAAGTTAAAAAAAATACTTGCACTGAAAAATTTAAAACCGAAACCGAAAACGACTCTCACCTAACAACCGTAACGTCACGTACTCCGAGAAAATATGTGTCTTTGGGTCGAGCCCAAACAAAAATTAAAAAGTAACTAGTACCGTAGACGGGCCTGCTTACCTAACCCAACGAAAAAGAACTTTGCCCCTCATTGTGAAAAGTGCAATGAATGTCCAAAAACCTAAATTAGAGTTCTGGCCATTTCCTTGAATAACAGTTGCCGTTTTGAGCCATACGAAGAAACAACGTCACAAAACACCAGACTCGGAACTCTTCATGGTAAATCTGGTCAACTTGTGAAAAGGTCAAGCTACTAATGTTCCTGTTAGAATCAATACGAAACTGGGCGCACAAATTAGCCGAGTCGATCCATTGTGAACTCTTCACGAATTTAGCGAGAAACCAAGTCGAGAATGCTAAAAGAACACTCAAGAATTTAAGAGTCAAAACAAGTCCATTAAATTTAGAGTACAAGATTTCGAGATTAAAATAAACCAATATCACCATAATCTCCACAACCTCCACAGAGAGGTGTCATTAGGTTTTCAAGTTAGGATGGTAGCCTTGGACCCAAAATCGTAGGTAACATGGTTCACTTCATGCGATTCCAACCGTCGAGAGGCACAATCGTCACTCTAATATGATGCGTCAGCATGCGGTTACACATTCAATAAAGCATCACCGAAGAATTTGAAATTTCGATGTCATCGAAGAGAGTAAGAATGATGGTCAGGTGAGACAACATTTAAATTTTTAGAACTTCGTTCACACTCCACAACTCAAACAAAACTGACTTGTTTCCTAGCCAAGAAAATAAGAATAGGGCTATGGTCAAAGAATCGTTAACAACTGTCGATAGAATCGACAAGACCAAAGATATTTCGTAATTTGCAACACTTGTGAAGATTTCGATTTTCTACAGTTACAACCCTAGATTTGGTAAGAATGTTGTCCGCTATTCTCACGTCTCCCAAGAAAGGTATGCAATTTGAGCAAAGTTGACATTTGAGGAAATTGATATAAAATAGGTTGTTGATGTTTAGTAGTTTGACCTCGTGGTTTGAGTAAGCAAGAAGATTATCGATACAGCAAACACCAAGAAATCTTCTAAGGGTCCACACAAATTTCCTTAGTGAAAACAATAAGTCCTAGAATAAAGATTCTATCTCACCAAACTAAGACTTGCTAAACTACGTTTACAAGGGGTGCTTCCTCACTTCTCTAACATGAACTTCGGGTATTTCAAGCAATCTCCAAAATGTGACTATGCCCGCCATTCCAAGGGAACGCAAGTCGCAGTGTAACATCATCGTTCCAGATCTTCAATTGGTCTTACACAAACTTTAACCCACTATGATTTTTCTTGTTTCATAACACTTCTATGTAAGTCTGACTCTGTCTGCCATTCCTAGGGAACGTAAGTTGCAAAGTATCGATCCGTTGTTGCAAGTCGTCCACAAACCGTAAACATCGCCAATGAGGCACAATCTTGACACGAATTTTCTTACTTCAGATAAAAGGATGTGACAATTCACAGAATGAAGATTACACAACTATGTTGAAAATGCACCAATGAACGAATGCAGTGACATCCAAATGATATTAAAGCCGACAACTACTAGAATAAGAGACGATCCTAAGTATGCTTTGAACAAACCATGGTCTGATACCAAATTGACACCCCCAACCCCGATATTCTCCAAACACCAGGGTAGGCACGTGCTGGCCAACACCCGAGGTGATGAAAGCCATTTAATCACGCAAATGATATGAAGAAAAAATGAACGTAAAATAAAATACGTAAATTTAATCACAAACGAATATGCAAATGTGGGAACCTGTTCAAAGCATACAACTAAACAAGAATACTATAAGAGGAAAATTAGGAAAAGTACAAACAAAGGAATGGGTCATACACCGAGAGGACTCGAAGCTAGCAATGTGGGAGTGTCCTGATGCATGAATCATACGCCTTGATTCTAAGTCCTGAAGGGGGCGCAAAACAAAGCATGAGTGGACCAGGTTTGTATACATAATTAACAGTAAAACAGTTACTCATAAAACGTACTAACCCTCAAGTTTTAGTAAAACTCATATAGCTAATATGTAATAGGTTTTTCGAAAGCCCTAGCATGCCATAAAACCTTTCTTAAAACATAGATCGTATATAGTGTGCTTAATAGTGGTATCACAATCGCCCGAAAGCCCTACATCGCCCACTCGAAGGCATATATAAATATTTTGCCCGTAGGCCCTACATCACCCGCTCGAAGGCAATAGATAGATCTTCCGCCCGTAGGCACTGCATCTTCCGTCCGAAGGCAATATATAAATCTTCCGCCCGTAGGCACTACATCTCCCACCGAAGGCAATATATAAGTATTTCGCCCATAGGCAATATAATAATCTTCTGCCCGTAATCATTACATCGCCCGTCTAAAGGCAATATAATAATTTTCTGCCCGTAGGCACTACATCTCCCGCCCGAAGGCAATATATAAGTATTCCACCCGTAGGCATTACATCTCTCCCCCGAAGGCAATATAATAATCTTCCGCCCGTAGGCACTACAATCTTTCGCCCAAAGGCAATATAATAATCTTTCGCCCGAAGGCACATGTATATGAATATCCACTAAGCACAGAAAATCATAAACAATCTTTCCAAAATATATCTCATCGGAGCTCAATAGCTCAAACATCATATCATAAATCATATTCATAAATATCTCAGTTCACGTAAATCCGATAAAGCATGATATTTCATAGGGGTGGTTCGGTATAGGATACCGAACCAAAACCCTTGTCCCGATTCCCAAACCGAAATTTTCAGGAATCCCAATGTCAATACCGATCCTAAAGCAAATTTTCGGGAATCCCAATTTTCGAGAATCCCGAAATAGTTTCGGGATTTCAGGACAAATCGGGAATCCCGAAATGGTTTTGGGCTTTTGGACTAAAATTTGACATATTATGCTTCAGTCTTCTAGGCACTCTTATTCACCTCTGTAGACTTGATAATGTCAATAAACTCAAGCTGGAGAGAAAAACATAAATGTAAAAGTACTGGGATAACCGAACTTTTTTTTTACTAGGGATAAACAAACTTTTTTTTGACTAACGAAACTGGGAGATCACAATTAGTATGCATAACCTATGATCATTACCTTTAGAGAAGCTCTACCAACAAAAAATCCATCGATGTCAGGCTGACCTGCGACTTCTTTGCTGTTTGCACCGTTCACAAACCCTGAAAAAATTATCCGATTCAGCCAATTGTTGTGAAAGCGAACAGAGGAAGATAAGTTGACTCCTTATCTTTCCCATATGTACACAAGACATGAAAACTGAGTGGACTCCTTAATTCAAACACAAGACATAATGAATTCTTCGCAAGAGAACAAATATATTTATGACTCAAAATGATTTTGGCAAATGATAGCCTCTATCCGTACAACAGATCATTCTTATCCTCTAGCCTATTTCGAGTTTCGCTTTTTCACCAAAGTCCAGGTAAATTGTGTTTTAGTAAGCACCCAATCCTAGGGTTTAGGGTACAAGAATTGAGACTTGAAAAGCCATACTTAAGGGTACAAGAAACATGTATACAAAATGTCATAATGTTTCATTGTTGGGAGAGTTATACGACTTTTCAGAAAGTTAGTTGACTCTTATATTAATTCTATAGATATTATTCCTCTTGGCATGGTGGGGTGGGGGGAATACACATTAGTCAACATAAATATATTTTAGGTGCTTCAAAGTTGTAATTGAGAAAAGGATGGGATGTACAAGCAAATAAACAACAAAATGATGCGGTAAAGGTGTAAAAAGATACCTCTATAAATAATCCGGGTTGATGCAGCAACTTTAGAACTGACGTTTGCTTGAAGCAATTTCCTCAATTCATAATGCACCTGTTGTATGGAGAAACATTTGTGTGAAAAACAGACGGTGAAATAAGTTTCAACCCCTAAATTTCAAGCCCTAAATTAAACTTCAACCCCTAAACCCTAATATAGAATTCCAACCCTAAACTAAATTTCAAACCCTAAATTAATTCCAAAATTTACCTGATTTGGGGGAGAAGGGATTCGGTGCACAGTCGACGTCGAGAGACAAATGCTCATCCTCCACTGTCTGTGATGGATGAGAAGTCGAGAGAGATTGAGAGAGAGATCAGAGAGGTGATAGTTGAGAGAGAGGTGACTAGTGACTCAGGTGAGTCACTTCTGTGGTCGGATTCGAAAACGGAGAGGGAAATCGGCGATGAGGGTGGTGACGGTGATCGATGTTGAGTCTGAGGTCAGAGAGGGTGAGCGTGGCTGCGTGAGTCGAGGTATGAGTGAGTGAGTTTTGTTGTTGTGCTGAGTATGTTTGATAATACTCAACGGTTGAGATTAAATCTCAATCGAATCTGACGGCTATTAAAATTCCACATATATATTTAAAAATAAAATAAAATATTTATTTTTTATTTTCGGTTCGGTTTGGGATTACCGAAATCCTGAAAACTTGAGATCGATTCCCGTACCGAAATTTCGGGATCGGTTCGGTATTGGGTATTGAAATTTTCGAGATTTTCGGTTTGGGATTTTTTCGGTTCGGTTTCAGGAATTTTTCTGTTTGGTTTAGGATTTTTGGTATTTTTTTCCAGCCCTAATATTTCATAAAGCGTAAGTCCGATAAATCAATAAACGTTTCATAAAACGTAATCATAAAACCATGCTTTTCATGTACGCATTTCTAGTAATAAAACATGCATTTTAGTAGGGGTCCACTTACAAATACTCTGTTGCCGAAGAGCCGCTCAAACTACAGAGGACGACATCGTCACTAATAAACGCACCTAAACACAAAAAGGGACCAATTAGTAAAACCCTACTAAAATGATTGAATTTGAGAAAACGAAATGGGGATTTGGAATCAGGGTGTTGAAATACCCTTAGGGGGACCCGGGCAAAAATCCAAAAAAGTTAACCAAAAGTCAACGTTGACCTAAGTCAACGGTCAACGGGTCAATGGTCAACGGGTCAATGGGTCGGATCTGGTCAACGGGTTGGTGGGCCGGGTTTGTTGGGTTTCCATTTGGGTTTTGGGCCAGGGACTTGGGCCTGATTACAAACTAGGTTTAAGCCGGGCTGCACATCATAAGGGTTGGGCCGGTTAGCAACTGGATTGGGCTGCTGGGTTTAGGTAATCAAGTTTGGGCTTGAGGAGTTGGGATTGGGCTAGGTTTGTTAGTTGGGTTTGAGCCGGCTAGTTGGGCTAGGTTCAAGCAATCGGGTTGGGTTGACCTGGTTTCAGGCCTTGGGTCGGCCGGTCTCCACGAGGAAAGACGCCGGAGCTCCCCGAGCTCCTATAAACCATAAAACTTGACAACTACCCTACAACCCATAAACCAAAACAAAGCTACGGAGGAGAGGAAGGATGTCGTACCTATCCAGTGGCCAGCTGTGGTCGGAGATAGCCGAAAAACCGCCCTAAAGCCGTCGGAAAGCTGGGTTTGATACCCTGAGGCTATTTCGTGTTAAACCTTCACAACCATGAGTAAACAACTTACAATCTAGCTTAGAAAATTAACATGAAACAGGGAAAAGAGATCCCGAGGCTTACCTAGTTAGAGATAAAAGAACTCGCTGGATTCCTTGGTTTCGCGCCGGTTCCCATGGTGCCTAACACTCCGTCTGAGGATGTGTGTGGGAAACAGTGATGGTGGTAAGTGGCGTTGTTGGTTGTGGCATAGTGTTCTCGGGGAAGAACTTGCAGATAAGATAGGCGGGTCTAGAGAATCGGGGAGAATGAGGGAGAGAGAGAGATGGAGAGTGATAGAGAGAGATGGAGAGTGATAGGGATAAGGGATATGGGCCAGGTTGTGGGCCCTAGTGGCTCACAAAACAAGGTAAAGGGTTTGGGCCGAGTTGTTACAGGATGAGGTCGTGATCTGGTGGTTCGTCGTGGATCATGGCAACGGTGGTGTTTTACTTGTCGTGAATCTGTGCAGTGTGCACTGGCAGTTACAGGGAGAAAAACAAGAGAATGGATATACATAGTAATGTGGTGGCGCATGTGGGACTTGTGGGAAAAAAAAAGGTGGCGGGTGGTGTGGCTCCTGGCTTTTGGGCCTACTTGTGCATGCAGAGGAATAAGAGAGTTTGAGGGGATGAAAGAGTTAAGTGAGAGAGAAAGAAATAGGATGAGATGACAGAAAAATTAATGGGAGAAATGAAAGGGAAACAAGGGAGAGAGGTTAAGGAATGGGGTGTGGGCCCCACTTGGCTCACAGCCCAATCCACAAAAGACGAAACTGAAAAAAAATATCTCCCGTAAATGTGATATTACTAAATTACCCTTCACGTCCATAGTTTTGTAAACTTTTCGTCGTAACTCCAAATTCGATTTTGCTTGCGCCTACGCGTTTGTTGTAACGGGTACTACACGAATACGGTAAAATAGTAGCTCGTATACATCACGAAATCACAGTCAACAAAATAATAATCTTGCCTCTATGGGCATTTTCGTCAATTCACTCATTTAAAATTAATAAAATCGTAAAATTAGGGATGGGTTGTTACATGTACCCATTGTTTTTTATATATATATATATATATATATATAAATTGTATCCATTGTTTTTTATATAAAACGTACCACCTTTTTTCTATAAAACATACCACATTCTTTGTATGTAAAATGTACCATATAAAAATTACCAATTTTTTGTATGTAAAATGTCATTAATATATGTAATGACAAATCATGGGTTTTATTTAAATAAAATTTATGTAACAGCTCGTCCCGGAAATTTCGTACGACGGACGTGAAAAGACTAAAATGCCCTTGGACGTTAACTAAGGTACGTGTGTGTTTAAGTTTGGAAGTGGGTCCAATTATTTTGGTTGGTTGTACTTGGACCACACACACACACACATTCACCTCACTTCTCTTCCTCTCTCTCACTCCTATACTCACTCTCTCTATCGCTCAGACTTTCTCTCTCTCTCTCTCTTCCTCCTTCGTACGGACGTACCCAGAAACCTCCCCAAACCTAGCAAATCGAAGGAACCAAGGACACCATTGTGTTCCTAGTGGTGTGGTGAGTTCAAAGGTACCATTTTCAGGTTCAAATACATTCGTTTTCACGTAGAAACCTCACCCTCCGATTTGTGCATTGTTCATGCACACGTGAAATATTATTTTTCAGGGAATTTGAAGCTTATAGGAAGCTTTATGAGGTCCTAAGGAAGCTCGGAGTAGTTTGTTTGAAGATTTTGGATGTCGAAATAGCGAGATCGGGGAGTTTTCGTTTTGGCCGAAATTATCGAGGCTTTTTCCGGCGAATCCCCGGTGAGTTGAGGGTCGAGTCAGGTATGGTTGTGTTCATCTTTGTGAGATCTTCATTTTGGTATAAAGTATGTAGAAAATGGTGCAAAAATGAAGGAGAAACCATAGTTGGAAGTTTTTCCAGAAACCGGCGAACAGTCGCCCGCGACCGGCGACTCGCTGAAGAAGATATGGGAATATTCCGTCAGTTTTGACGGAATATGCTAACGGCATTAACTGACGCCGTTAGTTAATTAACGGAATATTCCTAACGGCGTTACTGTACCGTTACACGTGGCCGGTGCGTCTGGCCGTGCCTTGGCTAGCGCGTGGGTGGTCGGAAAATTTTTCTAAAAATATAGGGATGATCCTGAGATTGTGTAGATCATAGTGGTATATATATATACCCAATTTAAGCAATGTATGAGAAGTTATTTCTAAGGTTTTGATTATGTGCATTAATTAACGTTATTTCAGTTACTTCTCATATAGGCGAGACCTATCCGAATGACTTATAGGTAGGGGGTTACGACCCATCTACTTATCAGTGAGTGGACATTTGTTTTCCGTATATACCTATATGAATGAGTTTTTCCCAGAAAATCAGTTTAAGTGAAATGTGATATGAAATGCGATATGAAATGCCATGCAAAGTATCTATTTATTTATTATGCGTTATTGATTGCTTATATTAATGTTGGTGCTGAGGACGCACAGGTAAGTGGCAGGTAAGTTTATATACTAGTTGATGTGAACGAATGATGTGATGTGATGTGATGTGATATGATTAGAGCTCATAAACCTGCACACTGATATTAGTGCTCCCGCCCAGAGAGGGGCTCAGTCCTTCACGTGATGTTCACCTCCCGCACCGTATGCTCGCCTTGGATCCAAGTTAGGTGCTCAGTCCTGTCGAATAAGCCACTATAGGTGGGTTCGACTAGTAGGTGACCCGCGAATTATCGCTCAGTCTTCACGTGATCGTAGCACTAGAGCATATTAGTTTATATTCAGTGATGTTGTGCAGACCACTAGAGATGGTATTGATGTGTTTGCAGGGTATATATATGATGATATGATTGAGATAAGTATGAGCTATATGATATGATGATTGTTATGAGCTATATACAGCCGAGGGCTGAGTTGATTATTTAGTATTCAATCACATTCATAAAGTTATGCTTTGGCATTCAGTTATGATACTTTAGCATGGCATATACATACTTTCATACATACATATTTTCAGCAGGATTTTGAGAATTATATATATAAGTATATACTTTATTTATGGGAAATTATACAGGTTTTACGGCGAGGGGTTATAACTTTTGAGAAAAGAAAGGTTTTGAAAAGATTTGTTTCTGACCCACTCAACTTTGTTTTTCGCCCCTCCAGGTATTAAGTAGAGTTCGTTGGTGGCATACGAGGAGCTCATCAGATGTTCTGACAGAATTCACTTATGTAGGACCACATTCGGGTGTTATTTCTATTTAGTACTTCTGCTTGACTGCACGTAGACTTTTATGCTCTGTATTAGTGGAACTCACACTTCTTTTACACTAGTATTGCTAGTGTTTCAGTTTTAATTGATCCGTAAATTTCTATTCTTTATTGCTTTCGCACTATGCACATGGTTACGTCACTCTCACGTGACGGCCAGCACGCCCCACCTTCGGGACGGGGTGTGTCAATTTATCTTAATGACAAATCATATGTCATTAAGATAAATTATACTGCTTTATATAAGTACTAGCATTTGCCACACTTTGTGTGTATGAACACATTTTTTTTAGAAAAATGAGAAGGAGAAAGGGAGAGAGAGAGAACGTGAGGGGGAGTGGGAGGTTTTTGTTTTTTGTTTTTTTAAGTTTTAAATATTGGAGATAACATGTGGATGAGGCTTTAATAAAAAACTGTAAAATTTGGACCTATGAAATTACATTATTGCCCATCATTTTTTTTGTGTGATAGAAGACTAAATACTCTTTTCACACTCTTTTGGTTGACAAAGAGGGTTTCATTAATTAATAGAGATAATTTATTTTTTATAATTTATTTTTTTAATATTTTCATCCCACAAATGATGGATTTTATTGAAAATCTCATTAATATAAGTAACTACAAATATCAAATTTTAATTTAAAATTATAACAACCTACATATAAATGCATTATTATATTCATGTCAAGGACTTCAATAAAAAACTGAAAAGCTTGTAGGTTTTAATCAAAGAACGTTGATAAATAGGGACCCCATCTAAAGTCACCCATAAATTTATGTGTTGATGCTAGGGGATATGGTTGAACTAGAGGCTTTATCTCTTTAATTACACTTTTTTATTTCAAAAATGATAATCTTACCACCTATTTGTACAATCTCTCTAATAGAGATAAGACCCATATGTGTTTACGGGACCCACCTCATTAGAGAGATGATACAAATAATAGGACAAATAAGTGGTAAGTGTAGCATTACTCTTTTTATTTACTCAAGATGTTAGAAGTCGACATAAGGAAAAGAAAACATATAACCAACCCATGGGGAAACTTTCCAGGTCTTCACTGTCAAGCAAGGAACAAAATGCCGATAATATTGGCGATATTTCGCCGATATTATCGGTTTTTTATGAGACCGATATTTTAATAGGTATCCAACGGGTTTTCGTCAAAATATCGCGATATTTTGGAACTGTGCTGCTCGGAGAAGAACGCCGGAGCTTCTACAGCTCTGGCCGACTGTAAAAGAGGACCCTAGACTCCGATCTAGGTATCAAAATGAAATAGAAGACGAGATGAATGTTTTTATATATTCTGTTTGCCGTGAAACGGTCGGAGGTGTTCGAAAAGTTCGTCGACACCCACGGCCTCGCCGGAGATGGGTGTGCCTATTCCCGAGCCGATTTCGTCCCAAAAACCTTGCAAAAACACGATTTTGAACTTAAATTTCACATATAAGGTTCAATCTAGAACAGAAAGAGGCAAACCCGAAGCTTACCTAACCGGAGAAATTCAAGAAACTCGCTGGAGTTCCTGCGTTCGCCGAGTTGCAGAGACGAGAAGGAGAGAGAGAAAGTTGAGGTTGCTGATGATGATGGGTGTCTTCCTGAAGCAGGTGCAATGGTGTGTGTGTGTGTATGTGGGTCTCGGACCCTCGGTGCAGAGAGAAAGGAGAGAGACGGCGCCGACGAGGGAGGAGCAGAAGGCGATGTGGGTCTCTGTGCTTGTGTGTGGGAGAAGGATCGAGAGACCTCGGGTCTCTGTGCGTGTGTGTGAGAGATCTGTGTGTGTGTGTGGGAGAATGGAGAAAGGGGAGAAGGGAGCTCAGAGAAGAGAGAAGGATCGAGAGAGACTCTCTGTCTACGTGTGATGTCTGTGTGCATGTGTGATATCTGTGTGCGTGTGTGGTGGCATGTGTGTGTGTGTGTGTGGTTGGGTCATCTGACTCACCTCACCTAACAACTTTTACAATCACTTTTTACAATTTCAGACCATGGACAAAAATAATAGTGCTTTCATAATGAAACCGTATGCCACTGTGAGTCTGTGATATTCTTTCACATTCAAAACCGTGTGCCACTGTCTGTTATATTCTTTCACATTCAAAGAGGTGGAGTATCAGAGCCATTCAGAGCATTTTCGTTTCTTCTTCTTCCCTTACCCTTTTCAAAGCCATTCCAGATCCATTCCAGAGTTTGAACACAAAGGGTTCCATATTTAAGGTAAGTTTACAAACTTATATTTATATTATTGTAATTTATATAACAACAAAAAAATTTGTGTGGACTCGTATGTTAATTTTTTTAAGTAATTAATACTTGCATGTTAATTTTTGTAAGTAATTAAGTAATGTTAACAATTACATGTTAATTTTTTTAAGTAATTAATACTTACATGTTAATTTTTGTAAGTAATTAAGTAATGTTAACAATTACATGTTAATTTTTTTAAGTAATTACGTAATGTTGTATAATTATTCTCTAGGATAATTTTAATATGTTTAATGTTATTTATTATTTTATTAATATTAGGTTTTATTATCAAATTGGATTATTATTCATTAATATTAGGTTTTATTATTTCATATTATTTTTATAATTACTTAAATTTTTACAATCATTTTCTTTACTTCGTATTTAATTCTTCTGTAGAATAACTTTATTATTTAGGTTCTCTTATATAACCGTCATCACTACTATATTTTTTGGCCAAAAAATAATTGTCTAATTTTCAAGAAAAATAAATATAGGTACATTTAAGATGTCCAGTGGAGTTACTAAACGTGATCCAGCTTGGGAACATGGAGACTCAATAGACGGAAACAAACATGGCTCAATTTGCAAATATTGTGGTCGGGTAATGAAGAGTGGCGGAGTGAGACGACTTAAGTACCATCTTAGTGGATTAGATCCAGCAAAAAATGTCCAACGATGCGATAATGTCCCCCAAGAAGTGAAGGCATTCATCAGCACATTATTAAAAAATAAAAAACAGCAGAAGGAACAAATAACACATGGAATGGAAAATATTCGAGCTGGGCTACGAGGAAAAGTCATTAGCCAAGCAGTTGACAGTGATGATGATGACGATGAGGACGAATGTGATGATGACATGGGACCTGAAGAACGACGCGGTTTGAAACAAGCATTACGTGCCTCCAAACAGTCAGCATGGGGAAGAGAACACCTTCATAAAATTCCTAATAGAGCACAAGGTTCCGGGACAAGTGGTGGTGCACAAATGAGACAGGGAGGCAGTCTTAGAGAATCACAACCAACACCACCAATAGCCCTAAGTTCATATAAGTCAACCAAAGCACGTCAAAAGAGTGTTTGGAGTTATTTCATTGGAGGTAATGTGAAGGAGGGAATGGGGTGTCTAATTAGCAAGTTCTTTATCTATGAAAATGTCCCTGCTCAGAAAGCATCATCATATCATTTCAAAAATATGGTAGTGGGATGTCAACAGGCCGGTGTTGGAGTACAACCTCCCACTCCCTATGAGATAAGAAACAAATTTTTGGATATGGAGTATAAAGACATTGGCTAGTATGTTAACAAGTTGAGGTCAAAGTGGGAAACTAATGGTTGCACAATCATGTGTGACGGATGGACTGGCCCGACCAGATTGTCTATCATAAACTTCATGGTATACTCCAAGGGAAAGACAATTTTTTTGAAGTCTGTTGATGCTTTAGACCATATAAAGAACTACAAGTATATTTACAAATTATTGAGGGATGTAATCATGGAGGTGGGAGAGAATAATGTTGTCCAAGTCGTGACCGACAACGGTTCTGCATTTGTCAAAGTTGGAAAAAAGTTAATGAAGCATCATAATGTGTTTTGGACATCATGTGCAGCACATTGTATTGATCTCATGTTTGAGGCAATGGGGAAGAGAGAAAATGTTGCTACTGTGGTAAAAAGAGCTAGAACGATCACAAATTATATTTACAATCACGGTTGATTGTTGGCAAAGATGCGTGAATTTTGCAAAGGAGAAATTATTCGTCCAGCTACCACTCGATTCGCCACCAACTATATTGCATTAGACAGCCTACTTAAGAAGAAAGCAGGGTTGAAGCAACTATTCACTAGTGACGATTGGGCCAACCACAATTTGAGCCGCTCAAATGCAGGTCGTATGGTGGAAAGTATAGTGCTTGATCATGCTTTTTGGACTCAATCAGAACATGTGTGCTAAGTGTTTGAACCTCTTTACAAAGTTTTACGGATCGTTGACACAGAAGTGTATCCTACTATGGGGCAATATATGAGTTGATGCGTGTAGTGAAGGATGAATTGGAAAGAAAACATGGTGCAAGGTGGGTCATAAAGATAGTTGAAGACCGATGGTATAAAACATTATACCACGATTTGCATGCAGCAGGTATAAATTATGTTATAATTTGCAATTCATTTCTTTAGTTGCATAAGTATTATTTCTCTTATTAGAGTATGTGTTTCTTTGAACATCATATTATTTGAATCCTCGATACCAATACAGACCCGGTGTTGGAGATGATGGTACCATTATACGTGTTGTACATAATGTATACTCTAAATTAGACCCTGCATCACCAGCAGTTGGCCAATTTGGAAATAAGGTACACAATTACTTAAATTATAATAATTACTTTGTTGGATTAAACTAACACGATTTATTGAATTCAGCTAACATGGTTTAAAGATGCAAGAACTTTTGGAGAACCAACATCAGTTGCTGCTAGAACAAAAATGTCTCCTAGTGAGTGTAAACATATTTCACTATAAGTTTATAATAGAATTTGTTGGAGTTATTAGGCTTATCAACATTGTTTTTCATTGTAACTGAATGGTGGATCATGTATGGGACCGATGCACCAACTGTGAGAAAGTTAGCAATCAAGGTATTATCACAAACAACTTCCTCATCTGCTTATGAAAGAAATTGGAGCACATTTGCACTTATACACACAAAGCAAAGAAATAGGCTGGCTCATAGTAGGTTGGAAAAATTAGTTTATTGCTACTACAACATGAAGCTTCAAATTCGAGATAAGGAAGCAGAAATAGCTCATGTCGACCGTGGTGACCCACTAGATGTGTTTGATATTGTTGCTGAAGATGATGATACAGAGGGTAACCAACTTTATCAATGGATTAGACCTTTTCATTTAGATGATGATGAAGGCAACCCAGCTCCCAGAGTTGCTGAAGAAGAATGTAATGAAGGGATAAATGTAGAAAGAGTATTAGAGGAGGAGGTGGGATCTAGCAGCGCTGACTCTTTGGAAGAACTTTTGCGCCCAAGACCAAGAAACACTGGAATTCCACCTTCTTCCAATCCTACACAACCACAACATCGTGCTGATACTAATGGCAGCTCTAGTACAAGATTAGGAGACTCACCTACCACTGGAGGTGGGAATGATGAAGGATATAGTGGAGCTGGAGGTAGTGGTGGTGGATATGGAAACTATGTTGGACCACCTCCCGGATTTATGAGCCCCTTCACTGGTGAGACAAACTTCACGCATGCAACACAGGATGATGACCATGGCAGTAGGCGGGCAGGACCAGGAATTGGTGCCATAGGGAATGACTATACTCGTAGAGAAAGAGGCAATGGGATTTTGTCAAGTCAAGAAGATGACTCGTTATCTAGAACTTCGGACTCTGTTGGAGTGAGAAGTAGTAACTATAGTTATACTCATAACCAACCATTTCCCTACCCTGCATATCCCATTCCTGTTGGGATGGAATCGAGCGACTCATGGAAACAATCCGAGACTCAATCTTCAAATGATTTTGCTTATGGACAACGTCAACCAATCTCGGATCCATATGGGTGGCATGTTAACAATTACATGCAAACCTATTTTGGGGATTTATCATTTGATAACTACTCTTCACAATACACTCACTCTACACATAGAGATGATGAAGATAGTGAAAAATTTAAACCTCATAGGAACTCTATGTGGTACTAAGTCACTCATGTATCTTACCATGCAATGTATAAAGTGTAAAATATTGTACTAATTCACTATATATAAATGATTATGGTGTGTTTAAACTTCTTTCATTAATTACTACATATTTTCTACACTCACAATGTTTGTCAGCTCGCTATATAATCAACTTGATAATGTTAAATCCATCATGCAATGCATTTCCTTTCAATTTTTTGTAATAAACTAATAGATAATTGACTAAATAAACATCTTGCAAAGTTTCAATAAAAATTTCCAAGTTTTTCTTACAATTTCCGTGGTTTCCATATAATTTTTATCGATATCGATATTATCCCGATATTTCCATCGATATTTCCGTGTTTTCGGACTACCGATATTTCCGATATCATCGATATTTAATACCTTACTGTTAAGCACGGGCAGTGGTCATGTCAATAATTTCATGATTGACATATTTCCCTACGTTTGGTGATGTGAAATTAAATTGCACTCAAACTTAAACCCTATCAATGTAGTATGTGTAAGTAGGGATCGTTCTAGCCGGGGATTAGAAGGGATGCTAATCTACGCAAATCTGACTCAAAAACACAAAATTAAACTTAAAAACACTTAACTAGACTCTAAAGACTCAAAACAACTTAAAACAGCACAAAACTAACAACTAGACTCAAAACAGCCTCTAGGGAGTTATTTGGACGAATTCTAACTTTAACTTGACTCAAAATGCTAAAATACACAAAATTAAACAGATTCTAACTAAGTTAACACAAGAAAATAATGGGGATTGGGTTTTTGACGAATTTAAAACTAAAAACAGAAACTTTGCATAAAAAGAACAAACTTTAGAAAAACGATTTTGATGAATTACGAAGGGTGAAGGGCTAGTTAGAGGGTCCTTCTCCACACATGACATGCATATAAACCAATTTCCAGTTATTATTCCTTTAGACATGAATGACAACACCCCAAATTAACTGTGACAGCACAAATTAACCATCAGATTTTCCTTAGTTCATTGAATTGAATGGAAGACGCATTACAACCAAATTATCCTTATCAAGTCTCCTAACTGATAGAAAACATATCAAAGGTCATTACATTCTTTGAAAATCATAAGTGTTGACTAGGCATTCGTAACTATGACAGCATGATACTCTTGCCTAGGATTTACTTAACATGATTGTGACTAGCAACCTTTACTACTTGTGAATATAAGTTCATAACGATTAGGTGAAACTCCCTTATACTCTAGCATCAAATTCATGCATGCAAATTAAGTGTCGACCCCCAATTAACACACACAAACAAGTTTTAATAACTCAGTTAAGCAAATCACATTCTAGTCTTAAGAAACAATAACTGGATGTAATCAATTCATATATAACATATAATCATGGCTTCAAATTCACCTCTAACTGTAAAGAAATTAGTTCCTCATGTTCACAAGCAAACAAAGAAAACTTAAATTAAACATTAAAAACAAAGGATAGAATACACCTAGAAACGCTCCAGATTTCTTCCTTCCTTGCAAGGCTGCGGCACAAGAGTGTGTGGTGGATGGATGTAGGTGACTTATGGTAGAGGGTGGTGGTGTTGAATGGTGCAGAAAATATGTATATATAGGGAGAGGGTGCGGCACCAACAAGTTATGTAGGAAAAGGATTACAAAATGTAGTTTGTGTAGGAAAATAAAATCACAATCCTAAGGGGAAAAGGTTTATGTAATCCTAGCAGGAAATAGGACATCTAGAAGGCCAAAAACCAAAGGGAATTAGGAGAAAGGTGCGGCTGGATCATGCATCTAGAAGGCTTGGGGCGCCACCTTTTTAGGGACTTCTAGAAAAGGGTGTTATTTGGCTGATTTTGGGGTTTCTAGAATGGGATAGGTGCGGCACCTTTGTAGGAGGGGATAAGGTTCCTAGAAATCAGGTTTTTAGGTCTCCTAAACTGAAATTGAATCCCTTTTGCAATAGGAATTAGGTTTGGATAAGATAAGGATAAGATAAGGTAGTTGGATAAGATAAGGTTGGATAAGGTTTTGGATAATTCTCCTTCTTTGTAGCTGATTCCTTATCTTCTTTGACTTGAATTTATTTCTTCAATTCTTTTGCACATTCCTATCCTCTCTTGAACTTCAAATTCGTCCATCCATCATACTCCAATCTTGTGATATCCATTCCAAGCCCAAAACTGCTCTAAAATGCTCCAAATTGCATCTTTTTGCCAACTTTGCTTCTAGGACCTATAAACACACGAAAATGACTTAAATCGCTATAATAAGTAGAAACTAACTAAGAAAATGCAAGGAAACAAGCTAACAAAGTCGCATAAATATGCTCCTATCATTTGGTTTTGAAGAAATGCATAGACCAACCAACCTACATTTTAACATCTTCCCATCATCAACCAAAAAAATAAGTAAAGAAACCCATTTCCATATTCCATATGCAAAATATTGCATTAAGGGAGTGAATCCACACTTTTTGTGAGCATGCAAGGTCAGATAAGAATGTAAGGGCCTGTTTGGTGGGCCAGTTGGAATATATGTTGTGACCAATTAAAATGGACTTGAGTCCACTCTGTTGTTTGTTGTGTCAAACTATGAGATGGACTAGATTATACATGATCGGTTATGAATCTAGAATATAGTGGGCTATCTAACTTATTCTATTACACAGGTTACAAGTCTTGTTTTACAAAGCCTAACCTATCCTTGATGCCCATTCCTATCTAGCCCACCAAAAAAGCCCTAAGAGTATAAAAAGAAAGTCCTTTTGTGATTCCCTAATATATGGGGGATATATATCTATCGGGATATATATATATATATATATTAATTGTATTTTTCATGTAAGTTTATGAATATATAGATAAATTTGTGAAATTTTATCATGTCAGTTGCATTGTGAGGATATGTTCATATATATATATATATATTAATTGTATTTTTCATGTAAGTTTATGAATATATAGATAAATTTGTGAAATTTTATCATGTCAGTTGCATTGTGAGGATATGTTCACGACACTTTGTAATTGCATGCCTAATTAACCCTAATTAGCCCAATAAAACAGGTCTTTTGCAAGGTATCATTCGAGTTGCATTGCGAGGATAATAAGTTCATGACAAGAAAATGGCATTGTAATTGCATGATGTTCAAGTTTAGAAGGGTCTGTTCGGTCCCAGCTCAATCTCCACCCCTCCAAAACCAAATTGAATTCCATGGCTGTCTATCTATACTGATCGTTTTTCCCCTCTTCACTGAAGGCGCTCCGAGATGTTATCAAGATAAGAAATGATTACCTTTCATTGGACAGAGAGGTGACAAGCCTCTTGAGTAATAACAAAACGGTTGATTCTAAAAAGGAAGAGTGCTATTTTAAATATTTTAAAAGGACACTTTGTATCCAGTCCTTAGTTGGTAGAGATCTTTGACTGAAATCATGGAGTTCCTGCAAGTCTTTTAGAAAAGCCACCTTCTTAGCGTGGAAGTCTTCGAGCTTTTCAGAATCAACCGTTTTGTTATTACTCAAGAGGCTTGTCACCTCTCTCTCCAATGGAAGGTAATCATTTCTTGTCTTGATAAAATCTCAAGCGCCTTCAGTGAAGAGAGGAAAAACGATCGGTATAGATAAACAGCCATGGAATTCAATATGGTTTTGGAGGGGTGGAGATTAAGCTGGGACCGAACAGACCCTTTTAAACTTGAAGTTCATGCAATTACAATGCCATTTTCTTGTCATGAACTTATCCTCGCAATGCAACTCGAATGATACCTTGCAAAAGACCTTTTTTATTGGGCTAATTAGGGTTAATTAGGCATGCAATTACAAAGTGTCATGAACATATCCTCACAATGCAACTGACATGATAAAATTTCACAAATTTATGTATATATTCATAAACTTACATGAAAAATACGATTGATATATATATATATATATATATATATATATATATATATATACATATATCTCCCCCACTTATATTAGGGAATCACAAAAGGACTTTCTTTTTATACTCTTATGGCTGGGACACTTTGTATCCGGTCCTTAGTTGGTAGAGATCTTTGACTGAAATCTTGTTGTTTTTTATTTTTTGATCAAAGTCCCTGGAATTGTCCACATCAGCATTTTATTGTCAATATATTTCCATGCCAGCTTTCTTTTTATTTTACTAAAATAGTTAATTATTGTAATTTTTTTTATCCCCGGTATATTTTTATTTCACGACTTTTACGCCTCCAACGCCTCTTTTGCTTGCCGAACTGACTTCACGCATCTGTTCCACCAAATAATCACGCTATTTTCTTCAGTTTCTGATTTTCGTAACTGCAAATTCCACTATAATATCACTCCCATTTTCAAATTCATCATTATTATCTTTGATATGAATCCTCAAATTCAATTTTCGGCAAGATTTGAGTCAAAATCATATTTTTTTTCCGCAGGCATTCGAACGAGCGCAATTTTTTGTAGGGGGACTTGCAGACCCAACGACCCTCACGAGCTAAAATTCGAGGTATTTTTCCATTTTTTGAAATTACACCCATAGTGATTGATGTTATAATCTTTGTACCATATTTACGAGAACGTAGTATCGTTCACAATTGATTTTGTATATATTAATGATTATTTTACGATTTTTTTGGTCACGTATTGGGGAACTTCAATGATTTCATCATGTACCTTATGGTTTTGCAGTGTTTTTCTGGTGTATACCAAGTGTTTGTCGAAATGTTCGAATGAGAATTTTTGTTTAGGCAAGGATACAAACTAGTTGGCAGGGGGTACAATGCAATATTTGTTTAGTTGGGGCAGTAGATGGCGTGGATATATTCTCAATGTTGGGAGTATAAATTCATTTTACTAAAATTGACAAGTAGGGGTACAAACTAGGTGGCATGGGGTACAATTCAATAGTTATAGTGTTGTAGCTAGCATTGTATGAGGGGTACATTCTCAATGTTGGGAGTATGAATTCTTTTTACTAACATTGACAAGCAGGGGCACAAACTAGGTGGCATGGGGTACAATTCAATATTTATAGAGTTGCAGCTAGCATCCTGCAAATGGGTTAAGTTTATTGGGTTTGGGTCGGGTTGAACCCGACCCGTTAAGCTAACGGGTCACTCGAACCCAACCCGTTAAGCCTAATAAGTCACCCGTTAACATTTTTTGTTCTTTTTGTTTTTTGTTTTTTTAACATTTTGCATTCCAATACAAATTACACATCTTTTACCCAAAATTACAAACATTAACTATTAGTCTAACATCTTATATATATATATATGTATGTATGTATGTATGTATGTATGTATGTATGTATGTATGTATGTATGTATGTATCAAACAATCTTCCAAATCAACTAATTAATAAAACTCCATAAGAGTTTTACAAAATGTGAAGCATAGCTATACATTAACTTGGCAAGATCGCCAAGTCTGCAGGGAGTATTTTCGAGAGATGCAATGAAAAAACCCTTGAGTGCTTGGAGGGAAGAGAGCTTGTCAAGCCTCTTTGGCATCTTTTCAAGAAAGTAACACCCTGATAAATCCAAATGTGTGAGCTTCCTCAATGATGAAATGTTTTGAAGGCAACGTCTGCAAGTCAAAACATGCTCTGAGGTCAAGAATTTCAAGGCTGTTGAGATTAAGGATAGAACTTCTATCATAGAAGAAGAGAGTTGGGTAATTCTTGAAATCCGAGTACGAAACAAAACCCACAAAAAAGAGACAACGAAAGCAGCATGAAACAAAACCCCAAATTGATGACATGGGCAAGCATTAATTTCATTCCAAATTCCAATCAATAAAAATCCACACTTTCAGAAGAACCCAGAAACAAAAACATAAGAAATCGGATCCAAAACAACAAAAAATCCATATTTTAGAGAGACAGAGACAGAAAGAGACAGAGAAATAGAGGATTACCAGGAGCAACCTTGAGGACGGACAAAAGAGGAGGGCAATCGATTGAGATGCAATTTAATCCTGTTGAAAAAATGCTAACTTCATTAACATAAGAAGAACAAAAAAGATAAGAAATCCTGTTGAAAAAAAGGCTAACTTCGTTAAAATTTTGGATCCGATTATGTTCAAAAATTTAAAAAAAATTTCCACACTTTCAGAAGAACCCAGAAACAACAAAAAACCCATATTTTAGAGAGAGAGAAAGGATTACCAGGAGCAATCTTGAGGAGGGACAAAAGAGAAGTTGCAAGAAGATGATGAGGGAGATAACCGGAGGTTCGGAGCCAGAAAGGAAAGAGCACATCGGTCTCTTGGAGCAACGGCGTGCGCAAGAGAGATGGACTGAGGTATACGGGTTTTCTATTAGGACTATTGAAATTACACAAAAGTTCTCAATAAACGGGTGAAACGGGTGATTAACGGGCTTCGCGGGTTCACCCAAAATGACCCGTTATTTAATGGGTTGACCCGTTAACCACCCGACCCGTTTATCACCCACCCGAAAATTAATTTTAACGGGTCGGGTTGAAAATGCCAGGTCATTGTATGCAGGGGTACATTCTCAATGTTGGGAGTATAATATTTACAGAGTTGCAGCTAGCATTGTATGAAGGGTACATTCTCAATGTTGGAGTATGAATTCTTTTTACTAACATTGACGAGCATGGGCACAAACTAGGTGACATGGGGTACAATTCAATATTTATAGAGTTGCAGCTAGCATTGTATGTAGGGGTACATTCTTAATGTTGGGAGTATAAATTCTTTTTACTAACATTAACAAGCACGGGTACAAACTAGGTGGTATAGGGTACAATTTATTATTTATAGAGTTGAAGCATTGTAAGCAGGGGTGCATTCTCAACGATGAAATTATTATTTCATTTTACTAATATTCAAAAGTGTGTATGGCCCTTTCACCAACTTGAAAATTTTGATAAACGATGGGATTTTGAATTAATTTTAGGTATATTCTCAACATCTTGACAACTTTTTTAAACTTGTTAATGTTAGTAATGGTGTCAGTGCATGGCCTATATTGATGATGTAGTTTGCACCTACACTCACGAAAAGTGTAAGGGTAGATGGTTCGGGTACATTTGTGTTGTCTGTGGGTCTGATTTGGTACATTGTTACTATATTGTTCCCTTACCAATATGTTACATAAATACATGTGGAAGTTGGACACAATAATGTGATGAAGATTTGGGCAAGAATTTAAATGTTTTTGTTTTGGATAGGTACAGGAAACTATAAGGTATCGTTCGAGCCTTCTTCATTTTGCTAAGTTGTACTCGAAAATGGAAGGATTTATTCAAGACGGGCATGACGAAGAGATGAAAAAAACACCATTTTGGAACTTGTTTAAGACATATCATGATGGTCATGTTACATTTGAGTTTTGCAAAAAAACTGACACAGATGTTGCTAAAATAATAAAGTAGTACAATAAAGATATGAAGTTCTTTGTGTTTTGGGACATTTACGCAAGGTTAACACCAAGTGATATAGCTGCAATTCTTGGCTTGCCTAACATGGGTTCCATACTTAAGCACACCGATATGAAAGGTGTGAGAGTAAAACACACTGCATTTATGAAAAGGTATTTTTGCATTCAAAATGATCGGGTTACAAAAAGTGACGTTGAGGGCGCACTTATTAAATTAGTTACGGGAGATACAGAAGAAAGTAAAAAGGATTTTGTAAGATTGGTATGCCTATATTTCTGCAACTCTCTACTATTCTCCAACACAGCAACACATATTTCATGGACCATTGTAAAATTATGCGAAGACCTTGATCAAATTGGTGGGTACAATTGGGTAGCGGCTACTTTTGACTGTCTGTTCAATTCACTTCACATGACAGTCAACCCGAGTTCAATTAACAGTTGTGTGGTTGCATTATTGGTAAGTGACTTCATATTGAAGCAATTTTTTGGGTATATTTATAGTTAATTTAATGTCTTATTATTAATATGGTTGTGAAACAGTTTTGGGCTTGCGATAAAACGGGATTGTGTAACAAAATTGCTGGAAGGGAAAACATCTGCTTGAGCTTTTTAAGGTGGAGCATGACAGATTTCCATGAAAAGCTTATAGTAATAGATCTTGCCACTATGAAGGTATAGCAATTTTTTTGTTATCATTATATAAAAATCATTCGAGTCAAGTGACATTGTTTATTGATTCTACTTGTAGTCACACGTAAACCACGAGATGATGCTTTATGCATATGCAGATGATGAGAATGTACCCATAAAACTAGATGATATGCACGAACAAACTGTCAATAAGGAAGATGAAGACCACGCCAATCCACATAGTCCAGCAACTAACGTTGCTGAATTTGATGCTCCAAATTGGCAACTCATTGCAACACAAGATTTTTGTTCCTCATCATCCAAGTTTTATTTTCCTCGAATGTCAACCCACTTGTGATTGCAACAAATGGGATGAATGACAGTGCAGCGGAAAAGAGTAACTTGCCGTCTAGAATGAGTGAAATAAACATTAGATGTGAAACAGCTGAAATAAAAGTGGATGTACTGACAGAGTCATTGATTATTGTTGATAGTGATTTAGAGGCTACACGGGTACAAATAGATAAACTAATTGAAGAGAGCAAGAAATTGAAAAAACAGTTGGCTGAAATACAGAACATGGGTTCATATTCATCAATACTTACATAGTGCTTCATGTACAGATGAATCAAAACAAGAGAATGCACGATAAGGTGTGGGCTACCTGATTTTAGCTATGGAAGCACTATTAAAAAGCGAAATACTAGTATGAAATAGGTAAGAAACTCATTTGAGTGCAGTGTTGCAGCCCATGATGTCAATCGAAAAAGGGTAAGAGTTGACACATAAAAGATTTGTAAAAAAAAGAATGTGCAGAAACCAATTCCTATGCAAACAATGCTTGAAAATTCGAAAGAGAAAAACACCTTTTGCGATAGTGCTTCTGAGACTGTTGATAAGCATCCATTGGTACAACAAAAGCGTGTTACTAGTGATGAAGGTGAGAACTATGACATCGATGTTGTTAAAAACATATTTGAACTTAAAAAAACGGTTGTGGGTCCATACTTTGATGATGATGACTTCAACAGGCTCGAGAAATTTATGAATAATGAATATTCAGGGTAAGAAACCTACAGTTAATAGTTGCTAATTGTAATATGTATTTTTATTTCTCTTTTTGGTACGTTGTTGATTGTTCGAGCGTTTTTATCAATAGTAAATTTTTCTATATTTTCAAACAAGACTGCATTATGGAAAAGTGATCGAGCTATCGTCGTACATAAAGATATTCTGTTCTTACTCACTAACAAAGCAATCACTACAAATGTAAGAGTAATAAAAACTTGTTTGGAATACTAATGTATTTAGTTTCGTATGTGTTTTTGAATAATGTTTTGATTTTGTAGACAATTGATGCATATGGAGATATCTTACACATGCACCAACCTAATGATAAGAAGATACAGAAGGAATCATATTTCATGTCTGCAAATATATGGGTTAGTATAGATATTTAGTTGTTTTCAAATTTTTAGTATTAACTTTGTATTGGGTGAAATGGGTCCATTTTATTTTATCATTGTCATGCCTACATGATTTCAAGATCTCCAACAACCTAAAGGCTCTTGAAACATTTCTTTATAACCCATTGCTTAAAGTGTTTGGTAAGTATGACACCATATTATTTCCCATAAGGCATGGTTTTGAAGACCACTACACATTAGCTCTACTTGACACCATAGAAGGGAAGCGGTACTATTACAATCCAAGCCTTCCGAAAAATGGAAATTTGCATAATCCATGCTTTAACGATGCTGTGCAATTTGGTAAGTTTATTTGTTTTCACACGGAATGAGTACTATAGAATCAGTAAACTTGAAATTTTCACACTACATCACCCACCTATATGTATCAAAAAACATTTATGTCATTACTTTTTTTATTTTTTTATTTACGTAGTGGTTGATTCATCATTATCCTTGCAAAGTAAGATGGTGATGGAGTTCCTAAAACATCATCAAAAGCGTTCAATATTTGTACTTCGTGAGGGAGTTATTGTGAAGGGTTTATTCCACCCTGATAGTGGTGTGATGGAGGGGAAAATGTACCCAATGTCAAATGATGAAAAACTTACATTTCAAAGTATATAAGATATCCACATTGATTGGCCAATGGTGCTTGTCTGAAAGTGCCCACAACAAGCTCCAGGCTCGTGAGTACATTAACGTATTTTGTCATTCCTATTAGTTTGTACTTGGAAAATATTCATATATTAGCTTAACACTTTATGAGGATGATGAATATGCAAGCTTGATTGTGGCGTCTCAGTGTACAATGTTATATAATATGGAGCACATGTCAAAGATGTGGCCAATAATGGAAAAGTTTGAAGAGGATGAATTGCTCGAGTATTTAGCAACATGTGTGGGTGCATTTTTGAACGATGAATCTAATTGGTCGCATGCATAGGCCACCAACATGCAGTCATGAGTATGAATCTAATTGGATGTTTTTCTTTTTTGGTAAAAGATATGATGTACTTTGTGTACTTTATGGGTTTATTAGATTGTTTTTTGTTTGAGGAACTATTGAAATTTGAATCCAACTAATGTGATTGTATTTAATTAGTTCATGTTCATGAGCAAGCTGCCTTTTTTTTTCCTTCATAAACAAAATGAAAATCAATTATGAGAGATACAAAGCAGGGGTACATTCTTAACGATGGGATTATAAATTTATTTCACTAGTGCATTCACACTTGTTAATGTTAATGTATTCTCACCATCTTGAATTCATTTCACTGCTACATTCTCACTTGTTAATTTTTGTTTAGCACTTCTTGAAAACTTTTCTAAACTGGTTAATGTTAGTTAATCATGTTAATTTGCACCCACACTCACGAAAAATGTGAGGGGTAACATGAGGTATAGTTCGAGTGTGGGTGTTAATTCCCAACCTCAATCGGTACATTCTCGACATCTTGAAAACTTTTATAAATTGGTTAATTTTAATTAATGGTGTTATTTGCACCCACACTCACGAAAAGTGTGAGGGGTAACATGAGGTATCATTCGAGCATTCTTCATTTTGCTAAGTAAAGAGCTTGGTAGCTCAAATTCGAACCAAAAATAAAGGGGGATCTAAAGAAAATGCACCTTCAACAATGGAAGGAAAAGTTCTTTGAACTAAAAAACTAAAAAAAATGTAGCCAATGCAAACAGTATTGTACCCCATGCTCTGTAGCTCAACTTCTAAATTTCTAAATAAAAACGAACCAAATTTGAATACATAGAATATAAGCAAAATTGTCACACCAAGCTCAAATTGTGTACAACTTAAATGTAAAAATATTATGCAAAGTCTGAATAACAATGGAAGTAGTAGCATAAGCTTATATTAGAACTGAACAAGTCCTCTGATTATGATGGCCCAATTGATGACACCGACCACACTCTAATGGTCTTGCTTCCTCCCCAGTAGATTTGATTCTCTTGATCCTTGGTCTACCAGGTTGCTTCCTTGTTTTAGGAGGTTTCACTATAAATTTTGTATCTTCACTCATAGGAGGCTTATCTATTTGAGGAATAGGTTGAATTGGAAATGAATATGAAGACTTGTAGTAATCAGTGCTGAAATAAGCCTCAATGTAATCAAAAGGATTTGCACCATTTTTCAAGATTGCAACAAGTTCATGTGAGCAAGGTAAGACTTTTATCTGCCATTGTTGACATGAGCAAATTTGACTTTCCAAGTCAACCATCAATGAAGTATCATCGGTTTGCACTTTGATGCGAAATATATAAGCACACAAATTAAACCCTCTTTTTATCAATTGTAGCAGAGTATGTAAGTAGGGATCGTTCTAGACCGGGGATTAGGAGGGCTTGCTAAAACCTCTAAACTGACTCAAAAACATAAAAACAAAGTTAAAAACACTAATCTAGACTCAAAGAATGCAAAACTATACTCTAAAACACTAAAACAAACCAAAAGACTCAAAACAGCAAACAAACACTCAAAACTGCCTTAAAACCACTTTCTGGGCAGTTTTGAGCACTAAGGAAGAATTTGGACGAAAACAGTTTATAACTTGACTCCAGACACTTAAAAACACAAACTAAATTGATTTCTAACTAACTTGACTCAACAAAGTAAAGGGGGAATTGGTTTTGACGAAATTGAAAACAAAACATAAACTTTGTAAAACAAAACAGATTGTAAAACGAAATTGGTTTAAATCAATGGATGGAAGGCTAGCTAAGGGGTTCTTCTCCACACATGTCATACTTGCATACAAAAAGATTTCTAATTGCTTTTCAATAAACCATGGATTCTCAACGCCCCAGATTAACTGTGAATTGCACTAATTAACCCTCAGATTTTCCTAACGTTATTGAATTGGATGATTGCATACGACAACCCAAAACATTCCCCACAAGTTCCCTACATGAATTGCATAATAGAGATACAAGCAAGAATCATTAAGTTCTATGAAAACCATAAGCATTGACGAGGCATTCGTTACTATGAATTGCATGAAACTTATGCCAAGAATTTACTTAACGCGATTATGATCAACACCCTTTACTACTTGTGAATATAATTCTTTAACAATTAGGTGAAACTTCCTTATATCCTAGCATTAGATTTATGCATGACAATTAAGCGTGCACTCTCAACCAACACACACAAATCATTTTAATTCAAATAGATAAGTAAATTGAATTCACAACTTATGAAACGCAATTAGAGGTAATCAAGTCATATAGCAAGCATAAACATGGTTTCGAATCACCCCCTAGCCAAGGGGGTTTAGTTCCTCATACGTACAAAACAAAGCGTATTGAATTTAAACATTGAAATCAAAGGAAAGGAAACACCTAAAACTTCCAGCAATTCAAACTTAAATGGCATGCACGTCCCAGGGCTTCTTCTCCTCTTCTTTGCTGCAGCACAAGGTCTAGGGACAGATTTTGGGGGTTATGAATGGTGTAGAAGGCTGGGTTAATGGCTAGGATGGATGTATGGTGCGGCAGGGAGTGAATTAGGTCAGAAACTATGGAGAATGGTGAAGGATGGGTGCGGCAGAGAGTGGTGGATGATTTCTGGCGTGAATGATGTATATGAAGGTGGTGTAACCTGCGGCAAAGGGTGGAGAAATATATATATAGGCACCAAAAACCCTAGATGAATCAGATTAGGACTTCTAGAAAGCCAAATCCATCCAGAAATAGGTTTAAAACAATCAGATTTCTCATGGGAAAGGGCCTAAGGTGCGGCACAATAGGATAAGGGCAGGGAATGCCTTGCAAGGCAAGGAAAAAGGATTCTAGAAGGAAAGGAGACGCCAGATTTATAGGGTTCTAGAAAGAATGTGTTTTGTGGCAGATTTTGGGGCTTCTAGAGGGATTTGGGGCGCCACTTTTGTAGGGGAATGGATAAGACATCTAGAAATCAGGTTTTAAGTCCCCTAAACTGAAGAAAACAGGTTAGGATAAGATTAGGATAAGATTGGATAAGGTAAGGTAAGATAGGATAAGGATTGGATAAGATAAGATAAGATAAGGTTGTTTTAGATAATGTTTTGGATAATTCTCCTTCTTTTGAGCTGATTCCTTATCTTCTTTATCTTTGACTTCTTTCTTCCATCTTCCTAGCTGATTTCAAGCCTTTATATCTTCAATTTCGTCCATCAACTTGCCTCCATGCTTGCACTACCCCATCTTGGCCCAAAAATGCTCTAGAATGCTCCAAATTGCTTCTTTTTGCATACTTGCCCTTAGAACCTGAAAATACAAACTAGCTTAAAAGACTACTTTAACTAAGGAAAAACAACATAAATGCACAAGAACAAGCTAACTAAGTTGCATAAATATGCTCCTATCAAATTCCCCCACACTTAGCTTTTGCTAGTCCTCGAGCAAAACGAAACAAAGTAAACAAAACGAAACAAAACAAGTATAACACAACCTAAACCTTCCAACAATTGTCTCAGGGATTTCCAATGCACATGACATGTTAAAAATCATCATTCCCACAGATTTTGGCCATCCTTACGCTTAAGCACATACTTAATTATAGTCACTACTTACTAGTTCACAAATAACCAATTAAAACGATGTTTTGAATGTAGTAACATGCCTTAGAGAATTCCCTCAATTCCTTACTAGATATGCACTCTATTTTCACTCAAATTTTCTGACTACACACCCTACACTAGGTATATGTGAGAAGATTGATGTAAATATGAAAACGAACACTCACATATGTTTATAACAAAGAAAGCAATTTCTGGAGTTAATAACATGTTTAGATATGATCTCATGAATGGAATGCTACTACTTAGATGCGAGAACCAGTGACACCATATGCTCAAACCAAATTCAAACTCTACAAATTGAAACACACAACACTCAAGATTGAAGTATAGGGTTGTAACGGGGCTTGGGGAGTGTTGGCTAACAATGAAAGGATAGGAAAAACAAACGTTCTTAAAGCAATAGTAAGCAAAATAATGAATATGACACTTAGAACTCCCTTTAGCATGCAGAAATCAACTTTTAAACACAAAGGGAAGATTCAAGCAACAATTAGGGCCGGATTCAATGTTTTGGACCCTTCCTTCAACAAACAACACTTGAGAACTCTTTTTCACATCTTTTCAACTCCTTTTTCATTCTTTTCACAACTTTTTCTTTTTTTTCTTTCTATTTTCCACGAATTTTTCTTCTTCTTTTTTTTTCTTTCTTTTTTTTTCTTTTCTTTTCCGTGCCTCATTCAAGCCTTTGGCACACCCACAACAAAACTCATTTCCCCCACACTTGTTTTCTGCCAAACAGTGATCAAAAGGAATTCATATTGAGTCATGCATTACTATGCTTCAAGAACAAAGGTATGGATGATCCTAATCTAGGCTAGGTGAGGATAATGTGGGTTAACAAAGAAAAATAGGCTAAATATGGCTCAAAGTGGTTAAAACCTACAAAACACAATGAAATTGGGAGATACGGCAATTTGGCTATGGTGGTCACTACACAACTTCATCTTGAATATGTGTTATGCACATCAATAACATGCTTTGAATGAAACGGGTATGAGTTCTAGTATTTGGAACTAAATAATGAAACGCCTTCTAAGTAGCAACCAAGCAAAGAATAATGAGATCATGCAACGACTTTAGAAAACAACAAATGCACAGATTTTTAACCCTCCAAAGAACGTATTAAGCTCAAGTTTCTCAGGGTTGTAGCGTTAGTTTGAGATTCTTCCTTCAAGCATGTTACAAAAACTGATTTTTCTTTTATGATTGCATGTGAATTCATAAGTTATAACCACAACCAAGCATAAACCAAAGAGCATCTCAAACTTCAATCCATGTTTACAACTCTCTTTAACAGTCATGCAATTAAAAACCAAATCCTCATCATTGTGTTGGAAGGTACCCTAAGACACAAACAAACACACAAAAACAACTCTTTTTTGGGTTTTTTTAAAACAATTTTTCAAATTTTTATGGGATTTTCGGATTTTTGAGTCAAAACAGCTTTAAAACACACCAAAACAGCTTAAAAACACTTAAAAACAGCAAGGAACAACATTAGAAGTTATGAGTGATAAAACCCTACGAAATTGCATAAAAAACACTTTGGTTACCCCCCCACACTTAAATCAAACATTATCCTCAATGTTTCAAGCATAACCTAACATAAATAAACAAACAAACAAACAAAACAGCAACTAAACTAGAAACAAGGCAGAAACGAAAACAACAACAAAGAGAAGGGTTTAGGAACTCAAATCTGGAATTGGAGTGCTCCCTAGGTCTTCCTTTGTTGAATGCATGGGTTGCCTCCCAAGTAGCGCTTGCTTTAACGTCGTACAGCCGGACAAAGAACCTAATCACTCCAGATTGGTACCCACGGCATCCAAGGAGATGTCATCCACGGTTTGCTCCACAAAGTTCTCATAATAGGGCTTCAAACGATGCCCGTTCACCTTGAATTCATGCCCCGTTTTCAAGCTTCGGATTTGGACTGCACCATGAACAAAAACATTAGTAATAACAAACGGTCCAATCCACTTAGAACGTAACTTACCAGGAAACAATCGTAAACGGGAATTGAACAATAGCACTCTCTGCCCAATTGAGAATGATTTCCCACGGATCATGTTGTCATGGAAAGCTTTGGTCTTTTGCTTGTAAATGCTCGCATTCTCGTATGCCTCATGCCGTATCTCATCAAGCTCATTCAATTGGAATTTCCTATGACTGCTCGCTTCATCTAGGTTCATGTTAAACTTCTTGACGGCCCAATGAGCTTTGTGCTCCAACTCAACAGGGAGATGGCACGGCTTGCCATAGACAAGCCGAAAGGGGGACATCCCAATGGGTGTTTTGTATGCCGTACGATACGCCCAAAGTGCATCATCTAGCCGTAAACTCCAATCCTTCCTTGTGGGCCCAACGGTCTTTTCTAGTATTTGCTTTATCTCTCGGTTAGAAACCTCGGCTTGGCCATTTGTTTGAGGATGGTAAGGTGTAGAAACCTTATGGTTGACATTGTATTTCCTCAATAACGCCTCAATGGTCCGGTTGCAAAAGTGTGACCCTCCATCACTAATGATCACTCTTGGCATGCCAAACCTTGCAAATATGTTAGTTCTAATAAAATCTGCAACCACTTTAGAATCATTAGTCCGGGTGGCTCTTGCTTCCACCCACTTCGACACATAATCAACCGCAAGCAAAATATACATGAAACCATGCGATGACGGAAAATGACCCATAAAATCAATACCCCAAACATCAAAAATTTCAACATTTAGGATAGGAACCTGCGGCATTTGGTCCTTTGCACTAATATTACCCATTCTTTGGCATTTATCACATGTTAAACAAAAAGTTCTAGCATCTTTAAAAATACTAGGCCAATAGAATCCACATTGTAACACTTTGAGGGCTGTTCTTTGTGTGCCAAAGTGCCCTCCACATGCATATGTATGACAAAAACTCAGAATTGAATGAAATTCAGAATCGTGCACACATCGACGTACAATTTGATCAGGGCAAAATTTCCATAAATATGGATCATCCCACACATAAAACCGTGCATCATGTCTAAGTTTATCACGTTGGTGCCTAGTGAAATTGCTTGGAATTCGTTTTGACACCAAAAAGTTCACCAAATCAGCATACCAAGGCTCACTAACCTTTATTGACAGCAATTGTTCATCAGGGAATGTCTCCAAAATAGGTAGAGACTCCTCGTTATGCACCATTCGGCTGAGGTGGTCAGCCACCACGTTTTCACTTCCCTTCCTGTCACGAATCTCAATGTCGAACTCTTGAAGTAGCAATATCCAACGAATTAGCCGTGGCTTGGCCTCCTTTTTGGTGAGCAAGTACTTCAATGCTGCATGGTCAGTGAACACAATTACTTTAGTACCAATTAGATATGATCTAAACTTATCTAAAGCAAAAACAACGGCAAGAAGTTCTTTTTCCGTAGTGGAATAGTTCAACTGGGCATCATTCAATGTTCGTGAGGCATAGTAGATGACATGCGGCCTCTTGTCCTTTCTTTGTCCCAAAACAGCCCCTAAAGCATAATCGGACGCATCACACATAAGCTCGAAAGGTAGGCTCCAATCTGGTGGAACAATAATGGGTGCCGTGGTCAACAACTCCTTGAGTTGGTTGAATGATGCCGTGCACTCCTTGGTGAATTCAAACGCCACTTCTTTTTGTAGGAGACGGCAAAGAGGTTGTGCAACCTTTGAGAAATCTTTGATAAACCTACGATAAAAACCTGCATGGCCAAGAAAAGAACGAACCTCTCTAACCGAAGTCGGAGAGGGTAAGTGACGTACAAGATCTATTTTTGACTTATCAACCTCAATGCCATTTTCAGAGATGATATGACCTAGAACTATGCCTTGCTTAACCATGAAATGACATTTTTCCCAATTGAGAACAAGGTTAGTTTCAACGCAACGTTTTAGAATCAAACTAAGATTATGCAAGCAACCATCAAAGGAGTCACCAAAAACGCTAAAATCATCCATGAAAACTTCAATTATTTTCTCAACATAATCAGAAAATATGCTCATCATGCATCTTTGAAATGTGGCAGGTGCATTACATAAACCAAAAGGCATGCGACGATATGCAAAAGTACCAAAGGGGCATGTGAAAGTAGTTTTTTCTTGATCCTCGGGTGCTATGACAATTTGATTATAACCAGAATAACCATCAAGAAAACAATAGAAAGCATAACCCGCTAACCTCTCAAGCATTTGGTCAATAAATGGCAATGGGAAGTGATCCTTCCTCGTGGTGGCATTTAGCTTCCTATAGTCGATGCACACCCTCCAACCGGTTTGAATGCGTGTAGGAACAAGTTCATTCTCGGCATTGGCTACCACTGTCACGCCAGATTTCTTTGGCACACATTGAACGGGTGAAACCCACCTACTGTCCGAGATTGGATAGATCACTCCACAATCCAAAAGCTTGATTATCTCCTTCTTCACAACTTCCATCATCGGAGGGTTGAGACGGCGTTGAGCCTCTCGAGATGTTTTGGACCCCTCCTCTAGAAGTATGCGATGCATGCACGTGGTAGGGCTAATTCCCTTTATGTCGGCCAAAGTCCATCCAATTGCTGTTTTGTACTCTTTTAGCACCCTCACCAATTTGTTTTCCTCTTGTGCCGTGAGTGAGGATGAGATGATGACGGGCAACGTCTCATCTTCTCCCAAGAAAACGTACTTCAAGTGACTTGGCAAAGGCTTAAGTTCAAGTGTAGGTGGCTGCACAACTGAGGGAAGCATCTTATTAGCCGAAACTGAACTTAAAATTGGGTCAAAAAACTTACCAGATTGTGATGGCAGTGACTCAAGGGCAGCCACCATCTCAATGACATCCTCACTAAGGGGCACGGCAAAGGATGCTTCATGCATGCCGTGGGTTGCTTTTGTGGCTGTTTCAATGTTGGGCATGTCCCTTCCTTGTGCAATGGCCAATTCAAGTGCATCGTCCTTCAAATTGTCCAAATGGTCCTGTGCCAAAGAGTCAATTATATCAATAGCAAAACATGAATGATTCTCACTAGGGTACTTCATAGAATCAGAAAGATTGAAATTAATAACTTCCCCATCAAATTCCATCGTCAAAGTGCCATTAAACACATCAATCTTCGTACGAGCAGTTTTCATGAATGGCCTTCCAAGGAGGATGGGCAATGACGGGGAATGGTCCGATTCATCCATTTCAAGCACGTAGAAATCCGCCGGGAATATCAAGTGATTAACCTACACCAAAACATCCTCCAAAACTCCCTTTGGATAGGCATTAGATCTATCGGCCAATTGTATGATAACACCATCGTTTTTCAACGCTCCTAGGTTCATAGATGCATAAATTGAATATGGCATGACATTTATAGATGCACCTAAGTCTAACATGGCAGATTCAAACCTAGAATTACCAATGACACACGGAATTGTAAAACTACCCGGATCTTTGCATTTAGGGGGCAGTTTGCGTTGCAAGATGGCTGAGACATTTTCACCCACTTTTACAACCTCCTTGGTCGAAATCCTCCTCCTATTAGTGCAAAGTTCCTTCAAGAACTTGGCGTACCTGGGGACTTGCTTAATTGCATCCAAAAGGGGAATATTGGCTTGAACTTTCCTAAACGTCTCAAGAATGTCCTTTTCTGCTTCTTCTTTCTTTGTTTGCTTGAACCTATTTGGAAAAGGCACATTCGAAGGAAAAACATTAGTAGGAACTGAATTTGACACGTTTTTACCTCTATTGGACAAATTGGATGGTTTAGGATCACTTAGGGCTTGCGGCAAAGGTGTTTCCACCTTTCCCGTGAGTGGGCTTTGCTCCTCCTCTTCAATTCTCAACTCGTCCTCCTCATTGGAACATGATTTGGATGGTTTAGGGTCAGATCCTACTTGCTTCCCACTTCGCAGACTCATGGCTTTTGCAGATTCGAATCCACCTTTTGGATTGACAACGGTTGAACTTGGCAACTTGCCTTGCTCTCGAAATTGCCCCATGAATTCGGCAATCTGTCCTACCTGCTTCTCCAACTCGTCCACCTTCTTGTCCCTAGTTTGCATACCCTGCGCCATAGAAGTTAGCAATTGAAAAATCTGATCATTATCAATTGAAGAACCTGATTTGTTTTGGGCAGGTTGTGCTTGGGCTTGAGTTGGTGCCAACGGCTTTTGATAGAAACCCGGGGGTTGTTGCCTAAATCCGCTTTGTTGTTGGCCTTGTTGGGGTTCTCGCCATTTGAAATTTGGATGATCACGCCACCCAGGGTTGTAGGTATTGGAAAAAGGATCCCCACGTGGTTGGTATTGATGGCCAAAACCCACGGCATTGAGTGTCTCCCACCCTCCATTCTCTATCAGTTGTGGGCACTTATCTGTAGGATGTCCTTGCATGGAGCACACGCCACAAGAAGCTACATTTTGTACTTTTGGACCTTCCACCACCTGAGAAAGCAAAGTAGTAAGGTTAGCCATTTGATTTTGAAGTTCCGTTATGGCACTTACCTCATTGACTTGGTGTTGCCGTGGGATGCTCCTTTGCCCAACACCTTCGTATTGTTGAGCGTTCAACGCTCGATTGGCTATCAATGTCTTGGCTGCCGTGGGGGTCTTGTCCACCAAGGCTCCTCCCGCTGAAGCATCTAGCATTTGACGTTCGATTGGTAGAAGTCCCTCGTAGAAATATTGTAGGAGAAGTTCCTCCTTCATCTGATGCTGTGGACATGAAGCAACAAGGGATTTAAACCGTTCATAATAAGTAGGAAAAGATTCACCTACTTCTTGTTGAATTCCACTTATCCTTTTTCGTAGGAGGATGACTCGAGAAGTTAGGAAAAACTTCTCCAAGAAAGCCCGTTTCATGCTCTCCCATGATGTGACAGTTTCGGGGGCCAATTCATACAACCAATCCTTTGCCTTTTCCAAGAGAGAAAAGGGAAAGACCTTCATCATCAGAATACTTCCATCTACGTTGATTGGTGTCATGCTTGAGCACACCACCTCGAATTCCTTCAAATGCTTGTTTGGGTCTTCCATGGACAGCCCATGGTACTTAGGAATGTGATGCAACAAGCTTGACTTCAATTCAAACTCATCAGTTTTGCCTTGAGCCGCCCTAGGGTATTGAATGCATAAGGGCACGGCATTGTCAAGTCCTGAGGCTGAAAGCTCTTTGATTGTACGATTGTCCACAGCCATGTCGTCCACTTCCTCTTCAAATTCAGATTCGGCCTCTGAACTTGCACTTGATTCACTGGGTTCTGGATTCTTCCTCTTTCGTCTTAACTCTCGCTCGAAATCTGCGTCAAAGTCCAGAATATGTTCACGAACTGGGTGAGAACTCCGAGTCATACACTAGTACCTAAACAAGAAACAAAAACAAGGTCAGAATCTGATCTAATTAAACCAAACGAAAATAACAATCCAAGGGATTAGCACAGTTGCTAATCCCCGGCAACGGCGCCAAAAATTTGATGCGAAATATATAAGCACACAAATTAAACCCTCTTTTTATCAATTGTAGCAGAGTATGTAAGTAGGGATCGTTCTAGACCGGGGATTAGGAGGGCTTGCTAAAACCTCTAAACTGACTCAAAAACATAAAAACAAAGTTAAAAACACTAATCTAGACTCAAAGAATGCAAAACTATACTCTAAAACACTAAAACAAACCAAAAGACTCAAAACAGCAAACAAACACTCAAAACTGCCTTAAAACCACTTTCTAGGCAGTTTTGAGCACTAAGGAAGAATTTGGACGAAAACAGTTTATAACTTGACTCCAGACACTTAAAAACACAAACTAAATTGATTTCTAACTAACTTGACTCAACAAAGTAAATGGGGAATTGGTTTTGACGAAATTGAAAACAAAACATAAACTTTGTAAAACAAAACAGATTGTAAAACGAAATTGGTTTAAATCAATGGATGGAAGGCTAGCTAAGGGGTTCTTCTCCACACATGTCATACTTGCATACAAAAAGATTTCTAATTGCTTTTCAATAAACCATGGATTCTCAACGCCCCAGATTAACTGTGAATTGCACTAATTAACCCTCAGATTTTCCTAACGTTATTGAATTGGATGATTGCATACGACAACCCAAAACATTCCCCACAAGTTCCCTACATGAATTGCATAATAGAGATACAAGCAAGAATCATTAAGTTCTATGAAAACCATAAGCATTGACGAGGCATTCGTTACTATGAATTGCATGAAACTTATGCCAAGAATTTACTTAACGCGATTATGATCAACAACCTTTACTACTTGTGAATATAATTCTTTAACAATTAGGTGAAACTTCCTTATATCCTAGCATTAGATTTATGCATGACAATTAAGCGTGCACTCTCAACCAACACACACAAATCATTTTAATTCAAATAGATAAGTAAATTGAATTCACAACTTATGAAACGCAATTAGAGGTAATCAAGTCATATAGCAAGCATAAACATGGTTTCGAATCACCCCCTAGCCAAGGGGGTTTAGTTCCTCATACGTACAAAACAAAGCGTATTGAATTTAAACATTGAAATCAAAGGAAAGGAAACACCTAAAACTTCCAGCAATTCAAACTTGAATGGCATGCACGTCCCAGGGCTTCTTCTCCTCTTCTTTGCTGCAGCACAAGGTCTAGGGACAGATTTTGGGGGTTATGAATGGTGTAGAAGGCTGGGTTAATGGCTAGGATGGATGTATGGTGCGGCAGGGAGTGAATTAGGTCAGAAACTATGGAGAATGGTGAAGGATGGGTGCGGCAGAGAGTGGTGGATGATTTCTGGCGTGAATGATGTATATGAAGGTGGTGTAACCTGCGGCAAAGGGTGGAGAAATATATATATAGGCACCAAAAACCCTAGATGAATCAGATTAGGACTTCTAGAAAGCCAAATCCATCCATAAATAGGTTTAAAACAATCAGATTTCTCATGGGAAAGGGCCTAAGGTGCGGCACAATAGGATAAGGGCAGGGAATGCCTTGCAAGGCAAGGAAAAAGGATTCTAGAAGGAAAGAAGACGCCAGATTTATAGGGTTCTAGAAAGAATGTGTTTTGTGGCAGATTTTGGGGCTTCTAGAGGGATTTGGGGCGCCACTTTTGTAGGGGAATGGATAAGACATCTAGAAATCAGGTTTTAAGTCCCCTAAACTGAAGAAAACAGGTTAGGATAAGATTAGGATAAGATTGGATAAGGTAAGGTAAGATAGGATAAGGATTGGATAAGATAAGATAAGATAAGGTTGTTTTAGATAATGTTTTGGATAATTCTCCTTCTTTTGAGCTGATTCCTTATCTTCTTTATCTTTGACTTCTTTCTTCCATCTTCCTAGCTGATTTCAAGCCTTTATATCTTCAATTTCGTCCATCAACTTGCCTCCATGCTTGCACTACCCCATCTTGGCCCAAAAATGCTCTAGAATGCTCCAAATTGCTTCTTTTTGCATACTTGCCCTTAGAACCTGAAAATACATCAAACTAGCTTAAAAGACTACTTTAACTAAGGAAAAACAACATAAATGCACAAGAACAAGCTAACTAAGTTGCATAAATATGCTCCTATCACACTTCGAACACACTCACTAGACCGTCTAACAAGCCTCCCAACCTCAATAGATGCAACCATCTCAGCCTCCATTTCCAGACATAAGAACGTGGTCCATTTATTTGCCTCAAGATGTCTTTCAACATTCATTTCCATCAACTTAATTCTTATACCATCCACCAATTGGTAAATTGGTAAGAGACGTTCGTTACTAATCCAGGCATTAAATGATTCTGCAACGTTCGACCACATTTCCCCGTACCTAACACATTGAAGCTACATAATTTGGTGATATGACAAAATAGAGAAATGAAACAGTGTAGAAACAGCGAGTCATCTACATGTTTTATAATAAAATGACACATGCATTAATAAAAACGAAACATGTATTGTGTTATGGAAGATAGTAAATTAACAAAAACTGTTACCTTTTACCCTTGAAAAATGCATTGCAAAAATTCTCTTTTGGGAGATCCTTCAAAAATTTGCGCATTATATTACCTACTTCCTTGACCAATGCTGCCATTTTCAATTCATACATCTCGTGGGTGGCAGAATATGCACACTCATTAAACTTTTGAACAATTTTATTTCGAAAAATAGATCCAAGACTAGCAGGATACTTTTCTAATATGTTTAGCTTGATGTGATACAAACAATATGCATGAGGGGAGTCTGGAAAAGTATGTGTCACGGCCAAAATCAACCCTTTGTGTCGATCAAATATGAAAGTTATGGTACGTTGTTGTGGCTGCAAAATCTTAGCCAAATTTTTAAGAAACCATGTCCAATTATTTTGGTCCTCACCATCAACTAATGCGAATGCAAGAGGGAAGAATCCTTCAACCAACAAATTAAAACATTCCAAAGTAAGTAGTTAGCATTATATACCAAACTCATGAATAAAAATGTGTCGTAAGCAGTGTAAATAATCAGGTTAAACGTACCAAATCTTCAAAATTTTGAAAGATGCTACATAATCAGGTCGAAAAGGAAGACTTATTATTAAGCAAATTATTAAAATAGAAAAATTAAAGGGATATGTGCATACCTTGATTGCCATTTTTACCAATTGCAGCAAGCAATGTTCCTTTGTATTTGTCTTTCAAGAAAGTACCATCCAAAAACAGCATAAGCCTACAAAACTTAAAACCCTTAATAGAACCACCAAATGCAATGAATATCCGCTGGAAATGAAAGGTTTTTTGGTTAAACTCCAATTTGCAATGAGATCTAGGATTTTTTTTTTTTGACAGCTTCTACGTACCAAACCATTTGATGATACGACAACGAATCATCACCATGAACTTTAGTTTTTGCAATCTCTTTCCCATACCATGCATTGTAATAGGAAATATCTAAACCGTAGTCTCTCTTGAAATCCATTACGATATCAATTGGTTTGATATGGGGTTTGGTCTGGATCTTTTCAACTACAGTAGAAGCTATAATTTTGGAACTCATCATACCACTTTTTTTCTCACGAATGCAGCTTGTGCAAGTGTGTTCGTTATTCAACCTCTTAATATAAAAGAAATTGTTAACATGACATACTGATGCATGCACACGCCACTGACAACCTTCAGAATATTTCTTATTACATACAGTTGTAACTCTTTCTCTGTCGTTCTTCACATACACAAATGTGAATCCCATTTCAACTGCACACTTACAAAGTTTGTCTCTGAATTCTTCCACTCCACCTTCAAATCCTTGATTTACATGATTAATGTAGGTCTTCCAAGAGTTTGACAAATATACCTTGCCTCCTGGTGTTGCATATTTCCCTAAATACTCATTTCCATCGATGTGAATATTTCCTTCAATTATAAATGTTTGTGAAGCATTGGTATTTCGGCTGACACGATCATTATCACGGCACGACTTTTGGTTGATAACTATATCAACACAATAACATTTCGTTGACAACCCACATATGCAACATCCGCACGTCCATATCAGATTGCAATAGGTAAGTAGAATATCCAGGTAAAGCATATGTAAGGTCGAATAAACCATGCGTCAAATTACTAAGCCTTGAGCAAACCTCATTGTACACTTCAGAGTGCAGTGTAGCAAAAAATTAGGATAGATATAATGGTAACTTGATGAGTGCATCTCCCCACTATAGCACCTTCCATCTGAAAAGATAAAAGAAAGTGGATACAACATTAACCCAAAGCATTCTAGCTTGACATGAAAAGTGCAATAAATTTCCAAAAGGAAAACAAGAAAGATGAATTAAACCATGTCCAATTATTATATGTTGTTTGTACCCCCCCTCTTATCTGGTCTTCCTTTGACTTATTTGCTCTGTTTTTCTGTTGTACCCCTGCCTATACTTCTACAACTCTAGTAGTTTCCAACACATCAACACATGAACCATTGTTAAAAAATGTATACAATGCAATTGAATTGTACCAATGCACACCACAATAGAGAAAAAGACTTATTCAAGAATTTTTATAAATAGTTTCTATGCAAACAAAATTTTCGTACACGAAATTCTCTTTTAAACATTTCGACAAACACTTGGTATGTACTAAAAAAACACTGCAAAACCACAAGATACATGCTGAACTCATTGAAGTTCCCCAATACATGCCAAAAAAAAATTGAAAAATTATCATTTTACATATGCAAAACCAATTGTGAAAACGATACTACACTGCTTGTAAATATGGGTACAAAAATTATAACACCAAGAATCCACCATTACAGACAAATCAGTATAAATGAACTATGGGTGCAAATTCAAAAAATGAAAAGAAAAAAAAACCTCGAATTTTAGCTCGAAATTGTCGTTGATTCTTCAAGTTACTCTGCAAAAAAACTACGCTCGTTCGAACGCTCGCGGATAAAGTATGACTTCGATTCAAATCTTGGCCAAACTTGAATTTGAAGCATCATATCAAAGATAATAATGATGGATTTGAAAAACTTAGTGAGATTATTATGGAATTTACAGTTACGAAAATAAAAAACGGAAGAAATCAAGTGAGCGGGATTATTTAGTGGAATGGATGCGTTAATTCAGTTTGTAAGCATAGGAGGCATTTGAGGCATAACAGTTGTGGAATAAAAACGCAACCTCGGATAAAAAATGCAATAATTAACTATTTCAATAAAATAAAAAAAATAAAAAAACTGACATGGAAATATGCTAATAATAAAATGCTGATGTATACAAACTTCAAGGACTTTGATCAAAAAGTAAAAAATAACAAGGTTTTAATCGAAGAAGATCAATAATTAAGGACCGGAGCCTAATTTTAAATGGTTTTGTAAAACGAAAAGGATGTCAGCAGCATAAGCTTACTAACTAGAAAATTACAAACAAAAAAACAGGAAAACTATTCTTCTGAACCAAACAATCATTTACTTTTTTCTAAAATACAAAATTCTTAAAGTTTTTGTTAAAAAGTGAAAGACGGTTGCAGTCCTAATTCTATTAAAACTGTGATTTTTATAAATCCTAATAGATTATTAATCGTATTACTTGGAAAACAAGGATAAATAATCATGAGAATTATTATATCCTCATATCTTCTTCTTCTCCAACAAATAAAGATCCACAATTCCTACTCCAACCGCCACCCAACAGAGAGGGACATAATTTGAATTTGAGATTTAGAGATGAAGAATCTGAAATTAGCAACACCAGGCAGCATTGTTTCTTTTCCTTCACTGACAAGAATATTCATAGCGTCCAAGGTGGCCAACGCCGCCGCTAAGCCTCACAATATGGCTTCCTCCTACTCCTCCTCCTCCTACAGTGACCCGTGCCTCGATATCTTTTTCAAGGTGCGACCACCACCACCACCACCAGCATCTGCCGCCCATACTTCCCACACTGACACTGCCCTCATCAACTCTTTCGAGCAACAGCTCCCACTCGCCTGGTCCCACAACCCCCTCACCACCCTCAAGCTTATCTTCAACCTCTCCACAAATCACTTCTATCCGGAAGCCTCGTCCGCGGCCACGTCTTGGCTCCACCGCAACCACCCCAGAACTCTGGCGCATAACCTTGACTCTTTCGGGGGATTGTACACCATTGTCGAGATTCTCTACAGCCTTCTCCTTCCGCAGGACCAGCAGGAGACGGAGGTGGAGGAGATGGAGGAGAAACACCGCCAGAGATACGACCGCGATCCGCATTACAAGTCCTTGCACGACCGCGCTATGGATATTTTCGTGGAGCGGCTCAAGTCCGATATTCAAAAGATGCAGCAGAACAAGCTGGAACTCAAGCCTTCTGATTATTTAACTGATGACGACGATCATGACGATGATGATTCTCAGGAACATGATTCTGTTATACGTCCTATTGATGCTGCTGCTTTTGCTGATCTCTACGTCTCCGAGGCTGCAGACTGTTTCCTCACCACATTCCGCTCCGACGCCCATGCCATCCGCGCCATTGCGCTGCGCGAAAGCACTGCCAGGCGGCTCTTCCCTTTGCTGTCACTATCGCAACAACCAGATCAATCATCAAAGGAGGATGATCAGTGGGAGCGGCTGAGGAAGGAGTTCTTGGCGCCCTTGCAGAAGTACTACAAGCGTCAGGGCAGGTTCAACTCGAGAAAGTTCGGTGTGGATATTAAATATTTGGAGCAGGTGAAAGCCTCAGCAGCAACAGCAAGCAACGGCAATTTAAGCTGCGTCATAGAGCCCGATGCTTTGCTTCCACATTTTATCATACGATATTTGCAAGATGCGAATGTTGGGGAGGCGGCTGAGCTTCAGTGGAATGCATTGCTGCGCAAGCACAAGGAGGGTGGCAAATTCAGAAACTGCTTCGCTGTATGTAACATGGACAGAATTATGGGCGGGGCTAGGGAATTGACGGCGAGTTTGGGACTTTTTGTGAGTGAACTGAATGAAGAGCCGGCCTGGAAAGGAAAGCTGATCAGTTCCGCTCCTCTTCCGGCTGCTGCCGGGGACGACCCCGCTCTGTTATTTCGTCTTCCTCATCTGTATTCAGTACCCTGCAACGATGGCCTAAGGTCCAAATTATCTTTTTTGATGGGAATGGACGGCTGCCTGGTAGTTCATTTGCAAAAGGTGTTTGATTTGATTCTCCAAGTGACTGTCAATGAGAATTTGAAGCCAGATCAGATGATCCAGAAGCTCTTTATCTTCAACGACAACATGGGCTCTGATTTTTTTGATGGTGCGGCCTGGGAGACTCAGTACGAGGCCATAAGGACCATGTTTAAGGACAAAGGGTATGGGGATGATGCGGTGCCTCATATTCTGTTTTGGGATATTTGGTGCTGGGAATTGCCTTCGATCGCTTTGCCTCGTCCAGGGGTGACGCTATTGCGTGGCTGGTCTAATAATTTGGTCAGGTCCTTCTTGGAGAATGGTGGGGATATTGGCCTGCACCATGTCATGGAAGCAGCCTTCTCGGACAAACAGTTTCAAGCTCTTGCTGTTGTGGACTGATTTGCTCACTTGCTCTGATGAAATTGAGGTTCCACCTAAAACCAATTGGCTATATGGGGAGTAGCCCAAGACCATATAAGCACATAGCAAACCTTGTCCCTCACCGATGTGGGACAACTCTCAACATGCTCATCATGGATTCCGTTGGCAACTTGGCATTGTCCTTGGGTTGATGCTCTATGTTCCATTCGCATTCATCATCTCTTACTTGACATAATTTCCTGATCTCTCCCTCTTAGTTGTTTCTTTGCTTGCTAGCTACCAGCATTTTCTGCTCTGAATTTGAAAACTATCTGGTATATTATATATATTTGGGTATCCCCTAAATTATAATATATGGATGATTGAGTATTATGGATTCATTTACTGAAATTAAGCTTATTCAGTTTTTAATTTTACTTACAATCTTTAGTTAGGGATGTTATTCCTTTCTTTGTTACAAGTTTCGACCAAATTAATTAAGGAAGCCTTTGCCATTTGTTATTCAGTTTTTAATTAAGCTCATTCATTCAGAGGAAACGAAGCCATTGCCATTTGTTTCGTATAGCTTCCCTTCGATCTTCAAACGGAATGGGAATTAGATGTACGTACAAAAGGGTCTAAATCACTTGAGAATGTGGAAGCATCACAACTTTTCTGGTTAAATACATCACGAGATGCTTTCCCATATTTTCCGCTTTCAGTTCTAGCTAGAAGTAATACAAGACAAAGAGATAGAAATGGACTACTGGACAGAAAAAGATAATGAGATTGTTCCCTCTTGCTACGGTTAAGCGATCTTCGGATAATTCCTTGACGCTATATGTTGCTCAGCTGCAATGGGATTTAGAATACGAGTTTGTTGTGCTTGTGAACTTGTCCTCAACTCCGGAGTTGGTTCATCGTGTTCTTTCTTTCTGGTACTTACTGTCATATCAGCACGATTAGCTACAAGTTAGTTAATCACCTACTTATTATTTTGTGCCATCGCAAATCTGCAATTCAAAGAGACTTTTGCCAAGGAGGGTATCTGCATCTCAAATTAAACAGTTCAAACAAAATCTCAACATCGACAGGATGACGACGATGCTGTTACAATGTAAATTGCTTTTACTGGTGTGGTTTATCTTATTTAAGTTATAATGGTACCACAACTTTAATCCAATTGGAACGATGCTCCCTCAATTAAAAATCCGATACCATTTGTCCCTTAACTCGCTAAAACGTATAACTATGGTTATTTTCGTCAACTTTGTTAAAACTTCCGTCAAAATGAGCTATGTTGGAAGAACATTACTAAAATTGGGTTAAAGTTGAGGAACTATTGTTTTAATTGGGCTAACGTTGAGGGATCATTACTCCTATTAAGGTTAAAGTTAAGAGATTATTGCTACAATTTTCTCATTTAGTTTTTCATTTTGTCCTTTAATTTAACCTCATGTGTGTGGCACTTAACTCATTTTTATGTATGATTAACATAAAAACAATAAACATAGTGCACTCAAAATTAACAATAAAATACAAAACTTTATTGCAAAAACATAATTGTTGTAAATAAATATAAAAAGCCGGAATATTTTGGAACGTTTCATACTCTTTTTGGATAAATATTCGATTTTTAATGTATGATTAGCATAAAAACAATAAACATAGTGCACTCAAAATTAACAATAAAATACAAAACTTTATTGCAAAAACATAATTGTTGTAAATAAATATAAAAAGCCGGAATATTTTGGAACGTTTCATACTCTTTTTGGATAAATATTCGATTTTTAAATTTTGTTTGCAGCCTTCCTAAGATGTTATGTATACATGGTTTGGTCAAACAAATGCCTTTTGGTGTAAGATAAAATGAAAAACGATTGGATTGGTGACTTCAGTGGGAATGGGAGATGGTGAGATGTATTTTCTTCTTGGTTGCTGCGTGTGCCATGAGTTATGTATTGAATTGTGACACATAATACGCTCACACGTGTGATGTGTGCAATTTCTTTTTATAAAAGGAATTTCTAACTTAGAAAACAATTAATATTGACCACCCCTAATCCTAATTCTAGACGGATTTGGATTTTATTCGAATCCAAATTGTAGGGATCTTAAGAATCTTTATATCTAAATTGCTTATTGTACATTGTGCGGTTAATTTTTTTATTTAAAATTAAATACAAATAGTACTTAATGAAAACTAACCGTAGTAAATGAATGGCTAAAATATGAGAATTTCTAGAATTCCCACAAAGAAAATCCGGAAAGGATTCTCATCCTCTAATCTTGTAATGCGTTTACGTAAGGGTAATGGGAGTCAAGAAACGAAATTGAATTCCGATTACGGATTACACCGGTGTTTACTAACGTGAGAGGAATCAAAAATCGTTTGGGAACCAGATGAATTCCAGAATCACACTCTGGAATTTCCTAGAGTCGGATTCTCTAGCAATAGGTGGTAATTGAATTCCTTGAATTGGTGTCCTCTAGGAATCAGTTTAAAAACCAATTGGTAGTGAGTATATAAACTCAACATCGTTTAAATTTTAAATTTTCATGTAAAAGCTTTGATTTCTTGATATGGACCTTTAACGCACATATTAGACACTTCAACTTAAACATGTGAAGTATCTGTTTTTATATCATGTTAAAATACAACTAATGAACACGAAACCAATTAAAACTCTTGATTCAGTGGGTTTGAAGATGAGAATTACATTTTCTTTTTCTTTTTACGTTTCCACCCAAGAGACGAGGACAAGCTAGCTATCCCATTTGACAATTATCGCTTGATTTGAAATAGAGTCAGAACCAGTAGTATGAAACTATGACTTATGGATCGTTGACAGCGGATCCGATGGTTGGGTGTGGCTAGAGAAAACAATGGATTCTTTTCTGCGCACATGCAGCTGCGACAATTCTCATCATTGCGATATTGAAGGTACGATTTATAAGGTAGTGCACCTAGATACGAAACACATCGATATCCAAAGGATCAGGGAGAAATGAAGAAAGGTACGACATAATTTCCTGATCTTTCCCTCTTAGTTGTTTCTTTGCTTGCTAGCTACCAGCATTTCGAATTTGAAAACTATTTGGTGTGTGTGTGTGTGTGTGTATTATGTATTTGGGTATCCCCTAAATTATAATATATGGATGATTGAGTATTATGGATTCATTTACTGAAATTAAGCTTATTCAGTTTTTAATTTTACTTATAATCTTTAGTTAGTGTTAGAATTCCTCTATCCCACATCGGCCAGAAGGCTTGAGAACAAGCCCTTTAAATAGAATTACCCCACTCTAACTAAAACCGAGACCTTTTGTGATAAAACTCCACACACGACGGATTGAGCAGGTGGCCAAGTGGGGACAATATTGGTGTTGTTGGAGTGGGCCCATGGCCCATCTACCTGAAATTTAAGATGGTATCAGACCCAGGGGACGGGCTTGTACATCCACATGAACGGGTGGGTCCCCTTTGACCCCGCGTGAACGGGTGAGCCCCGACTTGGCTCCACGTAGGCCAAGAGATGCCACGTGAATGGGTGGGTCCCCATTGGCCCCGTGCGAATGGGTGAGCCCCGACTTGGCTCCACGTGGTTGCCGATGTGTGGAACTTCACATGTGACCCATAAAATGGGGTCTCACGTGCATGGGAGTGTTAGAATTCCTCTATCCCACATCGGCCAGAAGGCTTGAGAACAAGCCTTTTAAATAAAATTACCCCACTCTAACTAAAACCGAGGCCTTTTGTGATAAAACCCCACACTTGACGGATTGAGCAGGTGGCCAAGTGGGGACAGTATCGGTGTTGTTGGAGTGGGCCCATGGCCCGTCTACCTGAAATTTAAGAGTTAGGGATGTTATTCCTTTCTTTGTTACAAGTTTGGACCAAATTAATTAAGGAAGCCATTGCCATTTGCTACTCAGTTTTTAATTAAGCTCATTCATTCAAAGGAAACGAAGCCATTGCCATTTGTTTCGTATAACTTCCTTTCAATCTTCAAACAGAATGGGGATTAGATGTACATACAAAAGGGTCAAAATCACTTGAGAATTTGGAAGCATCACAACTGTTCTGGTTAAATACATTACGAGATGTTTTCCCATACTTGCCGCATTCTGTTTTAACTAGAAGTAATAGAAGAGAAAGAGATAGAAATGGACTCCTGGACAGAAAAAAAAGACATTATTCAACATGGGCTATTTATGTTTGGGTGGCAGGCTGCATGTGATGTTGAAGCCGAAAAGTATGAGAGGGCACTTGTTCTGCAGCTACTACAGCTGTTTGGCTCTGATGGCTCTAGTGGTGGCAAATAAGTTCTCCATTATTGTTTACCCCTTTGGTTCGTTATGCTGAATTATGTTGTTGGCTTAGTTGTACGAACTTTTGCTTTTCTGTTTGTACCTGTGACACAAAACTGCAAACCAACAAGAATTTTTGAGTTTCTCTCCTTTTCCCCTTGGGATGTTGCTAAATTAGCACCACAAATTTACAATGAATCCAACTAAAACTAAGCCTGTTGGCCCAGGTCAAAGCGTAAGGCCTTTCTGGTCCGAAGATATTGCAGATGGCATATAATGTTCAATAAAAAAATTTAGGGATACTTTGGATACGGTCCTTAATCCTTAACATTCTTTTATAAAACCTTAATAGTATTCAAAGTTTGATCAAGGTCCCTTGACTTTGTACACCTCATTATATTACTATTAATATCTATATTTTTTATAGTTTTGACATTAATTGTTTGATATTTTATGAGATTTATAATCTTATAAATTTAAAATCCCTTATTATAATACTATTAGAAACGGTTACAATAAAAAAATTCAAACATTTTGATTGAATAAATGGATAAAAACTATGTAAAAATAATAAATAATAAATGGCAAAAGAATGTATCCATAGTGTTAAAAAAATTGGTACATTTTACAAAAAAATTGGTACATTTCACATATAACAAAGTAGTACATTAATAAAGAAGAATGGGTACATTATAAATAAATTAGGGTACAGATAAAAGATTAAAAATTATGAGTACAAATGAATTTTTAAAAATATGAGCGCTAAAAGAAATTAATACATGGGTACAAAATAAAACTAAAAAGAAAATACTACAAATTTAAAAAAAAAAATGTTGCAAATTAAAAGTGGGTACAAACTAAAAATATAAATATATGATATAAAGTTTAGGCATAAAACATAAATATACCATATGTAATTTTTCTGTCATTGATTAAATATACAATGTTACGTGACGGTATACGTGTCACATCCCGGCTCAGGGCGGATCACTTCCTGGGCTCGCTCCACCACCGTAGCACGATATTGTCCGCTTTGGGCTTACCATAGCACTATATTGTCCGCTTTGGGCTTACCATTCCCTCACGGTTTTGTTTCTAGGAACTCACGAGCAACTTCCCACCCATTCTGGGAGTGCTCTGGCCTCCTTCTGGCTTAACTTCGGAGTTCCTACGGAACCCGAAGCCAGTGAGCTCCTAAAAGGCCTCATGCTAGGTAGTGATGAGAATATACATTTAAGGATCACTCTCCTGGGCGATGTGGGATGTCACAATCCACCCCCTTAGGGGCCCGACGTCCTCGTCGGCACACTTCCGGCCAGGGATTGGCTCTGATACCAATTTGTCACATCCCGGCCGGGGGCGGATCACTTCCTAAGCTCGCTCCACCACCGTAGCACGGTATTGTCCGCTTTGGGCTTACCATTCCCTCACGGTTTTGTTTTTGGGAACTCATGAGCAATTTCCCAGTGGGTCACCCATCTTGGGAGTGCTCTGGCCCCTTTCTCGCTTAACTTCGAAGTTTGTACGGAACCCGAAGCCAGTGAGCTCCCAAAAGGCCTCATGCTAGGTAGGGATGAGAATATACATTTAAAGATCACTCCCCTGGGCGATGTGGGATGTCACAATACGCATAGATACTGACACACCCCGACCGAGGTCGAGGCATGCTGGCCGTCACGTGAGCGTGACGTAACCATAAGCACAGAGCGGAAGCAAGATTAATAAGGGAAATACAAACAAATTAAAACCGAGCAACTAGCAGTCTTAGATAAGATAGCATGCTAGTGTGAGAATAAGCGTGAATTACACAACCAGAGCTTAACTAGCCTAAGTGCAGTCAAGCATAAAAGTATTAATTAAACAACACCCGAATGTGGTCCTACATGAAGGATGTCTGTCGGAACCTCCGTTGAATCCTCGTAAGCCACCAACAAACGCTACCTAATACCTGAAGGGGTGCAAAACAAATACGTGCGTAGGCAAAAACAAAGGTTTTCTAAAATCATACGATATCAAAAGCGTTATCCCCTCGCTGGAAAACCTGTATAATTCCCAAAAAATAGGATACATATATATATGTATATAAATATAATTCAAAACCATGCTCAATGTATCCAAAACCACATAAATATATGTATGCCATGCTTATGCCATGCCCAATGCCTCATAATATCATAAATGTAAGCCAGGTGATGCAATTCAATATAACTCATATACTAGCCAAAGTCACCTGACGTGATCTATACGGCGAAATCTAGAGCTCATTTCAATCATATCTCAATCTCATATCTCATCACATAATTCATCATGTATATACTTCACATATCTCATCATGTATAAACATATTTGCACACGAGTCGGAACCACCTCACGTGGTCTGACCGACTAGACTGGGTATAAATAATAATACTCTCTAATGCTACAATCACGTGAAGACTGTGCGAATATCGCGGGTCACCTACGAGTCGAACACTGAAAGTGATCTATACGACATGACTGTGCACCTAACTTGGATCCAAGATGAGCGTGTGGTTGGGGAGGTGAACTTCACGTGAAGGACTATGCCCCTAACTCTGGGCGGAAGCACTAATACCGGGGTGCAGATTAATGAGCTCAATATGCATCACAACATCACCATTCATCTCATAACTATTACCAGCATGATATACTCACATGTAGCTTACCTGGGCCACCGCAGCACCATGCAACAATATGCATAATTATGATAATGCATATGCTAATATATAATACAAGCATGACATAGCATTTCAAATCACATTTCCTTTAAATACGTTTTTTGGGAAAAACGTCAAGTATATATATATATACTGAAAACAAAAGCCCACTCACTGGTACGTAGCTGGGTCGTAACCCCCGTGCCTAGCCTGGTTACGCTCGTCTTCCGGATAAGTCTCGACTATATGAGAAACAACTATATAGGCGTTAATTTAAAGCACATAAACAAAACTTGGTAATAACTTCTCATACATTGCTCAATTTGGGTATAAGAATATACCACCGTGATCTACACAACCTCACAAACATCTCCAAATTTTTAGAAGACCACCCATGCGCAGCCATGTACCGGCCAAGGCACCGCCAGACGCCCTGGCCACACGCCGCCACGTGCCTAGCACCTGTAACGGAACAGTGACGCCGTTAGGAATATTCCGTTAAAAAGTAACAGAAACCGTTAAAGATACTTGACGGCGTCAGAATATTCCGTCAGACTTGACGGAATATTCGCTCTTCTTCCCCTGTGAACCTCTGGTGCTGTCACAGTCGCCGGAAACTGGGAAAACACGAAAACCTTAATATCTCGTCCATTTTTCATCCAAATTTCATGAAACCATTACCAAACTAAAGCTCTTAACTGGTAGAATATTTCCTTACCTATTTAAAGCCCCAAAGATCACGGGATCTAGCTGGAGAAATTCGAGAAAAACCGGCCAAACTTGAAACTCACGATTCCGACGTCCAACACTACCCAACGAGATACCCCGAGCTTTGTGAAGACCTTCTAAAGCTCTCTATGGCCTCCAAAATCACTGAAACCTTCGCTTTTACGTGTGCATGAACAATGCATAGAATCTGGGTTTCGGGTTTCCGATGCTTTCAGGTCCAACCAAGGGTACTACTGGGTTCCTAAGGTTGCAAGGAACTTGAATATGGTCTCCACGAACTCGATCTGTGGCTGGATGATGGCGATCGAAGATGGTCCGTACGGTTGTACGGACAATGGTAGAATATCGAGAGGGAGGAGAGAGAAGGCATAGGAGAGAGGGAATGTGGGTGTGTGTGGTCCAAATGCATCCAACCAATCCCAAACACTAAAAATCTCACATCCTATTGGGTCCACAATAATAGGAAATTAAGAATTTGGACTACCATAATATTACAAGACAACACACAAAACGTCCAAGGGCAATTTTGTCTTTTCTCATCCACGAAAATAATATTTCGGGACGGGCTATCAGAGGTACAAACACAAATAAAACTTTCAAAAATATGGGCACAAAAAGAAACTAATATATATGTACAAATTAAAAATGAAAAGAAAATTGGTACAAATTAAAAATAGGTACAAACTAAAAATAAAAATATATGATAAAAAATTTAGCCATAAATATAAATGTACTAATTGTAACATTTTTAACACTAAAGGAATATATTTAAAAATAAAAATATTTTATTATTCAAATAATTAATGATGTTATTAATACCCAAGGACCTTGATCAAAAATTCAAAATGAATAGGATTTTAATCAATGGAGTAACAAAAAAAAGGATGTGAACCTAATTTTCCCAAAAATTTAATATAAGTTAGGGTGAATAAATTGTTAAATGTATTAACAGTCAATGCATATGGATCTTAGAATAACTTTCAAGTTTTTAAAGTCCTAATTTTAATGAGTCTTTTAATATTTTAAGGAAGCTTTTTTTTATGGGAATGGACGGCTGCATGGTAATTCATCTGGAAAAAGTGTTTGATTTGATTCTCCAAGTGACTGTCAATGAGAATTTGAAGCCATATCAGATGATCCATAAGCTCTTTATCTTCAACGACAACATAGGCCCCGATTTTTATGATTGCGCGGCCCGGGAGAGTCAGTACGAGGCCATAAGGACCATGTTTAAGGACAAAGGGTATGGGGATGATGCGGTGCCTCACACTGTTTTGGTATATTTGGTACTGGGACTTGCCCTCAATTACTTTGCCTCGTCTAGGGGTGACGCTGCTGCGTGGCTGGTCTAATAATTTGGCCAAGTCCTTCTTGGAGAATGGTGGGGATATTGGCCCGCACCATGTCATGGAAGCAACCTTGTCGGACAAACAGTTTCAAGCTCTCGCTGTTGTGGACTGATTTGCTCACTTGCTCATCGTGGACTCCGTGGCATTGTAATTGGGTTGATGCTCCGTTGGCATTCATCATCTCTTTTTTGACATAATTATAGAAACTGAAAGTTCTCTCTGTAACAAAAGGATTTTCATTTCTTGAACAATTACAACAGTACAAGAGGATATATATATAGACAGAGACTTGCTACACTAATACCCTTAGCTCCTACAACTAATTACACATTTACCACAACTAATTGTCTAGTTATAACCAGTGACTTGTTTGGCTAGCTTAGCATCTGCCTTAATACACCCCCTTAAGCTGAGCTTGGGATCAATCATTGAACCAAGTGGAAGCTTGGATTTGAGATAGCTAAACCGACTTTTGGACAAAGACTTGGTATGAATATCAGCCAATTGATCTTGGCTGCAAACAAATTGGACTTTGAGAAGTTGAGCCAATACTAATTCTCGAATGTAGTGGTAATCGATTTCGATGTGTTTAGTTCTGGAATGGAACACTGGATTCGAAGCTAGGGAGATAGCTGAAATATTGTCACACCAGAGATAAGGAACCTGAGAGAGAGAAAAACCAATATCTCGGAAGATTTTGCAGATCCATGTAAGTTCTGCAGCCATGTGGGCTAGAGAGCGGTATTCAGTTTCAGTGGATGAGCGGGCAACGATGGATTTTTTCTTGGCACTCCAACAAATGAGATTGGAACCCAGAAAGACATAATAACCATTGGTGGAACGTCGAGCAAATGTACATCTGGCCCAGTCATCATCTGAGAAGGCATTGAGGTTAATAGAACCATTTTTGAACCAAATGCCTTCAGAGACAGTGCCCTTGAGATATCTAAGAACTCGTTTTGCAGCCTGCAGGTGTTGTTCTCGAGGGGCATGCATGAACTGGCAAATTTGATTGACTGCAAATGAAAGATCATGACGTGTCCAAGTTAAGTACTGCAAGCCACCAACAATAGACCTGTACTCAGTTGGATTGGAGAGAAGATGACCTGTGTGATCCAGTTTCATAGAACCAAGAGGAGTACAACAAGGTTTAGCACCATCCATATTAGTTTTCCTAAGAAGATCTAGTAGGTGTTTAGTTTGATGAAGAAATATACCTTCAGAGGATCGATGAACTTCTAAGCCCAAAAAGTAGTGCAAAGGTCCGAGATCTTTGACTGGAAAAAGCGTACTTAGCCTTTGAATGAACATATTGCATAAGGAGGGACTTGGGCCAGTTACTAAGATGTCATCAACATAAACAAGAACAATGATTGGAGAAGGACCGTGGATGGCAAATAACGAGGCATCTGAAGATGATTGTACAAAGCCAATGAGAATAAGAGCTTGAAAAAGTTTATCAAACCAAGCTCGGGGTGCCTATTTAAGACCATATAGGGATTTCCCCAATTTACATACATACTGTGGTTTGCTGGGATCAATGAAGCCGGGAGGTTGCTGCATATACACATTTTCCTTTAAATCGCCATGAAGGAATGCATTACTGATGTCTAATTGATTTAAAAACAAATTAAACTGCACTGCAAGAGATAGAAGGACTCAAATGGTGACTGGTTTAGCCACGGGACTAAAAGTCTCTTGGAAATCAATGCATTCTTACTGGTGATATCCCTTTGCAACTTGGCGAGCTTTAAATCTTTCAACAGTACCATTAGGCTTTTTCTTGACTCTAAAGACCCACTTGCAGCCAACAACATTTTGAGATGAAGATGGAGGGACTAAGGTCCAAGTACCTATGGATTGCAAGGCATTATATTCATCCTGCATAGCAGCCCTCCAATGAGCATGTTTAGATGCTTGCAAATATGTAGTTGGTACAACATCAATGTCTAAAGGAAGATGATGCTTAGTAGCTGCATAGACTTTAGGCTTATAAATTCCAGCTTTGGAACGAGTAACCATTGGATGAATGTTACCCGTAGGCATTGGAGGAGATTGATCACTTGAAGAAAAAGGTTCTGTGAGAGAAATGAGATCATAACTGTGGATAGAACTTGAATTTTCAGGATTCTGTGCTTCTCCAATATTTGAACCTAAAGAATGAGACCTTGAAAGGGGAATAGAGAACTAGAGATCTATAGAAGGGGAAATAGATTCTTGAACTGTAGCTGCTATCTTGGGAAGAGATTGAAAAGGATATGCAGTTTCATCAAACTGCACATGTTTGGAAATATAAATTCTGCCAGATTGGGGGTCAAGGCACTTATAACCTTTGTGTTGTAAACTATATCCCAAAAATACACAACTTTTGCTTTTGGCATCTAACTTTGAATGAACATAAGGCTTAAGCCATGGGAAACAACTGCAGCCAAATACTTTCAATCTGGAGTAACCTGGAGGTTTGTGAAAAAGCAATTCCCAAGGAGACTGAGATATTCCAGATATTGGCAACTGATTAATGAGATACACAGCCATGGAGAATGCCTCCACCCAATAGAGATAAGGAACATTGGAAACAAGAAGTAAAGTTCTAGCTATCTCCACAAGGTGTCTATGCTTCCTTTCTGCACAACCATTCTGTCCAGGAGTATGGGGGCAACTTAATTGATGTAAAATGCCATGAGAACGAAGAAATGATTGAAGTATAGTACTAAAGAATTCACCCCTTGAATCTGAGCGCACAATTTTGATTTTATTTCCAAGTAAATTCTCTACATAATGTTTGAATACAACAAAAGTAGAATAGGCATCAGACTTGGCCTTTAATGGAAACAACTAACTATATCGACTGTAGTCATCAACTAACAACATATAGTATTTAAAACCACTAGGTGAAGTAACAGATGCAGGGCCCTAAAGATCACAGTTAAGCAATTGAAGGCTGTGAGTAGTAGTGGAGCTCGCAGATTCGAATGGAATCTTATGGTTTTTAGCAAGAGCACAATCTGAACAAAAGAAATCAACAGTAGTATTGCCTTGTATAGCAAGGTTATTGTTGGAGAGAACCCTTCGAAAAAGTGAGGATGATGGATGACCCAATTTGCGATGCCAAATCTTTATAGGAGCTTTGACACTGATTAAAGCTGATGGGGATGAAGAAATTGTGGTACTGGAACCTTGCAGTGGATAAAATCCATCTCTAACTTGGCCCCGCAAAAGCGTCTTCCCCGAAGCACGATCCTTTACAGTGGATCCATGAGGGTCAAGAGTCAAAGAGCAATTATTGTCTTTGAGAAATTGATAAACAGACAGTAAATTGTGCTTCATATGTGGAACATGCAGTACATTACTCAACTTAAAGGGAAGTGTAAGGAGTATTTAAAGAGGAAGAGCCAATATTGTGGATAGACAGACCTTTACCATCTCCTATGTAGACCTTGTCTTCACCAGTGTAGGGAGAGGAGACAGAGATATTAGCAATGTCATTTGTAATATGGGATGTAGCTCCAGAGTCTAGTAGCCAAGATGGAGAGGGTTTAGAAGAATAATGGGCACATAAAGTAGCAAGCTTAGCTGGTGGTACCCTTCCAAAAATATTAGGGTTCATCCGATCAAAATAATCAATAGCTTCGTGGCTAGTAAAACCACAAATTTGACATGGAGTTTTGCTGCCATATAAGGATGAAGAACCATGATAGTTTAACCTGGAGCCTAAATTGTTAGAACAAGTTTGATTACCATGATAGTTGCCATTAAAAGAACCACGATTGGTACTGGTATTTCGATTGCCTCTATTGAAATTGCAATTCTGTCTCCCACGGTTAGAATTATAACGAGATGAAGACTGAAGCGGTTGATTGTACGCAACAAGGGCCTGTGGAGAAGGCGTAGGCAACAATGGTGCTTGAGATTGAACAGAAAAAGCCTGAAAAAACTTAGTGGCAGAAGAGGACACATTTTGCTTGCGATGCGCCATGGAAAATTTTTTAGTATGTACCAGGCCATGTAATTTATCAAGTGAGGTGGAAGACAAGCGGAGCATGATAGAGTCAATAAATGACTTGAATTCATTAGGGAGACCATGAAGTGTTGCTGCAATGAGATCTCGATCGGAAATAGGTGCACCAGCTGTAGTGAGAGAATTCGAAATCTCCTTAATTTGTTGAAGATATTCCGAGATTGTTTGAGAACCTTTTTGAATGGGCTGAAGACGAAAGCGTAGCTGATGATCATGAGCATCAGAAACTCTACCAAAACGTTGTTTAAGCTTCTGCCATAGCTCTCGAGATGTGGATACTCCAACTGTGAAATGAATTAGATCTTCAGAGAGCGTCGCATTCAACCAGATCAACATATTTTGATCTTTCTCAAACCACTGCTCAAATGCTGGATTCATAGAGCGACCAGGAAGAAGTGGAGCCGGACATGGCTCAGTTCCATCAATAAGACCAATGAGCTTGTATCGATGAAGGATCGGAGCAAATAACACCCGCCATGGGAGATAATTGGTGCGCTTGAGCTTGATTGGCACCATATTGCCAATGTTCTGAATCGTAAGGGACATATATGAATTTGGAGAGGCAGAAGAACCAGAGGAATTAGGGTTTGATAATGGCGGTTGATCTATCGGAGACAAGAATGCAGAAGGAGAAGCCATGACAATCAAAGGCAAGATTCAGGAGAAAATAGGAAGAATCGCAGATCGGAGACAAAAATTGATCAAGAAACTGAAGAAATCGATCAAGAAATCGATCGAAAAATCAAGGCGGTGAGCGAGTCGGTGAGCGGAAGATGATCAGTGTCGTGAGGCAAGTTGGCGAGATACCATATAGAAACTGAAAGTTCTCTCTGTAACAAAATGATTTTTATTTCTTGAATAATTACAACAGTACAAGAGGATATATATAGACAGAGACTTGCTACACTAATACCCTTAGCTCCTACAACTAATTACATATTTACCACAACTAATTGTCTATAGTTATAACTAACTAGTGACTTGTTTGGCTAGCTTAGCATCTGCCTTATAATAATTTCTTGATCTCTCTCTTAGTTGTTTCTTTGCTTGCTAGCTACCAGCATCTTCAGCTCCGAATTTGAAAACTATTTGGTATATTTGGTTGAGTATTATCGATTCATTTACTGAAATCAAGCTTATTCAGTTCTTAATTTTACTTATAATCTTTAGTTAGGGATGTTATTCCTTTCTTTGTCACAAGTTTGAACTAAATTAATTAAGGAAGTCATTGCCATTTGTTATTCATTTTTTAATTAAGCTCATTCATTCAGAGGAAATGAAGTCATTGCCATTTGTTTTGTATAACTTCCTTTCGATCTTCAAATAGAATGAGGATTAGATGTAAGTGCAAAAGTGTCTAAATCACTTGAGAATTTGGAAGCACCACAACTTTGCTGGTTCAATACATAACGAGATGTTTTCCCACGCTTTCTGCATTCAGTTCTAGCTAGAAGTAATAAAAGAGAAAGCGATAGAAATGAACTACTGGACAAAAAAAAGAAAGAGATTATTCCCTGAGAGTGCTCTTGCTACGGTTAAGCAATCTTCAGATAATTCCTTGATGCTATATATTGCTCAGCTTCAATGGGATTTAGAAAACGAGTTTGTTGTGTTTGTGCTCAACTCCGGAGTTGGTTCATCGTGTTTTTTCTTTCTGGTACTTACTGTCATGTTGGCACAATTAGCTACAAGTTAGTTAGTTAAATACCTACTTATTATTTTGTACGTGCATCTAATAACTGCATTAAGCTTCCTTACTTTTTTCTCTTGAGTCATCACCAACTTATTATTTTGTGCATCCCAAACAGGCCAATTCAAAGAGACTTGCCAAGGAGGGTATCTGCATCTCAAATTAAACAGTTCAAACAAAATCTCAACATCGACATGATGACGACGATGCTGTTACAATGTAATTACTTTTACTGGTTCGGTTTATCTCTTTTTAAACAAATACATGTGACTTAGTACTACAATCTAATGGTATTTCTCTTCACTTGTAAGTGAGAGGTCTTAGGTTCGATTCTTGTCTAAGGCAAATTTGAACCACATTATTGCTAGCCTATTGTAAGGCCTAACCCACTCCCCAGGTCTTAGGTTTGATTCTCGTCTAAAGTGAATTTGAACCACATTATTGCTAGTCAATTATGAGGCCTAACCAATTCCCGACCTCTTTAGTAGCGTACATAAGTATTGATAAGGTTTTGGGTGAATTTTAATTTAAATAATTTTTAGAATTTTTTTAGTCGTTTTAATTGTGGGATTTTTTTTACAAGTAGATTTGCTCATATCTGTCATATCCCAGCCCGGGCCCCCACCATATCCCGGGCTCGACTCCACCGTAGCACAATATTGTTTGCTTTGGGCCCCGACCACGCCCTCACGGTTTTGTTTCTGGGAACTCACACGAAAACTTCTCAGTGGGTCACCTATCATGGGAGTGCTCTCGTGCGCTACTCGTTTAACTTCAGAGTTCTAATGGAACCCGAAGTCAGTGAGTTCCCAAAAGGCATCGCGCTAGGTAGAGGTTGGAATATACATATAAGGGTCACATGATCCACTCCCTTGGGCGATGTGGGATCTCACAATATCAATCTCAGCTGTTCTATTTAATGCGATTATAAATTCTTTTTTGTTTTGCTTTTAAATCTGGACCGTTGGATCATCCATCAGTCCAATCATGATAATTGAACGATCAAAAAGTACCAGTTGGGATCTGAAAAGGTGTTTGACAAAGCTATCAACAATAGGTTCCAACCGCTATAGCTTTGTCGCGTACTGGCTAGTTGGGTTAGTTAATGCGTTATGAGTTAGTGCACTGAGGGTGGGCACAAGACATGAGTGGTCAAGTGCATTAATGGGCCACCCCTTTATCCCTAGCTCAAATTTTGGACAGAATCTAGCTCAAACCAAAATTTCTCCCCATCCCTTATTTTAGCTCAATTTTAAGAAAAGCTTTGGAGGGTTTCACTGCTTAAAATTTAAGATTTAATCCAATCATTGTGAATGATCTTAGTATAAATAATATCTAATGTAGGGATGGGCAAACGGGTACAGGAACCGCGGGTCGGGGCGGGTAATGGAGGTTCAGGGCGGGTACGGGCCGATTCCTAATTTTGTAAAACAGAAACGGGGCGGGGCGTCGACATTTTCAGTTCGGGCCGGTTCCAAAAGTATAGAGAAATGGGTACCCGGATCGGCCCGTTTATAATTAGAATGGACGGACGAGATTGAAGATCATATCTCTATCCAATCTTAACCGTTCGTTTTAGGTTTCCTCCTTTCGAATTCGACTATGTCTCTATCACTCTAATCTCTTGCTCGAGTCTCTCATTCTCTCTCGCCGTCCGTCTGTGAATTGTCCCCTCCCCTCCACCACCCCGACATCACGACGGTCATGGCGACCACCATGACAGCCCAGCAACTTCGACGGCATCCCAGACTTACAGAACCCAGTCACCCCACCACCCATCTTCTCGATTTGTCACCTCTCTCTCAGTCTCACAGGTAAAAATCAACCTCTGTGTATATAATTAATTTGCATTTCGAGTTAAATTCCTAAATATTATGTGGGTCGAGTTTGATTTAGTTGTTTTTCTGCATTTCGAGTTCTCTAATTCTGAATCACCTGTTGTGTTTTTAGGTCAATTTTATGTGATTAGTGCCAGCATTTTTTAAGGATCTGAATCTGGTACTCAGTCTCTGTCTCACAGGTAAAAACTAAAAACCAAACCCCCATTTTCTTCTCCGCTTTATCAAATTTTGTTTTAAAATCAATTGAATCTTGGCATTACTTCATCTGTTTTTTTAGCATTACTTCATCTGTTTTTTTTAGCATTACTTAATCTTGCCCTTTGGGTGTGAGATAGGCTGCGTGAGTCTATCTGTGTAATAAGTGACCAATCTGCAACATTCACAAATTACACTATGTTATACTAGACATTGGCAGGGTTTCCTTTGTCCCTGGTTATATGCAGGAAGGTGCTTTCCATAATCATAACATGCATTTACTCAAGGTTTTGTCTCTTTCTAAAATTTTCAGGCCTTTTTGTTTTGAGTGATTGCTTTTTACTGAGAGACCCCTTACTGTGAAGTTGTTAGCCTGTTTTTCCAGTGTAAGGAGTAGTTTGGCCCTTGAATTAAGTTGGGTTGTTTCTAATAGTTCTCTATCTGCTGCTTCTGTGGTGAAACCGAAAATTTGAAATTAGGTCATATAGAACTAAGTTTATTTGTAATTGTCCAAATAGCAATGTAACTGTTGAATAGGATTTTGTGCATCTTTGCTGCCCTGCGTGCTCTATGTATGGTCCTTATATTATTCGTGAGCACTAGTCACGACTCTTCTTTATGGTTTTACCCTAAGGTTGCTTGACAGTGATGCTTTTATTTCCTTGGATGAATAACAACGAAGGCTTCTTCGTATAGTGCATTTGTTAATTGCTAGCCAATTCATCAAATAGCAGATTATTCATAGTTCATTTTAGTTTCCCTCCAGATTGTATGGCTTGAACTTGACAAACTGTTGTGTTTTTTGAGAAGCTTACAATTTACTGTGTTATCTTGCGTAAGATTTACAACCAGAATGTTGTAAAATGTTTCTGTCAAGTTGGTGTTAGTGTAAAACTACTTCAGATGCTGAATATTATGCTTCATTGATAAGGGAATATTACACCGTTAAACGATCTGCACACAGGGCCTTCAAGCTTGGTTTAATATAGAAGCTTGGTCAATTTGCAATCTGTACAAATTTGATTATTATTTTTTTTTCAAAAAAAAAAGAAAAAAAAGGGGACCCGTGGACCCGGCCCGAGCTGGCCTGTTTCAACCGGGCCGGATAAGGTCCGGTTCCTATATTAGAAAATGCAATCCTCGGCCCGGCCTGACCCGTGCCCAGCCCTAATCTAATGTATTAGGAAAATTTCTATAACATTTTGGACTGCCAATAAAATTAGGGTACTGATAAATCCAAAAAAACGTATGGAATTTTACTGTTTGTTGGGGTCTTTTTGAAAATCCCTCCCCCTTCAGTTGAAAATCCATTTGAATGTGGTTCGTGGATTGTGAGTTCAATGTGACTCGGTGAATGAATAGTCCAAACATACTCGCAACGTACTTTATACATTGCAAATCTCGATTTCCACCTCGAACGGATATCAATTTACGAGTCATGCCATCGTCGGTTCTAGTTTTAAGAGCGGCGGATCACTCATAATAAGAAGAAACGAATCGGTTACTTGTTGATCCTCCCGTATTTTGCGTCGATATATGAGTTTTCCATTCGAGTGGGACGCTCCGAAACTGTTCATAGTCGAATATATTCAGGTAATTTTCTCTGGATTATGATTATGTTTTCCACTGCTTGTTTCAACTGCAACTGTAACTCCATTTGTTTGTTGGGCTGTAAATTAGATTCGGTTCTATGAATTTCAGTATTGGATCCCGAAAATTTACTGGAAAATGTTACTAGATTATCGAATGTATGAATGTTAGGTTGTTTGGAGAGGCCGTATTGTATCTTATTCTGCTTTCCATGTTTTCTGGGGTCAATATTTTTTATGATGAAGATGGGATTTTTAAGTTGATATGGTGTAGCTATGGTTGACTTAGCGCAAAACCGAGTATATCTAGGATTTATACAGCCGACCTCACTTGGTGGGATAAGGCTTTGTTGTTGTTGGTGGTTTTCACTTTTGTATTAGGGTTTAGAAGAGTGGAGGAAGAATTGTGATTGGTGAGAGAGAGGTAGGAGAAATGTACAAGGGAAAGCACACAAATGAAAACTAAAAACCACAAAACCAAAAACCAAAAATTATAAGTTATTTTTTATGGTCGGTCTAGCAGTCCAAACTGGTTAGACCTGGGTTTTATGCAAGAGCATAAAATCATTGCCAAAAAAACTTTTAATAAAACTTTAAGGTGTTTCTAGTTAAAGCACTTATAACAAAGACGAGTATGATATAATATGTTTTATATAGAAGGCAAATGGTGGATTGATGTGGTGGTGGATAGGGTCTTCCTCTCAAACCATTTCGCTCACCAAAGTGTAGTTTAGAGTAGTTATATTGCTTCTACTTTGAAAATGATGTTTTATATAGAAGCAGTTCCAAACGACAGTTAGATTTTTAAACTCCACCGTATTTTTTTTAATATTCCAATGTATTATATTTCGATATACCCCATTGTCGTTTTTAGTTATTTTATTGGGATGGAAAACATGAAAGGTGAGATGAGGAAAACCATTAGACGGTAATACTAGTGACGGCCATTTTTTGTTTTATATAAGTAGGTCCTCAAAAAAGTATTATATAAGCAGATTTACTCCTCCATAATAATGGATAGAAAAGACTTAGAAAAAGAAAAAAGAACATGACTATCGAGCAGGCCTGGTGTGAGTGACACCTTGTTCACTTCCCTCTTTACTTGAAAATCCTTCCTTTTTTTTTAACGTGGTTCATGGTCATGGCTTGACTGCAAAGAACAAAACCATTTGCTTTGCATTTGCCATTACCTCTCTCTAATCTGTTGTCCAAACATTATTGCAGTGTACACATTTCCAAATCTCCATTTCGACCACGAAATGCAATCAATTTACAAATGATACCATCTTGGTTTCATTTTTCAACCATTAAGAGCGGCGGACACTTAGACGTACAAGAAGAAAGGCATCACTTGTTTGTTGGTCCTCCCGTATTCCTGTTGATAAATATATGAATTTTCCATTTCAATCGGATGCTTCGAAACTGTTCATACTTGAAGATACTCCGGTAAATTTGGTCTGATTTATGATCATGTTTCCATTTGCTTGTTTTAACTGCAACTGCATTTGCTTACTGAGCTGTTATTTGGATTTGGTTCCTTGAATTTCCGTTTCTGTTTCTATACCTGAGAAAGTACTGGAAACCGTTACTAGATTATCCTATGTATGAATGTTAGGTTGTTTGGAGAGGTTCCATTATGTCGTATTCTGCTTTCCTTGTTTTCTGGGGTTAGTTATTATGACAGAAAATGGGATTCTTAAGTTGATATTTTGTTGTGTGCTTAAATTGAAGGCCTATTTGATGACCATTTTGTTTCTAGTTTGTGGTTTTCATTTTTGTACTAGAGAAACCAAAAACTGTCTTTCACTGTCCTTCCTCCACTCTTCTTTAGCTCATCAAATGGGTCCTTATTATATACAAGTTTTTATATTGTCCTTTCTAAGATTATTTTTTGTCGGGTAACAAGATTGGATTTTTAAGTAGTTATTGTTAGGTTTTTGGCTTGTCAAATATGTCCTAATTGGTTTAGGATTGTTTTAGGAAAATTAGAGGTATACCAATTCTTGTCCTAGAGGGATTAGGAAAGAATTTCAGTTTTCCTTATTCAATTTAGGTTTGGATTTCTAGAAGTCTATTTGGATTTGGATAAGTGTAATTTCCTAATCCACTTAGAAATAGGAATTCAATTAGCTTTGGGACATGTAAGCCAACCCTATGCCTATAAATAGGGTGCAGCAAGGCTTAATTTTGTGAGAGAAAAACAGCTAGAGATAGCCGAGAGTTTTGAGATTAGTTCTAGGGTTTGCAAAAGTTCTGCAATCTCTATTATTAATCAAAGGAGCGGTGATTTCTCTACCTAGAGAAATCACAACTGGACGTAGGCAAAAGTTCTACCGAACCAGTATAATTCTTGTGTGTTTCTAAGTTTTCTACATTTGCTGGTTTAGTCTATTGCTGTTGGTTACATTAAAGAACAAGGTCTCGTGGGTGTTTTTAAACAATTGGTATCAAGAGCTAGATTCAAGGTGTTCTACGATGTCTAAAGGGAAGATGAATGCGGATCTAGGACCTGCGTTAAAGCCCTTTGATGGCAAGGATGACTTCACGGACTGGCAAAGGATGATGAAGAACGTACTGATACAACAATATTTGGATGATGCACTCAATGGTGAGAAGCCGGCAAGCATGATAGACGTAGCATGGACTAAGGTTCTCAAGAAGGCCAAGAGTTCCATCGAGATCCATCTCACAAGATCAGTTCGGTCACACATCATCGAAAAGATGACTGCCCATGAAGCATGGGAAAAGTTGGAGAATGTTTATATGGGCAAAACCGTGTCCAATAAACTTTTTCTAAAGGATGAACTATTCGGACTTCGACTAGAAGGAGGTGATATTGAAGATCACGTATGCAGGTTCTAGAATTGCATAGCTAATCTTCAGAAGGTCGAAGAAACTTACAAAGATGATGATATGGCTATCATCGTGCTGAGGTCTCTATCTTCGTCTTTCAAGCACTTTCGAACAACTTTAATGTTTGGAAAAGAGTCCCTGAAGCTTGTAGACATAATTCTAGCTCTTCAATCATATGCTAAACTGGATGATATAACTGAAAGCTCTCAAGGCCTTTATGCCAAGGCAAAGAGAGGGGGCGGGAAAAGACAAAGGAAGAGAAAGCTGGCAACAGAGGTAGGTCAAAATCCAAGAAGAAAAAGGAAAAGAAGGAAGGTTGCTTCGAATGTGGTTTAGCCGATCATTGGAAGAGGAACTGCATGATTTGGAAAGAGAAGAAAGCCAAGATGGAAGGAAGCTCAGGTTCAGCTAGTGCAGTCACCACATGAGAGTGACGGGGAGCTTCTTTCAGTAACATCGGGCTCCAAGGCTTTCACAAATTGGATTTTGGATACCGGATGCACGTTTCATATGTGTGCAGTAAGAGAATGGTTCGATAGTTACAAGGAAGTCAGCAATGGGGAAGTCTTAATGGGGGACGATTCTTCATGTCCTGTAAGAGGAATTGGCACTGTTCGAATCAGAATGTTTGATGGGATGATACGAGCTTTGGGGAACGTCAGGTATGTCCCTAGACTAAGAAAGAATTTGATTTCCTTGGGTACTTTAGATGAGGTTGGCTATGGGTACAAGTCTAAAAAAGGAAGACTCAGGGTAACCAAAGGATCGCTAGTGGTAATGCGGGGTGACCTACTACCCAATAAGTTGTATAAGTTAATTGGGACCACTATAGTCGGGGAAGCAGTTGTTTCTGTAAATCAGAGTGTAGAAGACAAGACTGAACTCTGGCATCATAGGCTCGGACACATAAGCCAGAAAGGGTTGCAAGAATTACACAAGCAAGGCCTGTTGGAAGGCATGTCATCTTGCAAACTGGACTTTTGTGAATATTGTGTTCTCGGAACGCAAAGAAAGTATCATTCACAAGTAGCAATGCAGATAACCAAAGCAAGGAGCAACTCAGCTATATTCACTCAGATGTTTGGGGCCCTGCACCAACTAAATCAAATGGTGGAGCTAGTTATTTTGTTACTTTCATGGATGATTTTTCTAGGAAGGTTTGGGTTTATTTCATGAAGCAGAAATCTGAGGTTTTTGCAAAGTTCAAGGAATGGAAAACATAAACCGAGAATCAAACTGGAAGAAAGATCAAGTACCTGAGAAGTGACAATGGAAGTGAATATACAAGTAATGAGTTCATCGATTACTGCAAGCAGGAAGGCATCATAAGGCACTTCACAGTAAAGAAGAATCCCCAACAAAATGGAGCTGCTGAGAGGATGAACCGAACTCTCATTGAGAGAGAGGAGCATGCGATTTCATGCAGGATTACCTGATAGTTTTTGGGTAGGGGCTGTTAATCATGCAAGTTATTTGATTAACAGGTCACCATCTATAGTTCTTGGTTTTTAAGAGTGCAGAAGAGGTATGGTCTGAGAAGCTGGTGAACTATTCCAAGCTAAGGGTGTTCGGCTGTAGTGCTTATGCACAAATTCCAAGTGATGAAAGGTCCAAGCTCAAACCGAAGTCTACACATTGCGTATTCTTAGGTTTTGAGAAAGGAGTTAAGGGTTTCAAGTTTTGGGATTTCAACAACAGGAAAAAGGTTGTTAGTCGAGATTTTGTCTTTGATGAGACAACCATGCCTCTAAATAAAGTCGAGAGTAGTAGGGGGAAGACGGACGATGCTGAAATTGAAGCAACAAAGATTCCATTAATCAGTTCAAATGAAGAAGCTCAGGTGGAGCAAATCGAGCAAGAGGTCGAATCTAATGGTTTTGAGGAAGAAGAAGAGCATCAGCATCGTTCACCAGTTAGGAATCAGGTGGAGCAAGAAACAGGACAGATTGAAGGCACTCCAATCTGCTAGACATCCCAAAGGGTTCGGACTCCAACCAACAATCCACCTACATTCCAGAGATGCATAGCACTGGACAAACCTAAGCGGAACAAGAAGAAACCTGATAGGTTTGGGTTTGACCAAGACGAAGTCAATTATGCTCTTAACATTAGTCAAGGAGATCCAACTACTTATCGAGAAGCTATAGCAAGTGATGAGCGAGATAGTTGGATAAGTGCTATGACAGAAGAAATGGAGTCTCTTTTCAAGAACTCTGTTTGGGAGTTGGTTCCTAAGCCCAAAGACAGAAAGTTAGTTGGATGCGAGTGGGTATTTAGGAAAAAGGAAGGACTACATGAACAAGATGCCGTGAGATTCAAAGCAAGGCTCGTGGCTAAGGGGTACTCACAAAAGGAAGGGGTGGATTATGATGAGATCTTTTCACCTGTAGTCAAGCATACTTCTATCAGATTGCTTTTAGCAATGGCAGCTCAGCATGACATGGAGATTGAGCAGATGGATGTGAAGACAACGTTTCTTCATGGGGATCTAGAGGAGACGATTTTCATGGCTCAACCAGAAGGGTTTGTTGAATATGGGAAAGAGAACCTAGTATGTCAGCTAAGGAAGTCCCTGTATGGCCTCAAACAGTCTCCAAGATAATGGTACAAGAGGTTTGATTCATTTATGCTGAAAATCAATTTTAAGATGTTTATATGACTGTTGCGTGTATGATCATGTGTTCCAAGATGGGATGATCATATTGCTATTGCTATATGTGGATGACATGCTAATTGCTTGTCAAGACAAGTTTAGAATTCAAGACTTGAAAAAGATGTTGAGCGAGGAGTTCTATATGAAAGATCTAGGTGCTGCACAGAAGATCCTTGGCATGGAAATTCAAAGAGATAGGACCGCTGGAAAGATTTGGATATCACAAGCCAAGTATATTCAGAAGGTTCTTGAGAAGTTCAACATGGAAGAATCAAAGGTAGTCTCGACTCCTTTGGCGGCTCACTTTAGGTTAAGTGGGCAACAATGTCCTAAGTCCGAGGAAGAGCAACAAGTAATGAAGTAGGTGCGTTATGCTGATGTCGTGTGCAATGGTATGCACACGTCCCGACATAGCTCAAGCAATCAGTGTCGTGTCCAGATACATGGCAAATCCAGGAAAGCAACATTGGGATGCAGTCAAGTGGATTGTGTGTTATTTAAAGGGTTCTTGGCGACAAAGGATTATGTTTGAGAAACAAAAAGAAAATGCAGGGGTGTTAGGATATGTGGATGCTGATTATGCAGGGGACTTGGACAAGAGAAGGTCAACTTCTGGTTACGTGTTTACATGCGTAGGAGGACCAATCAGTTGGAGGGCACTACTGCAACCAATTACAGCTTTGTCGACCACAGAGGTAGAGTATATTGCATTGGCCGAAGCTGAAAAGGAAGCAATTTAGCTTAGTGGCTTGGTAAGTCAAACGGGAATCACTCAAGATTGTGTGAAGCTGAAGTGTGATAGTCAAAGTGCCATTCACTTGGCAAAGAGTCGGGTTTTTTTTGGAAGATGAAAGCACATTGAAGGAAGGTATCACAGAATCAGAGATTGGGTGGAGTCTAAGGAAATTTGGATTGAAAAAATTCATACGGATGACAATGCCGCAGATTTCCTTACAAAGATAGTGTCGGCCAAGAAGTTCAAGCATTGCTTGAACTTGATCAATCTCGTTGATTGATTAAAGTGGTGCACCTCCTCACTTTAGGTGCAATGTGGCAAGAAGAGGATTGCTAAGGTGAAGACTCTTGAAGATTTCCAGAGCTGCTTCAAGAAGGTTCAAAGATACTCTAGGGTGCAACAATCAAGACTTGGTTTGACTCACCAAGGTGGAGATTGTTAGGTTTTTGGCTCGTCAAATATGTCCTAATTGGTTTAGGATTGTTTTAGGAAAATTAGAGGTATACGAATTCTTGTCCTAGAGGGATTAGGAAAGAATTTCAGTTTTCCTTATTCAATTTAGGTTTGGATTTCTAGAAGTCTTTGGATTTGGATAAGTGTAATTTCCTAATCCACTTAGAAATAGGAATTCAATTAGCCTTGGGACATGTAAGCCAACCTTATGCCTATAAATAGGGTGCAACAAGACTTAATTTTGTGAGAGAAAAACAGCCAGAGATAGCCGAGAGTTTTGAGATTAGTTCTAGGGTTTGCAAAAGTTATGTAATCTCAATTATTAATCAAAGGAGCGGTGATTTCTCTACCTAGAGAAATCACAACCGGACGTAGGTAAAAGTTCTGGCGAACCAGTATAATTCTTGTGTGTTTCTAAGTTTTCTATATTTGCTAGTTTAGTCTATTGCCGTTGGTTACATTAAAGAACAAGGTCTCGTGGGCGTTTTTAAACAGTTATTAGGGATTTGCGAATAAAAAAGCATAAGATTCTCATGTGATCTATGATGCTGATTTGTAGCTTTTTATTAACAGGCTATTGGGTTACTTTTTATGTTTCGTATTTGATTATTGTACACAAATCTTTTTCCGATTGCATTTTTATTTTTGGATCAAATGGTCAAGCAGTCCAAACAGAATAGAATTTTCTGTTTTATGCAGAAGCATTAAATCACTGGCCAACCCGAGAAGCAGTAGTTTATATAGGAACTCGTTCTTGAATTCTTTCTTGTGGGATGTGATGAAGCTATTTCATATCGACACCCTAACCCCCAAGCCTTTCATTTACAATGTGTACAATAAGCTAAAAGGTAGACATATAAGAAAGAATCTATGGGAAGCAACCATCACATGTAATCACCACCTGCTTTCATCAATAAATTGGGAACCACCACCAACTCCAAGTTGCAAATAAAAGAATTGCTTATAGATGTCTGTGAACCTTATTGGTACTCAAAATTCATGGAAAAGGTCCTTCTCGTCCTAATTACATTGCAAGATCCCCCAACTGTTTACATGGCTAGACCAACAACTGTGAAACCCTATTTATTTTTGAAGTCTATGACAAGGCGAATACATTTTTCGTGATTAAATCTGTAGAGTTGAGAATTTTAGTCAGGAATTTCTCTACCGAGTCTACACATTCTTCCCATGTAACTTATTATTTTGGTTCTGAAGTTTTTTTTTTATTTTCTATTTGTTTATGTTACTCGTAATCACTTATAAAGATTATTGGTTTTGGTTAAGGAGAGGTGCGCACAGGATTTCCCATTCGAATTAGAAGATCAGTTTTTTTCTCAGTAATCCAAGTCCAAATAAGTTCAGGATTAGGAATTAAATTATCTTTTCTTATTCTATTAGGATTTTGGAATCCTATTCTGGTAAGGCATATAACCCACGACCTATGCACTATAAATAGGCTTGTCGGGAGTCCTTTTATTAACAAGAACATCATATAAAACAGCAACGACACACGAGGATAGGGAGCCAAGAGTGGTAGAGAGACCTAGAGCAAAGTTTCGGGGATTAGCAGAGGGATTTGAACAAGTTCTTCTAGCCAATTCTTTTTTCTCCATAGTCTGGTGATTCTCCCAAGAGATCACAGGAGTCTGTAGGCAAAGTTAGCCGAACCTCACAAAATTTTTGCGTCCGTTTATTATTCAGCATATTCACATATCAACATCCTAACTGTTTGCATAACACCAGAGTCTATTGAAAAACAAGATCAGCTAGGGGGTTTAAAAACTACACTGATTAGACCCATCATCTGTTCTTCCCTGAAAACTGCTTGCCATTCTTTTCATCTTTAATCTTGTTACTCCAAGAGTGTTCAGATTTCGTCCAACCAAACATCTTTAATCTGTCATCGAATCAGAATTCTTACTAAACACCTTCAATCCGTCAAACTCATCTACCGCTCCAATAGTTGTGGATTCTTTTAGTCTTTGTTTGCATCACAGAGACCAAACTTTATATCTTGGGCATTACATCTGCAGAGGTCATAATCCATCTACCGCTGATTAAGAGCTTATTTGGTTAATTGTACATAGCTCGTCTATCGGTCTGGTTTCACAGTTCCCTTGTCCTTAAATTGGCTCTTCACTTTTGCTGATAGGTAATTCTCACCTCTTTACTATCTTTTGCGGTCGGTTTTTCTATAACCACTTCATATCTTTAATTACATTGATTTTGATTCTTTAACTTTTGGTTGCTGCCAGATTGGTTCAATAGTATTCTATCTATCTGTCTTTTACAATTTCAGGGAACGGACCATGTTGTTTTGAGTATAAAGATACAATCTATTAGATTCGTTCTGTTTTGAAATCTATAAGGGAGAATTTAAGCAGAGTACTCTTTTATTTTGGTACTGAGACTTTTATATTTTGGGTTCCCACCTAAATTATCTCTACGTGTAACTAGTTATTTCCGGAGTAAAAAAAAAAATCATGGGTGTTGTGTTTCAAACAATTTACACCATATATATATATATTAAACTACATGCATTTCTTGGTTATTTCAACTGCAACTGCATTTGTTTGTTGGGCCGAAAATTAGATTCGGTTCTTTGAATTTCGGTTTCTATTTCGGTATTGAACCCGAAAAACCGCTGGAAAGTGGCCTAGATTATCAAATGTATGAATGTTTTGTTGTTTGGAGAGGCTCTATTGTATCTTATTCTGCTTTCCATGTTTTCTGGGGTTAGTTTTTTTGTGAAGAAAATGGGATTCTAAAGTTGATATGGTGTAGTTATGGTTGACTTGGCGCAAAACCGAGCACATCTAGATTCATACAGCCGACCTCATGTGGCGGGATAAGGCTTTGTTGTTGTTAATGGTTTTCACTTTTGTACTAGGGTTTAGAATAGTGGAGGAAGAATTGTGATTGGTAAGAGAGATGTAGGAGAAATGTACAAGGAAAAGCACATAAAAGAAAACTAAAAACCACAAAACCAAAAACCAAAAATTATAAGTTATTTTTTATGTTCGGTCTAGCAGTCCAAACTGGTTAGACCTGGGTTTTAGGCAAGAGCATAAAATCATTGCCAAAAAAACTTTTAATAAAACTTTAAGGTGTTTCTAGTTAAAGCACTTATAACAAAGACGGGTATGATATAATATGTTTTATACAGAAGGCAAATGGTGGATTGATGTGGTGGTGGATAGGGTCTTCCTCTCAAACCATTTCGCACGCCTTAGCGCAGTTTAGAGTAGTTATTTTGCTTGTACTATGAAAATGATGTTTTATATAGAAGCAGTTCCAAACGACAGTTAGATTTTTAAACTCCACCGTATTTTTTTTTAATATTCCAATGAATTAATATTTCGAGTATATACCCCATTGTTGTTTTATTGGGATGGAAAACATCAAAGGTGAGACGAGGAAAACGATTAGATGGTAATACTAGTGGTGGCCATTTTTAGGAAAAACCATTAGATGTGATTATGAGACAGAGGTTCAGGGCCGAAGGGATAGAAGAAGACCTAGGAAGACTTTGGAAGAGACTCTAAGAAAAGACTTGGATCTAACGGAAGACGTGGCACAAAAACCGAGCGCAATGGCATTCTAGGATTCATACAGCCAACCCCACTTAGTGGGAAAAGGCTTTGTTATTGTTGTACTCTTTTATTTTGGTACTGGGACTCTTTTATATTTTGGTTCCCACCTAAACTATCTCTACGTATAACTAGCTATTTGTGGAGTAAAAAAAAAAGTCAGGGTTGTGTTTCAAACAATTTACACCATTTATACATTACACTACATGCATTTCTTGAGTTGAATGCCAACGTTGCACGCTCATATAATTTTACTTATTTCTAAAATTTATTATATTTTAGTATACTAGAACTTTATATTCTAAATTCTGGTTACTTTATCTACATCACATGGTGTAATGCATTATACTGAGTGCATATTTTACACTAGCGAGGCAAGTTATATTTGAGTGATTATTGTGTGTACTTGAGATTTTGTAGATAATTACTTTCTTTATTGGACCATTGCGACTGATTCTGTTTTTCTTGATTACTGTGGCTTTAGGTTTTTGAGCATTTCATTAGAGTGGTTTCGGAGTTGGAATGGGGATCGTAGAGACATTGCAACATTTGGAATCATCTAGAAGAATTGCTTCAGTTAATGATTGTCATTCTGAGGAAAGATTAGTACGTATGCCCATGGCTAATGGGGAGTGCTCTATCCGTACCCAGTCACCTAAGTTAAAGAGGCGCAAAATCTCCGCTGTTCGTGATTTTCCCCCGGGGTGTGGACGATTTGGTCAGTTAAGCAATTTGGGACCTGATAAGGAGGCCGCTTCTGTGGGTACTTTATTGACTGCACTGACAGAAAGTTTGGTTAGTGGGGGTAAAAATGGTGATGGACGTGGTGCTGAATATCTGATGGACTCAACTGGTCAGGTAGATGATACTGTTTTGATTAGTGGTAACGATGTTAGTACTGGGGAGACAGTTGAATCTTTAACAGCCTTAGAGCATGAAATATATGATTCGTTGAAGATCCAACATCAGCTTGGTGCTGCTGCTCCAGAGGAGGAGATAGTTGCCGTTCTGCCAGATAGAAATATTTGTTCACCACCTGACAGATCCATCTCTATTTCTAAAGGCAATCTTCTGGAGAAGACTGCAGTTAAAAAATATCCTCCTCGAAGAAAAATATCAGCCGTTCGTGACTTACCTCCTCTGTGTGGAAGAAATGCTTCCCTGGAAGCGAGGAAATTTGGGCAAGAAAAATCGCTTATGGATGGTGAACCATCATCATTGAACACAGTGAAGACTAATGTGAAGCAAACATGTGAGGATATCCACGATGAAGAGTTTCACAAGAGTGAATCTGTAGAGAATGTATTAGAAATAAGTGGATCCGAGGTTCAACCAAATTGCAATGGGCATGTTGTACAAGAAATGGAGAGAGAAGATGAATATAAAGTAAATTCGAAGATGAACGTGGTTTTGGAAGGTACAAGAAAAACATGCATTGAACCTTCTCAAAAAAGTAACGGATGTCTACGCACGAAGGACGTTGAGCATTCAGAGGAGAAAGTGGAGGACGAGACGGAGGTATACCAAGCGGAGAAAAGTACGAGTGAAAAATGTCTGGAAGTATCTTATTATAATAACCAATTGCACAAAGAAGATTTTGTAAGTTCGGAACCTACATCGAGTAGTGAGATTGTGCTGGGTTTGATGGCTGCGTCAAATTGTCCATGGAGGCAGGGAAAAGGGGTTTTCAAGCGTAAATCAGAAGGCGGTATGAGTGAAAGAAAACCTTCTCAACAAAGCAATGGATGCCAAGGCATGGGGGATATTGGACTTTCAGAGGAGACAGTGGGGAAGGAGATGGTGGTATACCAAGCGAAGAAAAGTCCGGGTGAAAAATGTATAGATGTGTCTTATTATCATAACCAATTGCACAAAGAAGTTCTTGGAATTTCAGAACGTACTATGGATAGGGTGGTTGTGCTGGGTTTGATGGCTGCGTCAAACTGTCCATGGAGGAAGGGAAAAGGGGTTTTCAAGCGTAAATCAGAAGGCGGTATGAGTGAAAGAAAACCTTCTCAACAAAGCAATGGATGCCAAGGCATGGGGGATATTGGACTTTCAGAGGAGACAGTGGGGAAGGAGATGGTGGTATACCAAGCGAAGAAAAGTCCAGGTGAAAAATGTATAGATATATCTTATTATCATAACCAATTGCACAAAGAAGTTCTTGGAATTTCAGAACGTACTATGGATAGGGTGGTTGTGCTGGGTTTGATGGCTGCATCAAACTGCCCATGGAGGAAGGGAAAAGAGGTCTCCGTGCGTAAACCAGAAGATGGTGCAAGTGAAAGTAAACCTTGTCAAGAAAGCAATGGATGCCAAGGCATGGGGGGTGTTGGACATTCAGAGGAGAAAGTGGGGAAGGAGATGGTGGTATACCAAGCGAAGGAGACTCCGGGTGAAACATGTTTGGAAGTATCTTATTATAATAACCAATTGCACAAAGAAGATTTCGAAAGTTCGGAACTTACTTCAGATACAGTGGTTGTGCTGGGTTTGATGGCCGCATCTAATTGTCCGTGGAGGAAGGGAAAAAGGGTCTCCAAGCACAAAGCAAAAGGTAGTACAAGTGAAAGCGAACAAAACAAACTTGATTTGAAAAGCCAACTAGAAGGATCTAATACTGTGTCGACAAAAGTTGACTCAAACATTGGAAGAAGGTCTGTAAAGAAGATTTTTCGTAAAGCACGAAAGAGTGCTTATCAAGGTACAAGTCTGTTCTGGGATGAGGAGTATTCTCTCGAGCATGACCCAGAGGATCTTCATGTGACTCCAAGATCATGTTATTCAGATGTATCCCCTCATCTGTTTAGTCCTAGGAGTACAACTAGTAAAAATCATGAGAACAACGCAATTGTCAACCGACACATGGTGAAGGAGACATTGCGTCTGTTCCAGGTTCTTTGTAGGAAGCTCTTGCGGGAGGAAGAAGGTAAATCAGAGGAAGGAGGAATTTCTCGCCAAAAAATTGATTATTCAGCTTTAAAGATCCTCAAGGATAAAGGAAAATATGTAAATATGGGCAAACACATTGGATCTGTCCCGGGAGTTGAAGTTGGTGATGAGTTTCATAACCGAGTGGAACTTACTATTGTTGGCCTTCATCGGCTGCCTCAGGGTGGTATAGATTATGTGAATCATTGTGGCCAGATCCTTGCAACTAGTATTATTGCATCTGGTGGCTATGCTGATGATTTGAATGATTCAAATTCCTTGATTTATACAGGCCAAGGAGGAAATGTGATGAAGACTAATAGGGAACCCGAAGATCAGAAGCTTGAACGGGGAAACCTTGCTTTGGAGAATAGTCTGCATGAAAAGAATCCTGTTAGAGTGATTCGTGGCTCTGAATCCTCAGATGGAAAGAGTAAGACGTATGTATATGATGGACTATATTTGGTAAAGAAACGTTGGCAGGAATTGGGGTCTCATGGTAAGCTTGTTTTCAAGTTTCAACTGGACAAAATTCGAGACCAAGAGCTTTCTCGGAAAGAAGTGAAGAAGTCCAAAAAAATTCAAGTTCAGGAAGGTCTCTGCATTGATGATATTTCACTAGGGAAAGAGTCAATTCCTATTTCTGCTGTGAATACCATAGATGATGAGAAACCTCCAACATTTGTATACATAACTAGCATGCTATATCCTGATTGGTGCCGTCCAATTCCTCTCAAGGGTTGCAGCTGTATTGTTGAATGCTCAGATTCTGAGAAATGTTCTTGTGCAGTTCAGAACGGAGGTGAGATCCCATATAACTTCGACGGAGCTATTGTTGAAGTAAAGCCCCTTGTGTATGAGTGTGGTCCTTCTTGCAAGTGCCCTCCTTCTTGTTATAATAGAGTTAGTCAGCATGGTATCAAATTTCAGCTTCAAATTTTTAAAACAGAATCAAGGGGTTGGGGATTGAGATCACTAAATTACATTCCTTCGGGAAGTTTTATATGTGAGTATATAGGAGAGCTCCTTGAAGAGAAGAAAGCTGAAGAAAGAATTGGTTATGATGAGTATCTGTTTGATATTGGGAATAACTACAATGACAATAATCTTTGGGATGAACTTTCAACCCTCGTGCCCAATGCGCTGTCAAGTTCTTTTGAAGTTGTGGACGATGGTAAATTCACCATTGATGCAGCACACTATGGAAATGTGGGAAGATTTATTAACCATAGTTGTTCCCCTAATCTTTATGCCCAAGATGTTCTCTACGATCACAATGACTATAGAATTCCTCACATTATGTTCTTTGCCGCTGAAAACATTCCCCCGATGCAAGAGTTGACTTACCATTACAATTATACGATAGATTCGGTTTATGATTCCAACGGCAATATAAAGAAGAAGAGTTGCTATTGTGGTTTGCCGGACTGCACTGGCAGACTGTACTGAGGCAGACTTGAGAGGAGAATTCTGGGTTACTCGAAAGAGGTGATTTCTTGCTCACATGATTTTACATTCTTCGTAGATTCCTGCCTTCTCTTTTGTATATATCTCTACTCGCACATGTATGCAAATGTAATTTCATGTGTATGTGTTTATGGTTACTCAAAAGAGGTGATTTCTTAATCCCATGTTTATTTTTATATTCTTCGTCGATTCCTGCCTTCCATTTCGTATGCAGCTACTCACACATGCATCTAAATGTAATTCTGTGCGTACATGTTCTGTATTTCACCGTCACCTTTGTAGCATGGCGGTACAATTGGTTGAATCTAGGATTCAGTTCCTACTGAACGACATAGTTGTATCATCAGCCCAAGGTTGCACATGTTGCGTTCCTGTCGCTTGTACAATAAAAAAAACAAAATGGAGGATTCGTCTTCAAAATAATAGGGTCACTGTGACCTGCTTCTGTTATGCTTTGAAGAACTCCTGTTATGCTTTGAAGAAGACGTAAATCAGTAGTAAGTATGGTAGTTCAAAACCAAGGACATTTGGTGCTGACAAGTGCAAAGAAAAAAAAGGATCGATTCTGTAAACCGCATGGGAAAGTTATATTTTTGTTAAATTGTTATGTGACAAAGCAGCTTTTGTTCTATTGTTTCAGATGGTTATAATCCGGTATATGAGAGTTTGCTAATACTCAATGTGCATTTTTGTTTCATTTTTTACTAGTTAACGTCATGCACTCTAATTTCTAATAGAGCATGTATGATTAACTTGCAGGTTAAAGTGTTGGTAGGGTGAATATTGAAACATCTGCGGACGAGGAGCTTGCGTTGACAACAGTATTTTTTCAAGGGCCAGGGGCTCTTGGCATGGTGCAAGATTTACATTTCAAACAACTTTGATCCGAAAAACAAAAGGGCGAGAGAAAAGTCGAGAAGGATGGGCATTCGGAGGCGGATTCGAATAGCTTGTGGTTGGCTTCATGGAGCTAGTAATCACACGTACAGGTCTTGAGTCTTCAGTTCAATAAAGCTGGTTATTGTGCTTTGGATTGAAGCTGGTGACGCCGACGTTGGCTGTCAATAGTTAGAAGGTAGGACTCTCTCTTTGTGAGTTCGCTGCCGCATACGGCGGCCTCACCCCAAGCATTAGTCCTCCTGGAGACGTGTGTACTCTCAGTATCCCGAAAATCCAATTAATTAGTCCTTTGTTGCTGATGCTATCACTAGTGTGAGATTATCGATTTCTGATAGCGTATTTGGGATAGAGCTATTCTTACCGTTGCTTCAAATGCTTTATTATTCGATTGTACAGGAAATGATTGTACTAAGCGTTTCGTAGCCAGGGAAGCATAAATGCAATGTTTGGATACTGGTGATTGGGTTCCATATTACGTTCCCATAATTCAGGTAGGAACACAAACTTGTGAAACCAAGAAACTAGTATTTTCGTTCTAATTTAGTATTCGAAATCAGCATAAACCGAACTGAAATCAGTTTAAACCAAATCATATGGGTTTAATAATAAATATAAGCGTAATCATACCGAATCAAACAATTGATAGTTTTCCGTTCCGATTCGAATTTGAGATGAAACCGAGCCGAACCGCACCGTGCACCCCTAATGTAATGAGAGATAAGAGTCGAAGGTTCTGGAGGAGAATAATAACTATGCAAGGAAAATAATCGGGTCGGATGATCGGATTCCAATCCATATCATAATATAAGAGAGTGAATATAGGACAATCCGACCCATATTCGACCCGTTTAGAGGCCCAGATTGAATAGATTCAGTGCGCAGATTGAGAATAAAAGATTTTCTTTCTTCTTCCTTGTACATGAAAAATAAAATAAAAATAAAAAAGAAATAGGAAAAAAGAGTTTTCTTCTTCTTCGTTTCGAGTGTGTCTGCGAGGGTGTTGGTGAAAAGCTAGGAGATGAAGCTGGGGTTTGAAGAATCGAAGGTGGTGTTTGGACTGCTGAGAGCAGAGCAGCGCCCGATCGAAGAGATCTTCTCTGAGTTCAACTCCATTTTCTCTCATGGCCGCCAATTCACTCCCTGCTTCTCTCTCTCCATTCTTTTACAGGTCTCTCTCTCTCTCTCTCTCTCTCTCTCTCTCTCTCTCTCTCTCTCTCTGGTGCCTCCTTTAGGACAAACATTGAGAGCTGCCCGATTTCATTTCTTTACAAAATTAGATGAAAAACCCTAAATCCCTTACCATCAGGGCTGTGTTAGGGTTTATGTGCAATTGGATTTGGGTATCAGTTATTGGTTTTTTTTAATAATTTGCATGTGTGATTATGGATACCCAAGAGTGGAGACATCAATTGGATATCAGCTGAATTTGTGTTTATGGTTTTATGTGTTAAAGATGTTGGCTTTTGTGTGGCATATTTTTTGTGATGTGGGATTTTAACAAGTTTGGTGCTATTCCCAGGACAAGAAGATGCTGAGCTCCACTCAGCGTTTGATTGCCTTCGCTATTCTTCAGCAGGCCTATTCATCCCAGAAACCCTCTGCAAATCCGTTCATTAATTTACTTATAAACGTAAGCATTGCGCTTTTTTCATTCAAGAATTGGTAATTCATTAGTCTGGGTTTAGTCTTGGTTGCTTTGGTGTTCACAAAGGATGATTGGTATCTGATTGAGATCAGTTTCTTGTATCTATTTGCTATGCATGTTGCAACCAAGATATGTAAAGTTGTAAGGAACCTCACTTTTTCTCCGAAAAGGCTCTTTTGAATCATTTACCATGATATCAACCTCATCGCAACCTTGAACTTTATCACAACTAAGATATGAAACATGTCCAGAATTTACCTTCATGTATGCTATCTACCTCATTGTTTAAGACTGATTGTTGTTTCCTTTTGTTTTTCCCCAATGTGTACAATGATTTTTTAATCTGTATAATAGATCTAATGCTGATCTTTCACTTTTTTGATGCTTGAACCACTTGAATTGTTGGGTTTATCGTATTCTTATAAAATAAATTTCTCAACAAAAAAGAAATACTCTTATGATATATGTAAAAGAAAGGACTCAACTCAACTAAGACACTGGCAAGAACTGAATAAAATGGTTTGAAGGCCATAATTTCTAGATTTTTAGGTTTGAAGTGATCACCTACATGGCCATTTAGTTCAATTCGGTCTGATAACGCCTACGATCAGTTTCAGATTTCTATATGAAGAAATTACTAGATCACAGTAAACATAGAGAATGTAAGCATGGAAGTATGAAAACTTTGATGAGCTTGTGGTTTCAAACAATTTATCAATATTTTTCTTTATAGTTCTTCTACTTGTTATGATTCTGTTACCAATTTGAAGCAATAGTTAAGCGACAGACCATTCTTTGAAATAACAGGAGGTTGAATCTATGCTTAACAGCTTATTTGGCACTTAAGTTGCTTTCTTGATACTATAGTACAATAACATCATAATCTGCTTTCTTATTAAGGAAACTTCATCATTTGTTAATGTGAGCTTTTTATGCTTGGGTTGCAGGCTGCATGTGATGTCGAAGCCGAAAAGTATGAGAGGGCACTTGTTCTGCAGCTATTACAGCTGTTTGGCTCTGATGGCTCTAGTGATGGCAAAGAGGTTCTCCATTATTTTTTACCCTTTTGATTCGTTAAGCTGAATTATAATGTTGATATAGTTCTACAAACTTTTGCTGTTCTGTTTGTACCTGTGACACAAAACTGCAAACCAACATGAATTTTTGAGTTTTCTTCTTTTCCCCTAGGAATGTTGCTAAATTAGCATTACATATTTACAATGAATCCGACTAAGACTATGCCTGTTGGCCCGGGTCAAAGCATAAGGCCTTTTTGGTCCGAAGATATTGCAGATGACATTTAATGTTCAATAAAAAAAAGATAAAGAAGTCAGGGTGTGAATCTATGGTGTATGTATTAAGAGTCAATGCATTTGGATCTTAGAAAAACCTTTCAAGTTTTTTAAGTCCTAATTTTAATGAGTTTTTATTATTTTAAGGAAGCTTTCTAGTATTTTTTGGAGTCACCGAGTTCTATTTAAAGCTTATAAATAAGGCTATCTCTTGTAAAGCAAATCAAAAATTGGATGTCTGAAATTGAAGTTTTATCTTGCAGCTGTTGGCTCATCAAGTTTTGATAAAAAAAAGAAAAAAAAAACTCCTCTTGTGTTGTTCTTATGTAGGTTATTGTCGTAAGATTATTTTCTCTCGTTGATTCTTCCCTCAAATTACAAATTTTGTTAGATAGAGAACCTGAATTTCCTATATCCTACTAAGCATTCATACCAACTTTTCATTTTCTCAATAATTCCATCAGGAAAGAAAAACCCCATCAGGACACTTTGAATTCTTGTTTATTATCTGCTCAAGTTTGTCATCCTTAGTTGCTTTTATATGCGGGATTGGTTGTTTTATTAGTTGTTGGCTTTGATATATTCGTAGTACATTTAAATGAAATGTTAGTATTCGAAACCATTTTTACTACACCAAAGTGAACTGTAACCAGCGGCTTTATTACTTTGTCTAGTTACTGCCTCATCATCTTATCTTGAATGCTATTCTTCAAGATTATGTATATCTGAAGGAGAATTGTCTGTTTCAGATTCTTAAACAGTCTGCTGCAGAGTACATCAAAAGTTTTGATCCTTCAGTACATGTAAGTTATGTGACCTATGTATATTTTACTATTAAATACATTTGCAGTTGGTAATCTTTCAAGTCTACACAGGATCCACACTGCATTCAGGGATTTTGTTTAACAGTGTTGAGAAACATTCTTAGTCTATGGCTATAATAGATACTTTTCAATTGTCCTCACTGTCAGGCATTTCCGCAACATGAACAGTTGCAGCAGCAGTATGCTGATAAAGTCCATCCAGAACGGTTTATTTCCCCATTCAAGGATGCTTCCGTCAGAAATGTGGTTGCAGACCCTGATGTTCCTCGTGGTTGTGATGTTAACTCATTAGAGTATGACCCTGAACAATAGATAGTTTTTTTGTGTGTCTTCTTTACTCTTTCTCCATATGACATTAAGAATCATGGTGTAGGTTTGATATACAAACTGGAGCAAAACCCAAAATTGGATCTGGAGATAGAGACGAGACGGTGCTTGGCTTGCTATCCAATTTAGCGCTGGAAGGGTTAGGTCCTCACTGGAACAGGCCTATTCCACCTAGGCTCCCAGTTCAGAATGATGAAGTAAGACATAAGGGTATATTTATTGATTATTTATAGGGCTTACTTGTTTACTTGATTTCACTTGTCAAACATGTTTCAGCTAGTGTGGCTTAACCCTGTGGACAATCATGAACTTTTATGGGATGATGGAATGTGTATTGATACTAGCAGAGGGGCAGCTGTCAGGGACCTGATTGCAAAAGCTTTAAAAGGACCACTTGCGCCTGCACAACATGAGGTGCCGACATGTATATGCTTTATACCCCTCATATATTTGATGTATCTTAAGCAATATGATATTAAAAATGCATTTATACTTCTATGTATCAGTCCTAATGTTGATTGAGTGAATCTTTTCATATCATTTAGTCAAGTCATATGCTATGTGTCTAGCATTTGATTGATGTGGGTCCTAGGATTTAGTGTATGAACCATTGTCGGGTTGGTCTTTTCATGGTTCTGGTACATGCATGAATCAAATAGTATAATATAAGGAGAATGGGGCAGTACTTTGCACTCGAAAGCAAAGAGAGAAAGAGGGGGGGGGGGGGAATAATACCGATGAACCATCTTTGCCCGTTCCGAGCCCATCCTAGTTGGTTTGGAATGCTGAGGTACCTTATTTTCAATGGGGAATAACCTTTTTATTAAGGCGAGGTTGAATTGGGCACTCTGGCTTCTTGTGTTTCATTATTTGTTGAGAAGTACTGTGTTGGTGGAAAAAGGGCAAAAGCTCTGTGGAATTATTGTGTTATAGCTATTCTTTTATGGAATTGGTTGGGAAGAATTTTAAAGTTTTCAATGGAGGAGGAGGTGGTTTTTTCATTATGGAAGAGACTACCTTTTCGGCTTCATTCTTGTCCACTGATGCAATTTTGCATTGGCTTTATTATCAGAATGGGAGAGGGATGCTTCTGGAAGACCTGAAAAAGATTTAAGTACAACAAGACTCTTAAGGAATACTGAGATTGGGCATCAAAAATCCCAAACTTATTAAGTGGGGAGGGTTAGAATATGGGTCGCCCAATCCAGCCATGGAATGATTTTTTTATAGGATTTTGGTGAGGCTAGAAGTCATAGTGATGCCTGGCCTCAGAACAAAACGCTGAAACGTGAAAGTAGGCCCTTCCTGTTTGGACCCCAAGGTTTATATGTATAGATCAACTAGAGCTGAATTAGTGTTAGGATTTTGGAGTTTTGGAGTCAATTAGAAATGATACCTTGAAGCATCTTTGAATTTAGCCTTATTTCTAAATTTAGTGTTATCTGGGGAAATTTATGTGGCTGGGGTATAGTTCAGTTTGTAGTGGCACTTGGACATGTCTGCTAAAGTGGTGGCCCTATGGTCTCATTCTCCATCCCCCAAATAATATACTAGATAAAATAAATTATTAACGATAGAGGGTTCTTGATGGCTTCATTTTAACCGAGATATTCATGTTATTTGATTTTATATCTTACGTCAGTCATTTTGAAGGAAGAGATGATCTAATACTTTGCCTTTCCTTGTCCAGCAAGTCTTGTTGGAGCTGGCAAATGACCTGAAACTTGTATATCACTGTGGGCTGACACCAAGAAAGCTACCGGTAAGTGTTGTCACATAAATCTCAGTCAACAACATTAGTATGATTTAATCTAATACCTGTATAATTCCTCAATTATTGTTTTCAGGAATTGGTGGAAAATAATCCCCTTATTGCAGTTGAAGTCCTCACCAAGCTGATGAAATCCCCTGAAATTGCAGAGTGTGTCTTAAGTTTCTATGATTACTTTGCGTGTCTAATTCTACAGAGAATATGAGATTATTTTTTATGCCTGTTCCTATTTTCTTTTGTAAACTTTTAAGCCTGTTAACTTCCTCATTTTCAAGGTTTTTATGCTTTGTAAAATTTTGTTTGTGGCCACAGATACTTTACAGTGCTGGTCAATATGGACATGAGTCTGCACTCAATGGAAGTGGTGAACAGGCTTACTACAGCAGTTGACCTTCCTTCCGAGTTCATACACATGTACATAACAAATTGTATATCATCTTGTGAGAACATCAAGGTACTTGCTCACACCTTGCCTCTGGACTGTGGTTATAAGTATTCTAAGATTCAAAGGCACAGTTAAAGTCTTGATGCAAACAGTTGAATTGTAATGAGTTTCGGATAGTTTTTTCCTTTAATGGTTCCATGCTATAAAACTAACTGGGAGATAAGTAAAAGTGGTAGATTTTTGTTAGGAGAAATTTTTTGAATAGGCTGGCTAGATTCGTTAAGGATGTGCATGGTGGTAGGTTATTAGGAGGTTTTCCCACTCTGGGTCAGTGGCTTCTTTTGGTGAGTCAGTGCAGTGGCAGGGTTTAGGAAGAAGATTTGTGTGCGTGATGTATTGTTCAATGCCAACCATGCCATGTCAGCAAATGCCATCTAATTGGATAAAGGTTTGTCAATGGAAGGAACAGAGTATAAACACAAGGATGATGCTTAGGATGGGTTGAGGCGTTCTGAAGTTGAAGGATGCGAATGAGGAGACTAAATTTGAGTGATAATAAGATTTGTTTTCCGTCTTGTTTTAGTGTTCATGCATCTATGTTTTTCTATTTGATCATGCAATACATTTCTTACCTAGTGCATTGCTTCAAATACATTTGTTATCTTACCTGAGTGTGACTTCCTTGTCTGCAATTTCGTCCTAATAACGTTTAGGAGCTATAACGTTTATTTTATGATGAGGTTTAGAAGCTATGTAGTGAAATATTTAAGGCTAGGGTTTAATTAAAAAAATAATAGAAGAACCTGCTTGAACATGGGAAATTTGTCGCTCTTTCTTTAAAATCCTGCTTCCCCTATTCTCCGTTCAAGATGTTCAAATGAGGGATTATCTATTTAAGGTTCTTTTAGGGCCCTGCATTTTTTGGAAAGTTATGCAAAACAACATGCTAGTGTTTGCTGATTGAACCGAGTAATATAGGTTGGTTAGGGTTCCTTAGTTGAAGGCGCGAAGGGACATGTGCATTCTCTTTTATTCTTCAATTAGGCTGGCTTTTACTGTAGTGTAAATATTACTTGTTAAAGTCGTCGTGGTTTTATTTGGTTTTCCCAAACCCTCCCATAAAGTAAAGCTGTGAACAGGGACGGAGCTAGAAATTTCTTCTAGTGGGGGCAACTCGAAAATCAACTAAGAAAACCTTATTACAGTATAGCTTATACCCAAATGATAATAGAGATGATTTCAAATGATGATGTTTCACAATTCCAATGTTACAAACATTTCAGTGTAGTAGTGGAAAGTGGCATGGTGATAAGAAAAATATTAATACATGATTACGCGGGAGAGGTTTTTCGGTTTGAATGACAGAACAAGAGCACTTTTGCTCATATAATAATTGATATGAAGTATATGCAGTATGAAGGTATGTTGGACACTAGATACCTATATTTTCTTCAAAGATAACGCGTGTGTATTATATAATTGTAGTCGGCAACTTAACAAACGAGTAACTTGAGTGAGGGGGCATATGCCCCCACTGAGTCTTCATTGGCTCCGTCCATGGCTGTGAAGTTGTCAAATTGTGCGTGTAGCATTATGCATGCTTCACGAGCTCAAAGTGAGGTGTCTGTTTTGATTATAATTCTTTCTTCCTCCCTCACTCGCTGTCAGAAGGTATTAGGATGATGGTTTTTGTTTGTTGGTACCAAACTCTTATTTTGTATATTCCTGAAGCAGTTTTGAATATTTTACTCTCAGGATAAATACATGCAGAACAGACTTGTGAGACTTGTTTGCGTGTTTCTTCAGAGCCTTATCCGAAACAACATTATCAATGGTCAGTGCCACTCTCTACTTGCAATTCAATGTTATATTGGTCATTTCATTTTGATTGAACACGCATGCTTGATGTAGAAACAGTCAATCAATGGGACGCTAAGTACATTTATTGTACGAACAGTTGAAGTAACAGTTTTTAATCTCAATGTTATGTTGCTTACTTTTATTGATGGCCGTCTTTGCAGTTAAGGATCTTTTCATCGAAGTCCAAGCTTTTTGCATAGAGTTCTCGCGGATTAGGGAAGCAGCGGCACTGTTTAGGCTCCTAAAGTCCTTGGAATGATTACATTGTTTATTTCTTCGCAAGATTGTTACTCTTGTATGATGAGCAATTATTTTTTTCTGTTATGTTTCGCCGATTTTTCTCTCAGCTTGTAGATAGATAATGTCTTCCCTTCATTTAGATTTTAGAGGTCATTTAATGAAATTTTCTATTCTTCATGCTGGTAGTGTTGCTTTGTTCTCCTCGTGTGTGATTAAAACAGAGTAATTTTATTTAGACGCACAAAAATAACACTCAAATTAGAGATTGTTTCAATTTTGTAGTCTATATAAATTTTTGTCCTGCATGTTGGGCAGCAATGACTTGGTAATCAAAGGCATTAACATGGGGGAAAAAAAAATTATAGCTTTTGCAGATGACAGTATTTATTGTTAATTTTGGGAAATGATAATCACTCGTCCTCTCTCTCCTTACACATCCATGTTTAATTTAGACAGCTTATATTGCTTGGTTTATTTAATTTGATTGTTAGAAATAAAAGAGGGTGTGTAGGAGAAGAAAACAAGAATTTACATTACACGGGTTTCTTGCCACGTTGTCTTGTGTCAATAAAATAAAAACATGGACAAAAACTTACATTCTTCAATTTATTGACATGGGACACTACCGTGATGATGAGCTCGTGTCATGTGTGTTATTCTCGAAAACTATGAATAATGTCATGTGTATCATGAAATTTCTCTTACTAATATTCAATTCAATGCTTTTTCCCTTCATTTGCCCTTTTTCCTTTTAACATAACTAAGGGTGCGAACTGGATTTTCGTGTTGGGAAATTTATCTTCCTAATATTGGTAGGTTTTGATTACGAATTATACCTTCCATTGCAGTTTTTAATCATTGAGATTCAAAATTTAGCCTCTAATTTCATAAATGATAATTTTCAAATGTCACTAGTACTATGGTCATGTAGTATATTTTTTTTCTTTGTGAATGAAAGGTCTTTAGCTCGTATCTTGTAGATGACGAATTCGAGACCAGTTATTCCCTCACTCTAGTGTAAAAATATCATTTGTACTAAGAATAAATTAAAAATTCTAATTATAAGCCCAATCGTTGCGTAGTTAGGATTTTCAAATAATGGGGTTATAATATCACCGAAAAAAGCTTCATTGGGCCATTTCGTCGAGCAGCTAGTAGGCATCTGCCTATTCCTGTCAACATATGCCGAAAGTTTATGCCAACTTATGTTGACAACTACTATTATTTAGAGACTTGTCGAGAGTAGTTACATGATACTGTAAAGTGATGTTGAAAGATACCAAGGGTTTTGACTAAAGTATTTCATACAAGAGAGAAAATGAATACAAATATGATAGAAGAAAATAGAAGAAGTAGGAGGAGAAGGTTGTAATTTAGTTTGCCTTAAGTGTTTATAGGTGTCAAATACAATATACAAAACAAACATATATGGAGCTTTTAAAGTTGTTGGGGTCAAGGACAACCAATGATCCCATGCTAGCTCCGTCACTGATCACTTGAGTAGACTGAAATGGCATGTCTTTGCGAAAATGGATATAAGGTCATCTCTTCTGGCTGGACATTCCACCCGTTATGCGCGGCTAAGCATCGTCTTCTTCATATTCTTTTATGATCCAAGTTGGAACTGAAATCAGAGTTGTCATACATTGCAGAATTGGTTGACAAATTATAGAAGATGAGAGAAATTGCAATGGAAGAATATGAAGTAGTGAGATATGGAACTCAATGCACACCATTTATTCACATGTGAAACTGAATATAAGAGGTGTCACGTCAAGAGAAACCTAATAAAAAATCAAAAGAGTTTCTCACGAACTGACACGTTTCACTCAAAAATCATATTAGTAAAATGATTAAGATTCAATCATAATAAAAAATGTCACGTCAAGAAAAATCTATTCAGAAATCTCGAAAGTTGCTCACGAACTGTCAGGTGTCACTCGAAAAAACATATTTGAGAAATGCTAAAGATTCAATCATGACAACGAAAAAACATATTTGAGAAATGCTAAAGATTCAATCATGACAAGGTGCCGCATAGAGCAAAATCTTATCTGAGATCTTGCTACATGGTTCATGAAAGGCTAAAAATGACACGGGCCACGTTTAGCCCTGAAGCATAGGGGATGGCCTAAGCACGGTCAACAATCCGAATGAAGTTCTACGTTCGAAGGAGTACGTCTATGTTTTGCTTTACGAATCCGGTTTTTTTTTTTTTTTTTTTTTTTTTTTTCCATTCTATGCATCTCTGGTTTTGCCTTATTTTCATTTTATATATATATATATATATATATATATAAATAGCTGATGTTTATTTGTTGTCTTTTAAAATAATTTAGAGTATTCCATATTCTGAGCATTTTAACCGTTAGATCTTTATTTGAAAATACAAAAATTAAAATTCAACGGTTAAAACACCCGAAGTATCAGATACTCGGAGAGAGCACTCCAAAAGTTTTTGGTATAATACAATAACAAACTTTGTTTATAAAGCAAGCTTAATCATAGATTCATGTATCCAACAAGGTGGAACTTTATTCTTCATATTATATAACATCACGAACTGAAGATACAGAATCCCACTAGTTCTTGGCAAAATCAAAGCCAGGTGCACTGGTGCCTAACAAGCATCATACAATAACTAATACTTCTAATTATTTTATACTAAATCCATGCCAAGCAACTAAACATAAAAAGCAATAATATTAATCAACATGTAATTAAATTAGTGTCCTCCTAATTGAGCTGAATGTCCGACTGATATGCAGCCCCAGCCTTCCAATCAGCAGGGATGACTTTGTTTGCCTGCACCCATTTCACCTCTGCACTGCCACTCACTTGGAACCTCAAGCTAAGGGACCCCATTGGTGGGGTTGGAAGGTCCCACACTGCTCCATATGCTCTCCTCATTGGCCTCCATTGCTGGCAATCCTCCTGCCCCAACAAAAGAAAAAAAATATTTTTAGTCAGATGAGTAATGTTACACGAATCACATTTACGAATATATTAATAACAAGGTAATTTGCATTTGAAATATTGAGTTGGAGATGAATATTTACCTGCCAAACCTCAACAGCAGTGATGTCATTTACCCCAGCAACATACTGAATGACTATGGCAAGGTAATGAGGATATTTACTGTGTTCATGGACTTTGAGCACAATGTTGTAACCAGAGAACTTGCAAGGGATCCTTCTGTATTCGATTTCAACGACACCGGAAGCAAATAATACCGCAGACGAAGCTGGATTGGTTGCCAACTTTGCATAAGCTCTTGCGCTGAAGATAAAGTCAGTTCTGTCGCCTTCGCCATAGTCCGTCACCACCGCAGTTACCCCATCACTGCTGCAATGCTGAGGGACCTTGCACCTCACCTGATGAAACCACACTCAGTATTAACTACAGTATACATAAGTTAATTATCGTTGCGATTAATTTAAAAAAGCCGGCCCGGCATAATTAATTATTGAAAACTTTGAGCAAGTGGATGTACCTGGTAGCATGCACCACAGCCAGTTCCGTTCCTCCAGAGCCTAGAAACTGCGGTTACTTGACCGTCGTTGATCTTTCTTCCATATTCTCCAAACCCACAAGCTCCAGCTGCATCAGTAATATACCACTGTGAATATACATATACCATAATGAAAATATATTTACGTGCATGGAAATATTCTTTTGTCACACTGTCTGATGACTTAACGTGGTTATGTTACCAGACTGTAAATCTAAACTTTTATAATGTTGAAGTTATCTAGAATGCAAATATACTTACGTGGTCAACATGTTTCTGGTAATGCAAGTCTGGTAGAGAACGTTACCCTTACTATACATTTAATAGTTTTCTTTTGCATGATAAGCTAACATGTTATTTTCGCACGCTATCAATCAAAATCACATGTTTAAAAACGGTTCTACTTGATCAATGCTTTTGATTAACAGTCTAACAACATAACTGTCATGCATACACACAAATATATTACGAACGTAAACATTGATTAGTAAGAAAGCTACACATACTTGGGTTCCCGTAGCAGTCTGGGCTACCATAGTAGGTTGCTCTAGAGGAAACAAATGCGTCTTGAGAGGTACATAGTGCAGGCAACAGTACCATGATACAAAGAAACCAAGTTATGTGCTTAAGGAAAAACTCCATGTCTCTGTGTGACAAAGTTTTTCCTAGACAATGCAAGGAAGTTAATTATCGCAAAGTAAGACGACAATCAGATGGATTAAGCAAATGAGTTTAGGAGGGTTGTGAGAGGAAAGGTATCTTAGTCCCAATATTTATAGTCGAGGCAGGGGGAGGGTGAATGCTGAGGTGGTACATACCTTTTTCTTCCACTTTGGAACTACAGGGTGCAAAAGAAATTGGAGAGCTCTGGAGTTTTGGATTAGATTGATAACGTGTACTTACACCCTCCGATGTTGATCCGTTTGGTGGGTGGGACTGGATAGGTTAAGTCTGAGTCTAGTCTCATCTCACGGAGTCTCAATAATTTTGAAAAGAGATTACTGTGTAAACTCTCGTCTTATCATTATTAAATTTATCAAAAAGACTGAATTTAAAATGGGATGTATGAAAACGTATTACTATGTGTTAGTGGAGGGAATATTATATAATTCACAAATAGCCGAGCTGAACATTTTCTCTCGTTCCTTGAATGTGCAGGTTTAATTAAGTTAGGGTGTTCTTAAACTATCATTACATTTGGGACCATTCTCCGTCTATTCCTCCTTAGTTGTGTAGGTTGGACGAAAACCAATACTTTTGTACCTTGTGTACAAATTATTACTAATAACAATGAGACATTTAATAGCATGATTGATCATACTATATGACTGTAATTAATCGCGTTATGAGAGAGAGAATTTACGATCAATGATGATGAAGTTTTCGTAGAGATAAAAACCAAAGCCTCCGAAGAGGGGCGACGTAGTATGAGCTCTGCTTAGTTTTCAATACAAATCACCTATGTTTTGCTCTTCCCTCGTTCCAATCCTTCCAAGAATGCCTGCTCCAAATTTTTCCGTTTTCTCTAGTTTTATTTCTATGGCCGATTTGAAAGACTTCAGTGTGACTTGCCCGTTTATTATTTGCCAACATTGTACGACTCTTTTCCGCTAATATGAGCAGTTGGATCATTGGAGATTGACTGTTCTTCGAACCCTTCCTTTGTTCAATAGGTTCTCAGATCATTGCTAGATGTGGTGAGTTCAATGGCAGCGTGCAGCGTGACTTCAATTCGTGTGGATAGTTACGAATTAGCGTTGTAGATTCATTTAGGATTTTGGTTGTTTTGAGTTATGTGAGCTCGGATGTGGTTAATGCTAGATTTTCGTGTTATGGGTCTTTTAGTTGTTAGTTTAGTCATTTGCACTTGTTGCTTTTACAGTTATGTTGAAATTCGTGTCTTCTACATGTCTTAAAATTAGATTTGCTACCTATATGCAATATTAAGATTATGACCGAGGAATTGGTGGTAATACTTTTTAAAATATGTCACGTGACTTGAATTGGTGGAAATGGCTTTCAATTGGAAACTGGTAGAATATCCTTGAGAAATTTAATTGGTGTTTTGAGTCAAATACCGAGAGCTATGGGATATAAACAAGTGGACTAATTGAAACGCACCAAAGCCATCGTCGTGTTTGGTTGTAACGCACTCGGAGTGCCTGAAAACCAAGGCATTAACCTCTAATTGCGTGTCAAAGTTTAAGATTAGAGGATGAGCACTTATAATTTTAGCTAATTGGGTTTAAGATTTTGACGCGTTTGGCTTCAACCAACCAAAACAAGAGAAATTTATTTGAAAAAGTTAATGAATGGAGAACTTTGACATGTTTAAATTTTAAAACCGGTATACCCTTCTCCGCGTTCCGTCAATCGGCGAGGGAGAGTGACGTGATGACTCAAAATTAGGATGAGTTTCGAGTTCGATTTCTCTTGATTTGACAAAGAAAAGTACTGGTACTAACAAAAGTTGAGGTGGGGGGGAGCAATGGCTAATGAGGTCCAATTAGAGTAGGCTCCCTGTCCAAATCCCAAAGGCGGGGTAGGTGAATCGTCATCCTTTGCCCTCCATCTGCCTTGTTCCAAGCACACCATTTCTCTGTGCTGAGTTCGTAAGCACTTGGACGTGGCTTTCATTTAACAAAAAATCAGCAAACACCAAGTGTACATTAAAAGTCAAAAGCAAAACACTTGCTTTCTTTTCAACTGTTCTACACAGATAGTTCTTTGTACTTGATACAAGTTTAGGCTATGTATTATGCATTGCTTTGCTTGAAAATATTTGTGTTACCACTTGGAAGCTGGATGCCCAGTTTTTCCCGTGCATGGTGCGACTCTGGCCCAAGCATTCTCCACGGCAATCACCACAAAAACTTCAATCTGAAATCACAAGTTTGCATGCACAACGTGCAATGAGACATCACAATCGTCACAAATTTGAAGTTTAACTCCACTACCATTCATTCAACATCAATTTAGAACATGTACAAAACTAACTTAATTTGGATCAACATAGTGCATTGATATTAACTAGTCTTTTATTAAAGTACTTAGCATTTGCAGCAGACACACTTTCTGCTGTTTTGACCTCAGCACAAGCACTTTTTTAATTAGCACTTTAGGCAAAAAGCATGTTCTCTGATCTAAGCTTGTTGATCCAGCACTTGTAATAAAAAATTACATAACTACGGGCATGAAGACAGACTTCACGAACCCAGTAATAACACACTTGTTTCAACTACAATGATGCAAACTTTCCAAACACGTATTAACTAATTTGTTCTTAATGATTATACCATGGTTCTAGGAGGGAGTTCCAACTCAAAGAATGTGACTCACCATAAAATGGGCTAAAAAAATGACATCACTTGCATAAATGGGGCAACCACTTAGAGCAAATAATGGAAGAGAATCAGTAGACAAAATCCACTGAGTATGTGTACGGTTTATATCACCAAATCTTCTACTTTCTCACCTCTCTCTTACACTTGTAAATTGGGTTGAAAAGGAAAGGCAAAAGGGCGATGTTTGTCGGAGACAAAACCAAAATTACAAACAATAAAACATACCATCCACCAAAACCTCGTTAGTCATCTTCACTCCCAAATTTACCAATAAACAAACGAAACAAAGGACAGCACCTCTGCCAAGTGTCTCCTTACTGAATCTTAAGGATAAATAGTGATAAAGTGGTATGGCCATGAAAAGAACAAGCAATTACTTTGCACATCTAGAACCAACTTGTCCTCATACTAGAGCAATGGAATGGTTGAGAATTAAAACTGGGAGAGATTGTGAGCAGTGAAATTTTGAAAAGGCATAAAAATGATACCAGAGAGAGAAATTTCCTAGTCAACAGAAAGTAAAGATCCAAAAACCCTAGTTACTCTTCCATACTAGGCTTTTCAGATTATTGTGGCCATCGTACCATAGCAATGAGGCGACTAAATAAGCTAAAAAGAAGTACAATGTCGATGTTATGGCATGATGTTCCATGGTACTACCCAAGAAAATGGAGTTTTCCAAACTCACCAGGGGTTGGTGTGGATGAGGGAAAGGGGAGTGCTTTATCAAATAACCAGAACTTTACACGTAAAAAGTCAAACCTAGTCGGTCCAAATGAGCCAATCACAACCCGACTAATCATCGTCCAGGAGATGTCAAAATTATTGAACAGAAAACAAACACAAGTAATCACAAGCAGCGTAAATCAGTCCAGAAAGCTTAGGACAATTGCTGACTACAGTACACACTTAAACATTGATATTCACTCCAACATTAGCATATGGTAAATTTCATGTAATGAGCAACAGAAATGAATCATCCCATAACATACAATCCGAAAGTATCTTGTTATTGCCCTGTACCTGAATATTCCTTCTGATAAGAATTCCAAGTCTTCCTACGGAATAAGTTGTGCTTTTTTAAGGTCTGAGACAACTCCCCTGTCTTCGGTACTCCTTTCATTGTACAGTACCTGGAAATTAATTTGAAATGGGTGACATATGTTTGGTATGAGTTAGACAAAAATGTATTAACTCTTTCTATTTGAAATACCTTGTCAATGATGCCATAGTCAACTGCCTCACTTGGACTAAAATATTTCGGACGCCTAATGTCTGCTTCAATTTGCTCAGTTGATTTTCCCACATGCTTTGCGAAGAGTTTAACCTAAAACATAAATCAGACAATTAGTCACTTCTATACTCACCGAACATACCACAATTAGTCAATTCTGTACTCACAGCACATACTACATCATGCTCCAAGAATAATATTTTATAAAGTTCATTTTAAAAGGAAGAAGGGGGTTCCTCTCCATGTAGAAGATTGTGTTAGTTCTTTCTTCTTTTGATTGATAGATTTGTTTCATCTCTTTGTTTCATCCCTCCATGTCAATTTCTACTTTCAGGTGTGTGCAGTGTCTAACACTGGAATGGACACAACTCGCGTAGGACATGGAAAAATACATATTTTAGATATTGTGGAGTGTCCTTTGATTTTATTGACCATTTGCTCTTGGATACAGCTGGGACACGGTTAGGACACAGTTGTCAGCTTGTAATTATTTCAAAACTAAATAGGTCAAATCGAAATGTGTAAAACTATGGTGTCAAATTATAGTATTTAAACGATATGTTAAACAGTTAAAGGCTCAACCATCTCCCTATTCTCTCTCTCTGTTTGAAAACCATATGGGGACCTAGCTCTTTTTACTTTGTTGAAGAACTAGAGGAGAAAGCCTGAGAAAGCTCCTAAAACTGAATGAGAAGAGGAGATTACCTTCTATTCTATGTAATTTTAAATCTATTGTCTTTTTTTAGTGTCATTTATTATATTTAAGCTATATTATTGTTAATTTATGATTATTATTATTTTAATTACCGTGTTTTTGGCCGTATCCAAGTCCAAATTTTTGGAAATCATCCCCGGAATCCATGTCCGTTGAACATAGATCAGGACTGTGAAGTAGATGCTGAAATTAATTGAGTCTTTCCTTTTTCTTCTTTTCGTTTACATTCCCATGAATTATTACACCTGAGCTATATTTTTGAACTTGTACAGAGAGTTAAGTTAATTCCTGGTTTAATATAAATACTCCAAAAATCAATCCACATCCAAGATAGAAAACATATCCACCTGCTACACAAAAGAGAAAAATGGAAGAATAGAAATGAAATCAGCTAAAGGAAAAATCTCTCCCATTCTTTGAAAGTTTTGAATAACCATAAACATCTAACCAGCAGTCAAACCAGTCAATGTGAACAGAGTGAAGGATGGCAACAAATATGTTTGTGACCACTAATCTTACCAACTCGTCTTTAACATTCCTCACTTCCTTTCTTGCAAGTTCAATATCTGTTGCTTGACCTTGAAACCTCGCAATCGGCTACAGATAGATAAACAAAGAAAAGAAAAGAAATGTTCAGGTAAGAATTTAATACGTGTATAAGTTCCACTTAACCAGATAAAAAGTACAAATCCCAGCCTTCCAACAAAAATTAAGAAACACATTAGATAATACACCATCATGAAGCTCAACAAATTAGTGATAAAGATCAAACCTGCTTCATCATGATTGTTGATGAGGGTAAAGCAGAACGGTTTCCCTTTGCACCAGCAGCCAAAAGTAAGGCAGCTTCTCCCCAAGCATTACCAACACAAAGAGTAAATATAGGTGGCTTGACATACCTGCAGTGAATAGAAATTAAGTTCGACCATTAGGGCAAAAATTCAGATCACCTCTTAAATTCAGTGAATACAAACTAGAACTGATCAACACAATAAGATAATTAAATGCATGACATAATTAAATTCAGATAACCTCATGACATCATATATTGCAAAAGCCTCTGTTTCATAACCCAACTTCTCACCACCCTGAAGAATACAAGATAAGAATCATATAAAATGAACAACTATTATATGGAATAAAAGAAGAAAAACAAAGAAGGCGCCATTTTTGAACAATCTTCATTGTTCACAGTAAATGCGGCAAGAAGCGTAATATGAGAATTGCTAAATCATTAAGAAGCAAGCACCCTTGTTTCGATCAAAGTATCTAGCAGAAGAAAAAAGGCTTACAGCTCAAGAAAGCAAGAATTATCTATCTCCTAAGCCAACTACTGCCAAATTGATTAAACAGCATAGTTACCATAAAAGAACTTGAATTACACTTACAGTTACAACTATGAAAGAAGTCATGCAAAAGCAACCCAAAATTATAAAGGATAAGAGAAGAATAAAAGTGTGGTTACAAATTATACAGTATTTAACTACAGTTCTTTCTAAAACACATTATTGGATGATAATACTGCTGCCACCAATGAAGACATTACCATACAATCTCATAACCACCATAATCCCACCACAAACCTTCTCCCTTGCAACCACCATAAGTTGGCATCACCTAGGATCATATCAGAACTACCATTTTAAAACATTGGAAGTTTGCAACAATCCCATTAACCCTACCACAACTAACTCCCGCACCAACACCAACATCTAAGCAACCGCTGACGTGAAATCTATCAGTACTACTACCAAACTCCAACACAAGTTATTTCCTGTCTTTATAATACACTCTCCAATTACTACCAACTGATGAACTGACCAATAATATGAGAAAAACATGGGCATCCCTACAAAAGTGACAACGGAGGTGATGTCATTTTGTCACACTACCCTCCCCAAATCTACCTTTTCACTATCAACAAACATTGAACCACTTGTCTTCTACCTATCCCCTAGTATCAAGAGTTAACAATTAAAGTGTGGGTGTTCATTATTGACTTAGGGTGTGCTTCGAAGATGCCAATGTGTGAAACAAGCAGGCATTAGAACTAAAGCTAGCTGAAAATAAACGAAGGGTCTCGACTGCTGACCTTGGTTGTTCCTGTGGAATTAATGTACAAGTAAATGGGCTTCGTGTCGTCTTCGTACTGAAGGTAGAGAAACTCGGCAAGTATCAACTCCGTCACCGAAGGAACAAGTGACATGCCCAAGTACACTATTCGGTTTTTGTACAGATATGATGCCAGGTCCGGAGGCGGCTGCTCCCATGCACTTCCTCTTTGAAATGGAATAACCTAAACACACAAATTTCAATTCGATTCGAAATTCAAACTTCATTACACAATAATTGAAACCAACATGACCCAAAATCTCAAATTCCATCCAGATAAATTTCAATTGAGCTGAATTTTTACTTATAAATCGAAAAAATCAGTAGAAAATAATACACAAGGTGAGAGTAAAATGCGGGAAGGTAATTTGGGGGAGTACCATGGTGACGACGCCGCGTGTGGGTTTGGAGCCACGAGACGACGCCGGATTGAGGGATGAAGGGCGGAGCTTGTGGCCGGAGAAGTCGGAGGAGAGGCTGTTGCCGGCGAAGGGAGAGAGGAAGCTGGTGGACAGGGAGGCTCTGGGAGGGGAATGGGACGACGTCAGATGGGGGCGGGTAGTGTTCAGGGCTCGGTGAGTGGTGGGCGTTGCTAACATGCGCGTGTGGAGCGCGAAGCTGGAAGCTGTGGTTGCCACCTCCATTGATTCGAACGGTGGTTAACTGGAGAACGCAGTACCCAAATAGAAGGAGATATCGAAACCAAATAAAGTGGGCTCTTTCGGTTTTTGGGCTATAAAATATTTAGCCCATAACATAGGACATTCCAGCCCAATATGTCCATTCGTTCAAACATTTTTTTTTTTTATGTAAAAACTATATATATTTACACTGAAAGGTGGAATAATTGAACGCATCATTCACGATGTCTAAACTTAAAACTTCTCATTTACATAAAACTTTTTACTTACACATGAAAAAAAAAGAGGGTTGAAGGGAAAAAAACAAGAACGAGAAATGGTAAAAGTCCAATCGTTTGGCTATAATCATCATGAAGATGTCAATGACAGGAGTTACCTAAAACTATGATTAATATTAGGCCAAAAGACTCTTTACATGACAGTGTAACATTGTTCCACAAAATATTTTCGAATATCCTGTTCTCTCACGAAGTAATGAGCTATGGGAAAAATTGTGCATGGATCGTGTGAAACTCACACACACTTAAATTTAGTGGTGGGCATAAACCAACTGAACCATCCAAACCAGCCAATCCGAACCGTTTTAGTCGGTTTAGTTTCATTTTGACGAGAAAAAAGTTATACAATTTAAAAACTGAACCGATTTTATGTTGGTTCGTTTTGTTTCACTTTTGAAATCGACCAAAACTAAACCGAATCGACCGTATATCTTTTAATTATAATTTTTACTTGTTTTACACATATCATAGGTTATTTAGATGTCTAACCGTACATATATTATGTTGTAAATATGGATGTCCATTGTTTGTTAGTGTGGAAGACACCAAAGCATGAGTGTGGAAGACTCCAAAGCATGAGTATGGAAGACACCAAAGCATTCGTGGGTGTAGTTGGTAAAGGATTTTGCCTATAAAATGAATGAGAGGGGAAGGAGGAGAATACATCAACAAGAGATGAAATTATGGAAAAAGAGAGGAGAGAATAGAGAGAGTTATCTTTATACTCCTATTATTCCAAATAATGAATGAAAAAACCATTGCTGCCCCGAGGACGTACTCCAGTCACACTGACTGTAGAGGAACCTCGTAAATATTGTGTCTTGTTTCATTTATTCCACGACACACATACAATCGATTTTACAACACGTTATCAGTACGAGAAGCTCTTGTGTCAGTGGAAAGCATGACGCCATAAATCCGGTGAAGCATTACCTACCTCTCAACTCTGTCAACTAGAATCTCACAGATAAGAAAAGCTTTCATTTCATCTTCAAATCTCTGTACTATTGATTTTCTTGAAGCAACTATATATCTTGTTGTATGACTGGATATCATCATTTGCAGAAGCAAAATGGTACATACTCAAAATTCATAGAAAATCTGACAGCCATGTAAACAGCCTTTGAACTCCAACTTGCTGACCTTGGATTGAAATACTTTCTTCTTGAAAGTTGTTCGTCCGCCCAATACCTATAACATATCAAATTTTCAGAAAATTCCAACAGTGCGATCGTCGCAGATATTTGAAACACCAAGCCAATTTCCAATTCTGCAGAAAACTGGACAGCCGTCTTATAAGTACCAAAACTCCATTTTCAGTAGCCCAGTCGAAACTGTTTCTTCACAAAAGTTGTTCGGTATCCTCTTATCCATATCATACTAAAATTTGAGTTAAATCTAACGGTTTGATCTTCTCATAAGTTGCAGGCACTACTCTTGACTCCAAAACTTATGGGAACTGTTTCGACTATTTCGAAACTTACCGGAGGAGGAACACAAATTGAGACTTATTGTTATCATTACTTCCTGAGTAACTAAAAGGACTTAGAGTTGTGAAAAAATAAAAAAAATAAAAGGGATGAAACAAAAGGAAGTGGCACACAAAGAAAAAGAAAAGAAAAAAAATGATGGAAACTTAATCATCACCCTTTTCTATTATTGCTTTATTTATGTGAATGGTGCTAATTAAAAACCCTTTCACAAGTTCCATTTACTTAAAAGCAATTTATTTACAGTAGGTGTAATTATCGTCCTTTACTTTAAGTTTTGATTTATGTGAATGATACTGAATTAAAGCCCTTGTCACAAGCTTTATTTACTTAAAAGCAATTTATTTACTATGGCTGGAATTATTGCCTATTGCTTTAATTTATTTATTGTACTTCTTTTGTTATGATGAGTATATACAGGACCCGAAGTTCCTTAATCAGATCAAAACCTGCAGTTTCTTGATCCTCATCATATAAAATGATTGCACCCGAAGTTCCATAATGTAAAAAGATTGGACATGAATTTCCTTGATCATCATCATACAAAAAGATCGGACATGAAGTCCCTTGATCCTCAAGATCGGACATGAAGTTCCTTGATGAGTACCGTAAGTTTGAAGTGCCACAGTGCCACAACTTAATTGTAATAAAGGCCATAAAAGTCTCAGTCCACAGACTATTAAATAAGGACCAGAAGCTCTTTGATTCATGTAAATGATGATATAATCCATGCATATTTGCTGGAGAGTTTACATCTCAAAGTTTTGATGATTGTTGCATGTCATTGGGCATTGATGTTGAACACCATGTTCCTTATGTCCATACCCAAAATGGTTTAGCAGAAGCATTTATTAAGCGGATGAAATTGATTACCCGTGCTCTGCTTATGAAAACGAAATTGCCATTTTCTACATGGGGACATGCCATTTTACATGATGCATTATTAGTTCGGTTGAGACCTGTTGCCAACCATCAATACTTCTTAGTATAACTCATGTTTGGGCACCAGCCAAACATTACACATTTACGAGTTTTTGGTTGTGTTATCTATGTTCCTGTTGCACTGCCACAATGTACTAAAATGAGGCATCATCGCAAATTGAGAATTTATGTTAGATTTGATTCACCATCTATCATTCAATATTTGTAACCCTTGACTAGGGATATGTTTACCGCACGGTTTGCAGACTGTCATTTTTATAAGACAATTTTTCCGCCATTAGGAGGAGAAAAGACCGTTCCAGAAGAACGACGAGAATTGTCCTGGGATGTACCCACTTTGTCTTATTTTGATTCACAAAGCAATCAATGTGAAAATGAAGTGAGAATAATTGTTCATCTTCAAAGTATTGCCAATCAAATGCCAGATGCATTTAATGATGCAACGAAAGTGATAAAATTACATATACTAGCTGCAGATGTGCCTACAAGAATTGATGTCCATGTTGGACAAAATAATGTGGTAGCAAATGATTTATCTATTGCAAGCCTGAAGCGTGGCAAACCCTCAGACTCAAAAGATTCAATCCTTTGAAAGAAGAAGAATATGACACTACTAAACTATTGCATTCTCGAAGCATAACCTTTGAATGCTAGAAGCATGACTGTCGCTAGATGGGTCCCAAAAAGGACAATCCGCAAACATGGGAATGTTGATGTCTCATGCATCAAGCATGATAGACGTATAGGCTCCAACGACTCAACTCCCAGAAGTGGAGGTTAAAATCCAAGCTCTATAACGCTTAAGAGGAGGTTATGATCCACATTCTCTAAACTATGACTATCCTAGAAGAGATATTGTAATGCCCTTGAAGAGGCAATGGATATCCAAAGAAATGAAAAGCTTTTATGCATGCGCATGCACATGAGAATATGGGATCACGGATTGATGATAACCAATGGTAATTTTGGTTTTTACAAGTAGCTACTAAATTCATCAATGAGCTGTGTTGATATTGAGTCCCGCTCTTTTTTTTCGTCGACGAAAGGAAAAATTATTGGCCAAAAATAGAGAAAGGCAATTCCATTACAATTTTGTAAGAACGTGGAAAAATGGACCTATATATATGTATATAATACAAATAGCCAAAAGATGTTGAACCAAGGAGGTTACATATGGGCATTTGTAATACAGTGAAATACACTCACATGATATGACACAAGGTTACTAATTGAAACCTGAAATTATACTCCTGTAAACGAGTTCATATGAATGGAGAGTTATATACAAAGGGTTGTGAGTCACCCATATCATATCTCCATAAGTAAATCCCTCAAATATACATGGGAGCAAATTGATTTGTATAAGTTCTAAAAGGGTAATATGTCATGAAGTGTAGAAAATCTCTGAAGGCTTCAAATTGCTTGAAGTAAGCCCTGGAAGGGTAAATCATAAATTATGTACTCAATACCAATGGATGGTATAAATTGCCTTAGTGAGTACTTTCATTATGATATTGTTGCAACATACTAAAATCTTTTGCAAGAGTTGATGATATTAGATTGGAACTCCTGAAGAGTCTAGAAAGATTATAAAGTGTTGAAAGGAATATTGTCACGAGTTGCAGATCGAACAATATGCCAACACGAATCATATGGATTGAAGATTATGAGTTGAATACTCAAATGATTAACCAATATTTAGACATTAAGAAGGATCATTTATCTTCGTGAGGGTAAAGATGAATTGATATTTGGTTCAGAAGTACCACATCTTAGTGAAGTATATGCTTTATTGTATTTTGCACAACACTATTCTTATATGTTAAAAGGTTCATTGATTTATATTATTGGAACTAGAATATTTCATCATTTCCTCATTTATTTATTTATTTATTATGGAACCAGAAGTTTTCATGAGTTTCTATATCTAACAAGCTGGAATAAAAGTTTTTAGGCATAAAGGAGGAAATTTTTATACATACATTACTTGGCAAAACCACGGAAAGATGAGGCACTGGAGACAAATCATGTGAAGCCTCAAGTACTTGGTAGAACCCCAGAAGGAGGAGACATTGGAGGCAGATCATGTGGAACCTCAATACTTGGCGGAACTCCAGAAAGAAGAGGCACCAGAGGTTGATTATTTGGAGCCTTAATACTTGATAAAACTCCAGACGACGAAGTCAATTGGTGCTTTTGGAATAAAGCCACAAACCTCTGATGGTCACTTTGAATCTAATTTTCGGATTCCTGCAGTTGGTCAAGCTTTCTTTTCATGCTCGTTGAGTAATTATTTGCAAGCATGTGCAACTTTTTATTTTCGTGCTTGAGCCCTCTGATTTCTTGTTTAAGACTTGCCACCTCAGCCATTAATGATTCGACTTGGCGAGTTCGAGCAAGTAGACGTTGGCCCATATTGGATACATAGCTCACACGCTAAACACTAAAAGCTATAAAGTTTTGAATAGCCAATTCATCAAACCATTTTGAAAGTATCCTATTATCCTTGGGAAAGAGAAGATTCCTAGCTACCACTATAGCAATTATGTCATTCTTCATCACAAAGTCCCCAACCATAAGAGGACCATTAGTGGATAAGAATGATGGGTGTCATATATTGTCTTGAGGATACATGTTTGCATCTTCCTCAACATTCAAATTAAAATGACGGTCAGATGGGCAAACCATTTTCAGAAATGATGAAGGAAAATGAGGTCAGATAAATTGAAATCTCATAAATGCAAAAAGGGGAAATTTCTACAGGCAACAACTTTCCAAGTGTGCATTTTGAACATAATTGATGCCTCTACAAAAGAAGAGGCAACATGGTCACTTGTTCAAAAATCAAAGATGCACCGTTCTTTGAATTTCAAAAGCCATATTTTCCTGAATAAAGTTCGTTAACACTTTTTAGACGCAATCTCAACTTTTCGGATATCACGGGCAACTTTGTCAAAGATCTCTGAAAAAGTTGAAACGCATGAATTTTGCATTTCCAATTACACCACTGTTGCTGACAAGAGTAAAGGAAATGATCCCAACACCACCACTACTTGCTATTGGGAAATCCCTATATAAGTCGACCTTCGTCCTTCATGGCAAGGCAGACCTGCAAGAATGCCTAACTCTTCCTCTTCTCCGAGAGTGCATTCGAAGCATCTCAAAATACTCAATTTTCTTCATCTTCGAGAATACCTCTTCAACCAAGTCACTCAATGCTCAACTCATTTCCTCAGCAAGAAAATAGTTTTGATCGAGAAGTTTTGCATCAGTATCAAAACCTTCTACTGTTTTTTCAAGAGCAAAAGTATCCCATATCATCATGATCGAAAGCAAAAGTATCTCATATCATGCTTTTTCCCTATCTTTTCCTTTGCCCTTTCTCTTACCTGCAAGACAATGAGAAAGAGAGCAATAAATCGGAAACAAAAATCAAACTTCCGATTTGGAATTGATTGCCTGGAACCCCTTCCCTGATTGCTTACCTAGCATTGCTCTCGAGTAGTCATCTTCAACTGTTGTTATGTCTCAGATTTCCTCAGCAAATACCTCATAATAGTTGATATGATGTTGGCTTTTTACACTGAAGCTGCCAAGCATGGATGAGTCGCTGAGAATCAATGTTTTGAAGGATCATTCAAAGGCAAAGGTTGCGCAACACTTCTGCCATGCAAGAGACTGAAGCAGAATGATCAATGATGAGCCCACAAAAGTTCAAGTATGGCGTCGATACGCATGAGCCTAAAGAATTTGAAATCAGGGGGAAATACTCATCAGGAGGAGCATCCAAAACAGATCAAGATTTTAACAAGGCAATTGATATTGACATATGGCCATCCAAGAGGGAGTTGACACGTTCGATCCCGATATCTTCCAAACACCAGGGTAGGCACATGCTGGACAACACACGAAGGTGATGAAGCCATACTAATATGCATGAGAACTATGAAGAAAGAACGAACATAAATAAAACTCAAAAATTTAACTATAATGAATATGCAATTGTGGAATGTGTTTAGAGCATACAACTAAACCAGAACATTGAAGAAGGAATAATATACAAATGTACAAACAAAGGATCCTACACCGAGAGGACTCGAAGCTACCGATGCGGGAGAGCCTTGACGCCAGGATTGTACGCCTCGATTCAAAATCCTGAGGGGGTGCAAAAAAAAAACATGAGTGGACCAAGTTTATATATAAGTAATACTAAAACAGTTATTCATCAACGTACTAACCCACAGTTTAGAAAACTCATATAGCATAATAAGTAATAGGTTTTCCAAAAATCCTAGCATGCCATAAAACCTTCGTAAAACATAGATCATATAGTGTGCTTAGTAGTGGTATCACAATCGCCCCTAGGCACTACATCTCCCTACCAAAGCCATATATAAATATCTTCGGTCCGCAGGCACTACATATCCAGCCCAAAGCCATATATAAATATCTTCTGCCTGTAAGCACTACATCTCTGTATCTTCCACCCGTAGACAATACATCTCCCAGCCAAAGCCATATATAAATATATTCCGCTCGTAGGCACTACATCTCCCAGCTGAAGCCATATATAAGTATCATTTGCCCGTAGGCACATAATATGAATAACCACTAAGTAAGTACAGAAAATCATGAACATAATATTTCCAAAATATATCTCATCGGAGCTTACTAGCTCAAACAATCATATCATAAATCCATATTCATAGATATCTCAATAAACATAAATTCGACAAAGCATGAGAATTCATAAAGCATATATCTGATTTACTATAAACGTTTCGTAAAACGTAGTCATAAAATCATGCTTTTCATGAATGCATTTCTAATAGTAAAAACATGCATATTGGAAGGGGTCCACTCACAATTACTGCGTCGTCGAGGAGCCGTGCAATTAGCGAGGACGGAAACGCCATAAACAAATGCACCTAAGCACATAAAGGGACCAATTAATAAAACTATACTATAATGATTGAATTTGGGAAAACAGATGTCATAAATGGATTCAGGACGTCGAAAAACCTAAGGGGGGACCTCGGGTACTCCCACGCGCCACCACGGGGTGGCAGCCCAGGAGGCCACACGCTGAGTTGAGTCGCCGGAAAGTTGGCCGGAAAAGTCACCAGCACCGCCGTGGAAGGCGACGAAGCACAATACCTCCAACGAAGACACGTGTGCTCCATACGCCGGCCAAGACAGGCGCCCATGTGCGCCCACGCGCTGACCTGGAACCTGGGAACTAGTAGGCATAGGTTCTTGCCGGAAAACTGGGAAAGTGTCCTTGAGTAGTTTCTTCGTAGTTTCGATGTCCAAAACATGTACAAGGGAGTTAGTCTTCAACCTAAGACGAGGGAAGGACGATTAAAAAAGGTTTAGGACCTTACCCTCCGTCGTGACTCGTCGGAGAATATGGTGAATAATGCCTTGGTCACTGTTGGGGTACACGACTTCTAGCCTAGGGTTTTGAGGTCACAATGTTTAGGTGGGGAGTTTCGTCGATGTGGTCGTGTGTGTGAGTCAAGCTTGGAATGATAGGGAGGTTACAGCGAGGGAGAAAGAAAGAAAAAAAAGGTCGAGAGTTGTATGGTTTTCAGAGAAAGACAAAGGCAAAAGGAAAGGAGAAGAGAGAGTGAGCCAGGGGACCAAAAAGGAAAGTGGGCCCCACATGGCACACCAAACAAGATCCAAAAAGCAACCATTTCAAAATATCTCCCAACCAAAGTGAAATTACAAAATTACCCTTCCGATTCGTTAAATCCGAGATGGGTCGTTACAATCTATCCCCGTTAAGAAAATTTCGTCCCAAAATTTGAAATATCTTACTATACATAAATACTCAAAGATAAGAAGAAGAATACATGTAAAGAAGAAATCAAGTCAAAGGGGTTGCATAAAAAAGAATATGCCACATCGTCGCGATCAGGTTGCAAAGATTCCTCTTTCATGCCTCCAAGCTCATATTCTCTTCCCCCATCAACAAAATAGTAGAAACATACTATATATTAAAAAAATAGAGTTGAAACAAAAATATAATAACGTAAGGTCAAGAATATGTACGCATAAGAAGATAACGTCAAAAATAGATATGTACTAACATAGAAGTCGAAAACTCGTACTGAACTTAAAACTGAAAGTGGAAAAGACTCACCCAACCATTTGTAATGTCAACAATACAAATATATAACTATAATAAAGTAAGTTAAAATACTTGCACCAAAAAATTAAAACCGAAAATGAAAATGAGTCTCGCCCAAGCATTCGTAATGTTACGTACTCCGAAATAGGTGTGTGTGTCCTTGGGTTGAGCCCCAACAATAATTAATTAGTAACCATTACCGTAGACGGGTCTACTGCCCACTTGCTTAACGAACCCAACGAATAAGCTATCAATATTACAGTCTGCAGCCCGCAATATCGACAACAAATTGTTGTCTCGATAACTAAGTAGTAATTTCCCAAGGATGCAAAATTACCATTTTATCCAAACTCCAAGGAGACACATCTGAAGCACACAGTTTCTCATATCATAAATTTAGTCATTCGAATACTAGTTCGCAATACTCTTCTGTCTAACAAGTATTGCCCTGTAGAATCTCTCATACAATGTCTCAAATAGTGCCATACCCAAACCGAAAATAAAAACTGTCGTCGTAAACAACTCCAAAAGAGATCGGTGCAAAATCTAATCATGCATAAACCATAGAACGAATGAACACAACACGTCCTCCAAGGTCTAGATAGCTCGTTCAAATTGTCCAACATTCTGAGGATGAAATGTGGTACAGGACAACGACTTAGTACCCAAGGCTTTCAAGAAAGCTTCACAAGACTTAGAAGCGACATGCACATTGTAATGAGATATAATTAGGGGTGGTTCGGTATGGGATCCCATACCGAAACCCTTGTCCCGATTCCCAAACCGAAATTTTCGGGAATCCCAATTTCAATACCGATCCCAAACCAAATTTTCGGGAATCCCAATTTTTGGGAATCCCGAAACTCCCATACCGAAACCCTTGTCCCGATTCCTAAACCGAAATTTTTCGAGAATCCCAATTTCAATACCGATCCCAAACCAAATTTTCGGGAATCCCAAAATAGTTTCGGGATTTCGGGACAAATCGGGAATCCCAAAATGGTTTTGGGCTTTTGGACTAAAATTTGACATATTATGCTTTTGGGCTAAAATTCAACCTTTTATATTGAAAAATTGACATATAGGCATGCCCAATCTACCAATTTGTTTCTACTAATCTGTGCACACAAATCTGCCAATCAAATGGCAAGGCCCAGTTAGTATCTGCCTATTCAAAAGCAATCTGCCAATATGAAACGTTAATATATGCTTGAGTAAACTAGTAAATCTATCTATAATCCTGCTAGTCCCCAAAATTACGTCTAAAACGTTAATATATGCTTGAGTAAACTTCTGTACATATATAATATAAATATTATAGATAGATGTAAAGTTTTCTCAAGCAAATTGTAACTTATAATCTATCCATGTATCCATCTATCAATCTCCAATGTTTATTCTGCATCTATGTATCCATCTATCAATCTTCTATGATTTAAAGATTTTGCATATGTTCCACTATCTATCTTAGGGCTCATTCCTGTATATGTTCCATCATCGATTTCTAGTGCTCCTTCAGTATTTCAATTTTCACTATTGTAGGTAGATGATGTTCCCCTTAAAGATGTGATCCTATATATATTTAAAAATTAAATAATATATATATATATATTTTTCGGTTTGGTTTGGGAATACCGAAATCCCAAAAACTTGAGACCGATTCCCGTACCAAAATTTCGGGATCGGTTCGGTATTGGGTACCAAAATTCGGGAATTTTGCTTTGGGATTTTTTCGGTTTGGTTTCGGGAATTTTTCGGTTCGGTTTGGGATTTTTGGGATTTTTTTCCAGCCCTAGATATAATAATGACGGCATACCCTAAAACCAAACAATGTGATTCACAAAGCCTAGGCGAGCTGATTCATTGAAAATTTCTCTTGAATTTAGTGAACGGCTATGCCGAGAAGGCTAAAAGAACAATCAAGAATTTAAGGATTAAAACAAGTCCAACAAATCTAAAGTACAAGATAACTGGAGTGAATGTGTAACTTTGATGCAAGAACACGTGCAAGCACCAAACTTGATTTTTATGGCAAGTCGAGATGGTTGAGTGCATACTCGACTTGAGTGGTAGTTCAAAGTAATCTGATAGGCAGAGACTCAGACTTTTTCCCATTCCAACATTCACAACAACTTATTACAACGATAACCTCATGTATATTCAATCACCAGTAGAAATGATTCGCTCGATATGGTGATAATGGGTCATTAAATGACTGATGGTCTCAGCAAAAACTTTTGAACCTGAGTGGTCTTCCTTAACAGTCTGTCTGCTTTAGAAATGATACAAAGTGTCGTAGGGTAAGCACGAACCCAAAATTGACTAGAAAGTTTTCCAGTACCAGGAGGTGAATTTGGGATCACGGTCGAAATATATGTAAATCAAGACATCAGTCTAACGAAGTCTAGAATGAAGAATTATGCCAAGTGGTCGAAAGTATAGTCCTCGCGGACTGGTAGATAATATGCTGAGTGAGTTGATAGCAATTACCGAAACATTATCATAGTCTCCACATGTACAAGGTGGTTTGTACAGGAAATCTGTGGTGACATTCACCCATTTCCATTTGCATCCTCAGTGGTCCCCGACAACCCAAGAAGGACAACCATGGAAATTTCTTCCTATCTCTAAACAAGAATATAAGAAATTGAGATAAGCCTGATGGCTTCCATCTTACCGCTTCCACTTACCAGTAAATCAGACACATACTCACATATTCAGTGATATCCCATACATATAATACCAGTAATAAAGCGTACGAAAACAGTGGTATAATTTAGTACTGCCAGTATGCATGGCATATGCTGAAATGTGAGTCTCATCAAGAATTTTCCTTTTTCATAGTTTCCTTACCCTTAGGCAAGAACAATTCGTTTCTTATCAACAAAGTTCCAATTTCTCGAACTTTCAAATATCGTCTCGTGTCATCCGACACTTGCTCATTCAAACTCGCACATTACTGAACAACTCTTAGGCTTCTTGCCCGAACTCTACCGATACAAGTTTGACTTAGAAGTGAGCCGACAATACTCACCGTGGGTCAGACGCCAAAATAAAGCCAATTCCTCGAAGGGAAAACAATAGTGGGACATGGATAGCTCAGATGGAGGTAAACTGTCTATGTAATTTCCAACTAAGAGCCTCAACTATGACAATTGCCTGACCAAGATCGTACTCAAAAGTGCAATCCAAAATCACCGATAAGCCCCATCTACCTCTTCTGTCTAAAACTCAACTATTTCTGTGTCAGAACACACTACAACTTCTTTGGTCAGAAATGATGCAAAACAAAAGACTTAAAACTCACCAACAACATCAAGAAAAGTAGGGGTGGGAGCATGAGTAAGACGATGTTCAAAATACCAAAAAGTTTTGTTCCCAACCTTCGTCCGACAAAAATTCTACAAGGAAAGGGTGTCATTAGGTTTTCAAGTAAGATTGTAACTGTTGGCTCAAGGACGTAGATAGAATGGTTCACCTCATGCGGTTCCAACAGTCAAGAAGCACGCATGTCACATGGTCATGCTGCATCAGCATGCAGCCAAACATTTGATAACACATCACCATAGAATTCAAAATTTATCGATGTCATCGAAAAGTGCAAGAACAATGATCAAGTGAGACAATACTTCAGTTGTCAGAAACTTCGTTCACCTTCAACATCTCCAACAAGATTGACTTGCTATCTAGCCAAAAGGAATAAGGCTAAGCACAAAGAATCGTTGAGAACTGCCAACAGAAATTAACAAGACCCAAGATATTTCGTATTTCACAACACCTTGTACGGATTTTCAATTTCCACGATCGCAACCTTTTTGGAAATTGATGAGAATAGCGTCTGTTATAAAAGAGTCTCCCAAGAAAAGTATTTAATCTAAACAAAGTCAAAGTTCAAAGAATTTGATGTACAGTTAACTGTCGATGTTTAGTGATCTTAACCTCGTTGTTGGAGTAAGCAAGAAGGTCAACGATAAGAAGATCACCAAGAAATCTTTTGAAGGTTCACACGAATTTCCCTCAGTGGCAACAACAAGTTCGAGAACAATGCTTCGGTCCAACCAAACTAACACTTGCTAAACTTCGCAAACAACTAGCGCTTACTCGTTTTCTCCAACACGAACTTCAGGTGTTTCGAGCAATTTCCATATAGATATGGCTCTGCCCGCCATTTCTAGGGAACGCATGTCGCAGAGTAACATCACCGTATCAAATCTCTAACTGGTCTCATCCAAACTTCATACCACTAAAATTTTCCATTTCCCAACACTCGTATATAGATCCGACTCTTCCCGCCATTCCTAGGGAAAACATGTTGCAGAGTATCGGTCCATTGATAAAAGTCGTCCATCAATCCATTTTGTCACTGGTAAGGCACAATCCTGACACGAATTCTTGTACTTCGAACATAAAATGACATTTAAGACAGAAAAGGTTTGCACAACTGCGCCAAAAGGCACCAAAATCCGTAAACCGTGACATCCAAATGATGTCAATGCTGACATATTACTACATTAACAGCAGATCTTACTGAACAAACCATGCTCTAATACCAAATTGACATGCTCGACCCCGATATCTTCCAAACACCAGGGTAGGCACGTGCTGGCCGACGTCTGAATGCGACAAAGCCATACTAACATGCATGAGAACTATGAAGAAAGAATGAACATAAATAAAACTAAAAAAATTAACAATAATGAATATGCAATTGTGGAACATGTTCAGAGCATACAACTAAACCAGAACATTGAAGAAGGAATAATATACAAATATACGAACAAAGGAATGGGTCCTACACCGAGAGGACTCGAAGCTACCGATGTGGGAGTGCCTTGACGCCGGGATTGTACGCCTCGATTCAAAGTCCTGAAGGGAGCAAAACAAAACATGAGTGGACCAAGTTTATATATAAGTAATACTAAAACAGTTATTCATCAACGTACTAACACCAAGTTTAGAAAACTCATATAGCATAATAAGTATTAGGTTTTCCGAAAATCCTAGCATGCCATAAAACCTTCGTAAAACATATATCATATAGTGTGCTTAGTAATGGTATCACAATCGCCCATAGGCACTACATCTCTCGACCGAGGCCATATATAAATATCTTATGCCCGTAGGCACTACATCTCCCGGCCGAAGCCATATATAAAGATTTTTCGCCCATAGGCACTACATCTCATGGCCAAAACCATATATAAATATTTTCCACTCATAGGCACTACATCTCCCAACCGAAGCCATATATAAGTATCATTCGCCCATAGGCACATGGTATGAATAACCACTAAGTAAGTACAGAAAATCATGAACATAATATTTCCAAAATATATCTCATCGGAGCTTAATAGCTCAAACAATCATATCATAAATCCATATTCATAGATATCTCAGTAAACATAAATTTGATAAAGCATGATAATTCATAAAGCATATATCCGATTTACTCATAAACGTTTCATAAAATGTAGTCATAAAATCATGATTTTCATGTATGCATTTCTAATAGTAAAAACATGCATTTTAGAAGGGGTCCATTCACAGATACTCCACTGTCGATAAGCCCTCCAACTAACGAGGATGAAAACGCCACAAACAAATGCACCTAAGCACATAAAGGGACCAATTAATAAAACTATACTAAAACGATTGAATTTGGAAAACGGACGTCATAAACGGATTCAGGACATCGAAAAACCTAAGAAGGGACCTCAGGTCCTCCTACGCGCCACCACGCACCGAGTTGAATCGCCGAAAAGTTGGCCAAAAAAGTCACCGGCGCCACCGTCCACATTACCTCTAGCGGAGGCGCGTGTGCTCCACGCGTTGACCTGGAACTTGGAAACTAGTCGGGTCAGGTCGGATCTGAGTTTCGATTCTGGTCTTGGTTTTTGGGTTGGGCCAAAGGTTCTGGGTTTAGGTCTAGGCTTGGTTTAGTGGGGCGAAGGCTTGGGTTGGGCCAGGTAGCATGGTCCAAAGGTTTGGGCCGATTTGGACAGTTGAGCAGGGTAACAACTTGGGTTTTAGATCCAGGTTTAAGGGTAATTGGTCAAGTCGACCTGGTTTCAGGCTATAGGTTCAGCCGAAAACTGGGCAACATTTCCGAGCTCCGTTCGAGCTCATTTCTACACCATTTGCAATTATTCAAAAGCCAAAATGAAGCTTAGGATGATAAGAAGAGATTTGTACCATTTTGGAGTCGTGTGGTGACCACAATTGGCCGAAAAATGGCCTGGAAGGCACGGGTTCTCGTCGGAAAACTGGAAAAGTTTCCCCGAGTAGTTTCTTCGTAGTTTCGACGTCCAAAACATGTACAAATGAGTTAGTCTTCAATCTAAGACGAGGGAAGGACGATGAAAAAAGGTTTAGAACCTTACTATCCGTCGTGACTCGTCGGGGGAGACAGTGAACAGTGTATCGGTCACTGTTGGGGTACACAGCTTCTAGCCTGGGGTTTCGAGGTCACAATGTTCAGATGGTGGTGGCGGTCAGGTAGAGAGTTTCGTCGATGTGGTCGTGTGTGTGTGAGTCAGGCTCGAGGAGAGAAGGAGGTTGCAACGAGGGAGAGAAAAAGAGAAAAAGAGGTCAGAGAGATGTATGGTTTTCAGAGAGAAACATGGGGAGAAAGAGAGGATAAGAGAGAGTGGGCCGGGGGACCAAAAAGGAAAGTGGGCCCCACATGGCACACCAAACAAGATCCAAAAAGCAACCATTTCAAAATATCTCCTAACCAAAGTGAAATTACAAAATTGCCCTTCCGATTTGTAAAATCCAGGACGAGTTGTTACAGGAGTGTTGTAAATATGGATGTCCATTGTTTGTTAGTGTGGAAGACACCAAAGCATGAGTGTGGAAGACACCACATAATGAGTATGGAAGACACCAAAGCATTAGTGGGTGTAGTAGGTAAAGGATTTTGCCTATAAAATAAATAAGAGGGGAAGGAGGAGAATACATCAACAAGAGAGGAAATTATGGAAGAAGAGATGAGAGAATAGAGAGAGTTATCTTTGTACTCATATTATTCCAGATAACGAATTAAAGCACCACTGTTGCCCCAAGGACGTACTCCAGTCACACTGACTGTAAAGGAACCTCGTAAATATTGTGTCTTGTTTCATTTATTCCACTGCACACATACCGTCGATTTTACAACATATTAAAAGTTGTAGAGACTATTAACAATTAGGAGATTTAAGCTTATGTGTACTTTAAGCTTGTAGGGGATAGGTTATTTGTACTTAAAGCTTATGTCTGATTGTAACTAATAAATCGTTTGCTAATACAAGACTTTATGTTCCAAAAAATTAAACCTTTTGATCGAATTGGAATTTGTGAGGTGTAAAGTTATTTAGAAAATTAAAACTGTTGAAATGTTAGACATTTTTTTATTGATGTATGAAGAATAGGCTTGAACCAACCAAACTAAACTGATTAACAATGATTTGGTTTGTTTTGGTTTCAATTGTGGTGTTGGACAACTAAGCTGAACTATTAAATGCTAGTTGGTTTGGTAATATATTTGGTGTCAAACTGAATCGCGCCCGTCCCTACTTTAATTATTGTCGTCAGAAGTATTAGTGTTAATAATGTTTAAGAAGATGCCACCTTTTCATTTCGAAGAACTTGTTATTATTATTATTATTTTTTACAATAATAGGATAATTTACACGAAATTCATGAGGGAGAAGAATATGAACCCGGAACGCATTAAGTATAAGAGGAAAGCCCCGTAACCACCAGGGGCAATCCATTCGAAGAACTTGGTTGAGATGGCAAAATGTTTTCAACATTACAATGGGGTCAATCAAAATTTAGGTATTTGAAGGAGAGATCAATGGAACCCTTTAAACTTGAACAACATATCCAAACAATACTTGACTACATGTCGAAAAGGGAAGTCATTTCCGGACACCCATTTCCCCTCTCTGCACACCCTTACTTATTTCCATTCAAAAACGCTCACAAAGTTGTGTGCACGAATCATTTCCCTTCGAAAATTATTGCGGGGTTCACGAAAGGTATTTCTTTTTTTACCAAACTTATAATTACATTTCCTGGAAGTTTTTCAACAAGAAAAAGGAATATGTACAAATTTTCAGATGGCCAAAGGAAAAAGTTAGCTATACATCCAAATCCAACACATAAGGGCTAGAAAATACCCTTTGTATAATATTATCCAATGTTGGTCCTCCTATAGTCTCAATACAAGCTAACAACCCTTCAAGTCCCTCCATCTTAGGTACAGTAGACCGGCACGGTAGTGTGTGTAAGCTGCTGCCACAACCAAGATATGGAAAAGCTGGTGACTGTTCCCAGCAACATCAAACTTCCCCGGTCCCCACCGCTCGGGTATCCTTGTAGCATAAATCAATGCCCCTAGTCCATAAAGAACCCCCATTAACACCTCATAGCCGGTAGTCTGGGTGGCCTCTGGCTGATTCCTGAACACTATGAGCTTATGAACTAAAGGCACGACACCTGACACACCCATCCCAAAGAAGAGAGAAGCACGATGGCTACGAAACTTGGGTCCTTGGAAAAATGGGACGAGGGAGAAAACCATGGTGGTGATACCTAGTATTGTGATGAAACCTAAGTAGAGGTTGCAAAAGAAGGGGTTGCACATGAAGGAGTAGTAGACAGGAGGGTAAAATGAGGTCACGATGAGTGCAGCGATGCCTGCATAATCACATCTGTGCACTATGTAGGAAAGGCGTGCTGAATGGCAAGCAAGGAGATGGCATGTGCTGCTGGCTAGCAAGCAGAACATGGCTCCACCTAGGAACACAAAGAAGGGCCACCTTGTTATGGGCTGATACATAAGGGGGGACACCATGTTCATCACATCATCCGTTACTCCATCCTGCAATTGTTAAACAAATAACAAAGGCATAAGGCTGGGAAACAAAAGGACTTCCAATTAAAAAGTATGTTACCATCGGTATATAGAACAGATTTTATAGAGAGACTTTATCAGAAAGTTATGTGCATCAGTAGCTGGGTAAAAAATTCATGCATGTAAAGGGAATAAAAAAAAGGTCGAATGGAATTTGAAAAGCACTCAAAGACATCTTTGCATTGGAGTTGCATTTTTTAATCAAAAAGCAGGACAATACCAGAACAGAATTCTCTGTTTGATTGCCATGGGAGAACCGGACAGGCAAGCAATTGGCGAGAAGTTCCCTTATATTCCCTGAAACTGAGGAGAGAAAATCCATAGACGGCAAAGATAGCGAAGGGAGGCAATTCAACAGTTCTGGATGAATTCTGTGCAAATCGGCTCTTCTAATCATGTCAGACAAACGTTGCAGGGAAGACAGATCCATGAGGTCTGGAGCTTTTGTTGCTGTGTATATGGTTAGGAAAACGAAAAGGAAGAACCCGATCAAATGCCTACAAAAAATGTGAATAACTATTAAGAGCAATGGTCTTAAAAGCATTTCTCAGCAGCAATCAACGTTATTTACTTGAGAGGCACAGCTTCAAAAAAACAAAATAACTGGATTAATTGCGGTAATAAGTATTAGGCACTAGAGTACTTACGTCCAGACATTAAGAGTCTCATTATGAATGGAGAAGATGCTTAGAAACACCTGCTTCAATGGCCATTCCGATCGGTAATGACCCAAAATGAACTCATTGTCCCTTAAAAAATAAGGCAACGAATGGTATTCAATAAGCTGATAATTAACTTTCTTCCAGAGTCTCTTTCCCTTCGCTTCCTTTGAACGCGTTTCGTTTACATCTTCACGGTCGAATTGATTTTCTTCTGATCTTGTTTCTGCAACCAAGAAACAAGAAGCATTGAGGAGCATTTTCCTACTAAGCACAGACAAGACTACAAACGAAGGTCGTCTGTCAAAAATTTAAGTCCAAGAGCTTTTCTTGGAGAGAGATAACTACATCATATAAACAAAATCCGTAACCATTTCGTTTTTAGTTTTCCCGTATTTGTTAGGAATAGAGGAGAAATACAAAGGAGAAAAGACGGATGAAGGAAGGTGGAGGAATGACGGCGGGAAGGATGTGGAAGAAATGTAGATGGAAGAGTACACAAAGTGAAAACTAAAAACTGGAAACAATATTTAGTAGCTTTTCAAGTTTCTAGTTTTTGTTTTCTACTTTCTCCCCTCCGCCCTTCTTTATTCCTCATTCCTCCATATGCATTCCCTCTATTTCTACCAAGGAAAAAATGAAAACAAAACTAAAAACGAAATAATTATCAAACGGGTCCTAAGTAAAGGAAAGTACTTTTAAATGATTGAAAGCGTTTTTGGTAAATTGATTTTGGGTTCCAAAAGCACTTAAGTGCTTTTTTCAAGATCCACTTAGATTTTTACTAAAAATTGATTTCAAAAATATTTCACCAAAAACGCTTTCATTTTACATGTGGGGTTCACTTGATCATTGACATACAAGCCATCCGCATTCTTGCTTTCCTCCGAGATACAGACGGCCGGCCCTTCGGGCGTTCCGGCGATACAAATACTGTTTCAGAGTTTGCTCTAATATTGACAGATGATTAAATGTTTCATCAAACCATATTGTTGGCTTTACAAATAGGCATGTCCCTTTTAATTGTACATGAAGATTATCCAAACCAAGATTTTTCTTGTGAAATTTACTGCCTTCTTCTCTTTTCTCCTCACCCATAACTACTAATTTTAAGATTAGCATTCCTAAGCACAAGGATTTTTCTAATCTTCAAAGACACTACAAATTCTTTTGACAAATTCTCAACAAATTGATAGGACTCCCATGAAAAACATACAAATAGAAAAACCAGGCCACAGTGCAATCAATCTTTCATATGCCATGACTAAAATCCACAGCTGATAACCAAAACATTAGAATTAGAAGATAATATATGAGGGGAAAAGTAATTACCTGATAATGGAGAGTCACCACCCATGATCAAGGTTCAAAACCCAAAAGGAGTTTTCTTGATGTTGTTTGGTTTTGGCGTCGATGGAAACAATGGATATTTTCTCGGGAAAAGTTTTACATTCCTGGGAAACTTGTCCAGGGGAAGACAATGACCCCAGAAAACAGAAAAATATAAATTCTAGATGTTGAAGGAGTGTGGTGAGAGAGGGATAGGCCGGATCTTCCTTATGGGATTTTAATGATCAATAAATCGTATCCGTTTGTTCATTATATATCATGCATTTATTTTTAATTTTTTTATTTAAAATTGAACGCAAACAATTTTTAACAAAAACAATTGATATTTTCTAGGAAAAAGTTTTACTTTCCTGCGAAACTTGTGCGGGGAAGAATACTTCCGGAGAAAACAGAAAAGTATAAAATTCAGATGTTGAAACTTGAAAGAGTGTGGTGAGAAGGGAGAGATTTTTCAGTATTACCGTCATATAATGTAGTATATCACGTGTTTTTATATAAATGGTGGGTTAATAACTTAAAAATTAAAATTTTTCATCACTTGTATAAAAATACGTGATGTACCATTCGTATTCCCGCCATAACTAAAAATTTATCGTGAGAGAGGGGGCTCTCACGAGGATGTCTCGCCAAGTGGCTACCTACAGCAACAACTACATGACTTTCACACAATTTTGTCCATTTCATTCTCACAGATAAAATGACATAATTGTTTTAAGTGATTTTTTTTTTAATTATCGTGAATTAGAAGTTTTAAACACTATTTTAAAAAATTTCGCTTAGTACCGTTTAGGTTTCGTCTAGGCGTTAGACAGCTGGCTATCATTCTAATTAATGTTTAAGCTTTTGAAAATTAAGAAATAGCGCTTAGACCTGTTGAGGCGCTCGCCTAGATCACCTAGGTACTCGCCTAGTCTGCCCAAACACACCTAAGTTGCTACTCACTTAGACAAAAAATAGATAACTTTCATTTTGTATTTTAATTTTTAATAAATTGTAAGAAACTTGTTGCATACTTAAATGAACACACATTATATGCTTGTCCCCATGTTTTCATTTGTTCCAATACTTCATAATACATAGGTAATTCTATTTTGTAATTTATGAAGAAATTATAAATATATTAAATACAAGCAGATACTTATTTAAAAGAAATATAATATATTTACTAAAATCTACCTAAGCGCTAGACCCCTAACTCGCCATCCAACTAGTCTAACGTCTTTTAGAACCTTCAATATAAATATCACAAAACGTCGATCCCCTAATTTATAAGGTATTGAACTTCTACACTCGCATCTTACGTCGTTAGATTATTATAACATTGGAGATTTTTTACTAAGTATGAAGATTCAAAGTAAGCACAATGGATTAAAGTAACTTATTTTTTATTTCTATTTTAGTTAATTTTAGCAAAAGATACTAGAAACCTAATATAAGAGATCGATGAAGAATTTAATGAGTCATACTAAATGTGAACGGATTGAAATATAATTCTTTTATTTGAAAAATCTATTAAAAATAGTAATTAATGCTAGTAGCCTTGTGAGCTCCTTTATTACTCTCTAAATTTATGAGCTCCTAGACAATTTGCAATAGTAACAGCATGATATGAATGTGAGTCTGATTGGAGAGAATTTTTCAAATCTTTCCCATATTTTATTTTATTTTATTTATCACAAAGTCAATTTTTATTATGATAAAAACTAGTACAAAGTCTTAAAAAATTTTGATAAACAACTACAGGGAAAGTAAAAGGTCCAAGCAAAATGAGAGCAGCAACTCAAATACAACCACACAAGGCTTAGGCTCAAAGGCAGCATAAAATAGACAATAAAAAACTCTAATCTCCAGCAGCAAAGACCACATCGTTGCCGCCGTCACATCCTCGGAGGAAGCCAAACTCCGAACCGAGAAAGTAGACACCAGATGCAAATCCCTTTCACTAACCCCTGCAAATATATACAAACAAAATATCATACGGGTAGAGAGTGAGCCTAAGGGGTATATAAACTACCCAAAGGGGGTATGTAAACTACCCAACACTTGGCCTCAATGGGGATCCGGCATTGGCATGCCGATTGGGGGAGGGGAAGTGAATGAGGGTAGTAGATTTGGTATCCTATTCCTGATTGGAGTCCGCTTATCCGAGTACATGGTGGGATAAGGATGGAGTATCAAAGCTAAAGAGGACGGATGACAGAAAGTTAAAAGACATAAAGCAGTAAAAGTAGGCAAAAGATGCCAGATAAGGGGCATGAAGCCCAGATCTGAGACAAGCTCAGGGGATAGTTGAGACCCAGCTCAAGGAAAACTAAGATAAACTCAGAGAGAACCAAGAATAAAACGAAAGAAGAAGACTGGAAAGAGAAGATGAAGAGATGGATGCAGGGAGGGGGATGGAGCATAGGAAGTGAGAGCGGAGGAAAAAGAAGAAAAAGGCAAAGGAGGGAAGGAGGGTGGAAGAAGGAGACTGGAAAGAGGAGGAAATAGCGGGTTACCGCCTACCCTGAGCAAGAGCAAGGGGCGGCGGCTAAAAGTTGAAGTCGGAGAAGAGGCTCTGGATCTGGGTTCTTGCGTGGAATACAATTCCGTGGGCTTTAGTATTGTAGTTATAGGCTCATTAGGGTTGCTAGTATCCATTAGTGGGTAGGATTCAAGGGACGTGAGGCCTATATAAGTTTGAGATCCCTACGCACGCTGCTAACACACCATAATCTTAGAACCCATTAGTTCCTTGTATAAGAAGCAGCAGTGTGTAGAAGTGCTTCAAGCTATTCCATCCTTGTGTTTAATCATCCAATAATTCATCATGTTGTCTTCTCCAGGTAAGTAAGGTTATGTGTTTTGATTAGCATGAACTGACAAATTTACCATTGGTAGCAGAGCATAGTTTTGTGGTATCAAGACCAATAAGAAACACTACTGAAGTCTACATGTTTATCTTAATAGTTCTTCCAGTTTAAAATATGCATGCAGAACTAAAGCTTAAATATCGAATCCTGGAATTATAATTTTTTTTTGTTGTTGTTTTCGACTGCCCTGATATAACCATATAGATGCTATTACTATTACAAATCGTTTATAAATGTTGTGGTCAATGGTTTTTTGTTATATCGCGATTATAATCATGTTTGTTATAACGTATCTGCAATCGCTTGCTACAAGTCTGTTTTCGAATGTTGCATCAAATGGTTTATGTTATATCATGTCTGTAATTATTTGATCTTGAAAATTGTGTATGCACATGTATCAGGCAAAGATTCAACCATGTATCTTGCAGCTGTTCGCTCACTATTTAATCAATATTTTAGCCATTTGAAACTAAATATTTTGGCACTTCTATATGCAATAATTCACTTGCGGGATCGGCCCTCAGGGTAGTTCATGTAGGCGTTCGTTTAGAACCTCCACTTCGGAGGGGTCCCAAAAACAACACATAAATACAGAAAAAGTAAGAAATATCATAATTTATTTGTTGGTACAATGGAAATGTTCTGCTTTTGTTTTTCTTTGGGGTGTGAATTCGAAACATGAAGTTGTCTTTTTAGTCACTAGTTTTTTCTTCTTCTTCTTTTTTCAAACTTACTCTCAATTCAACTGTCCAAATGCATATAAAGTTATAAAACTCAAGTCCCTTTGCAATCTTTTTTTCTTTCAACTTCCCAGTCTCTCAATTTCTATAGAATGTTTAAATCAACTATCACATGGTCTTGAAGATTGTACTTGTGACAGCCCATCCCGGAAAATTATGATTTTTATAATTTTATTACGTGGAATTTCGAAAAGGCCCTTTGAAGCATATGCCTTGATTTGTGTTGATCGCTTGTCATGACACATAAGACTTGCTTCTTGGCATATTCTCGTAGTACTCGTCGCTACGGACGCCTGGGTGCAAACGGTTCGTAATTTGGAACTATATCGAAGAAGTTATTAACGTTCGAAGTTGGGGGTTAAAATGACAATTTAATTGTTACTTGGAGAATTCTAGAAAAATCTAGAGTGCCACGTGGGTGGCCCAGATTAAAAGGAATAAATTTTGTGTGGTGGAGATTAGAAGGAAAGGATGAACATGGGAGAGAAGTGGAGGAATAAGGAGAGGAGTGAAGAATATGAGCTAATCAGAAAAGAGGGAAAGGGGGAAAAAGGGGGGAGAAGGGGTGCGGGGGATCCCTAACTCGTGAGGATCCAACCCGATCCGGTCGGCTCCTATCTCCATTTCCGACGGAATTTCATCCTTTTTTCCGGCAAATCTAAGTAAACCACTACCTAGAAACTACTGTCTAGTCTTCCCTCTTCCATATCCACCTAAGATTTGAAGGAATTTGGGTGTAAATTCATCAAAGGGCCGACGGCGGGGCTAAGGGTTCGTGGTGGCTATCCCTCAAATTCTGGAGCAAAACCCTCAAATTACCACCACCCATGGCATCCTCTTGAGGACTAGAACAAAGCCCAGGTAGTGGTGGAGGCGTTGGAGCAAGTTTGGAGGTCGAATCGAATCACACCCAATTCTAGGGTTCTTACAGGTTTTAGAGAAATTGGAGCTCTTATCGACCAAATTGGCCTTAGTCACAGGTATGAAAGTTGTTCAACTCTTTGAGATCTTTAATTCTGCAAATTTTGAGAATTTTTGGAGAAAGTTAAATTTTCCGGCGAGTCGGGGGCGGCCGACCGCCATCCACGGCGGCGCGGGGCCAGTGGGCGGTCAATGTTACTTTTAGGCTATGTTTGATATCCTGAATTCAGTTTTGATAGTGGTTTGACGTAGGTGGATCATTGAGCCAGATTCTTTACGATTCATGGTTAGGTAAAAATGTGAATCGGCGATCCAACCGTTAGATCGTCACCAAACTTTGATACGTTGTAGTAATTAATATTTGAAGAATGTAGAAACTTACGGATTGGGAATCCAACGTATGGATCTTCCCGAATTGGATTTGTAAGTTCATAAAATAAAAGGTTAATCGCCACTCGATTTTGGAAATTGGCGGAGATCCAACCGTTGGATCATAACGAAACTTTAGTATGTTGTTCTATAAGCATAATTTGAGTCATGAGAAGTTACGGATGGGAAATCTGATATGCGGATCTTCCGGATTGAGTTATGTGGGGTTGTGGTCAATGAGTCTTGAATCACTCTTGAATGCCCTTGAGGATTTGTTTTATGTGAGTTATGTGCTCTATCGACAAGTATTCTGAGATGTGATTTAATAATTGTTCTAGGCGCCGATCGTTCGGGACGCCTCGGTACTCGTTCTAGGGAGTTGTAGCGTGGACTCCAGGTGAGTGGGCTTTTGTTTTCAATATATATATATATTCCCATAAATATGTTTTAAATGATTTTATGAAATTGAATGCCATGTCGAATGCCATATATATTCATTGCTATGTTATGTGATTATATGTCGAGGCGCCGCGGACGCCAGGTAAGTCAGGTAAGTATGTACTTTCGTTATGATGATTATGGTGATATTGATGAGATTAGAATATGGCTCATTTACCTGCACATCGGGGTTTGTGCTCCGCCAGAGTAGGGCTTAGCTTTCACGTGATCGTTCACCTCCCGCACCGTACGCTCACCTTGGATCCAAGGCAAGTGCCAGCCTGTCGTACAGACCACTATAGGTGGTTCCGACTTGTAGGTGACCCGCTATTCGTCGCCAGCCTTCACGTGACCGTAGCACAGAGCGTTTTTATATACCTAGCTTGTCGTACAGACCACTACAAGTGGTTCCGACATGGGTGCAGGTTATTGATTGAAAGTTGAATTGAAGATTTGGTTGAGGAGCCATAGATTCAGCCGTACAGGTCACTATAGGTGACTCCAGCTGATTTATATGCATTGCCGGCATGTTATGCATTGAGATATCACCTGATTGACTTTGATGATATTTGTTGCATGCTTTGATATTGGATAGGGTTTATTCGGACATGGCAATATTTGAATGTTGGTTTTCAGTATGAGTATGTATATATTTTTCTAGAAAGTATATATATTTTTACAAAGAGGGGTTATAACTTTTATATCGAAGTGATTTTGTAAAACTTTGTTTTTGCCCACTCACGCTTTTTGTTTTGCGCCCCTCCAGGTTCTAGTAGCATAGTTTCTTTATCGACAAGGACTCGTGGCATATCTCAGTTCAGGTGGCTACTTCTGAGGGTATGATCTTTACCGACACTACTGTACTTTACTTATGCTCTGAAAACGCGTGTGAAATGGGTCCATACCCACTGACAACGCACTCTGATAGTTAGGCACCTTTAGGTTTAAATCTATTCGCATTCTTCCATATTATCACTTTTTGGCTCTGTCACCTTCCAGGTGTCGGCCAGTACAGCTCGATTCAGAGTCTTAATAGACATTCCGGGTCAGGGTGTGTCAGTACTTTAAGGTAATCAAAACTTTGAATTTACTTTTCAATAATTTATTATTCAATCAATTATTTTAATATTCGATTCGTTAGTGTGATGTAGATTTTAGAAAAACCACAAGAGAAACAATTGGCGTTGTTAAATTTATTATACTCGTCAATCAAGTTTTATTGTTCTCTACTCCCTTGATCATCAAGTTTTATACTTCACTCTCAATCTTGTACTCTTGATTGCAAAAAGTTTGTATATCTATCTTCTTTTGATATTAATTTTTAATGATATATGATGTAGAAGAATTTTTTTTATGTATTTAGCGAATTTTTTTTTATACATATCAATGCATAAAGAATTGAGAATCAAAGAATATTGGGGCTCCACTTCAAAGGCTCACCTAGGGTCCCCAAATTCTCAGGATGGGCCTTTGTCTCATCTTCAGGTAACGGCATGAATTAGTTTTGGGTTAAGTATACATATACATGTTTTTCTGTCTCATATGATTCAACCCATGTTTATATGTTTTCAGACGCAAATAACATGTTTTAATACACATTATTTTGTGTGGTTGGATATCATATATAAACATGTTTGCTAGTGTCGTGTTGATATCATGAATATGTACCATTGCATAAATTGACTCAAGGGAAGGTACGGCCTCATCAGGTTAATTAGGGGAGACCTATGATCATCTTTGGTGACTTGTTTAAATATCATGCACACTTATAGTTACTATAAGTTCATGATTAATCATTAAGCACACATTTTACGGTGTTTGTTGAGTGTTATTTACTCTCACCAATAAGAACATGGAGTCGTGCACGCATAAAGGATAATCACAATTGCTCAAGGTACATGTTACTTTTCGTGGCTATTTATCTCCAATTTAATCATTGCCATAATATTTATTTTCAACGTTGTTATGCTCCTTGGTAGTCCGAGACAAAAGCTACATGATAAATTAGATTTCCTAAACTTTAGACACCAAAAATCAAAAGCATAAATTTCGTGGTCATTGGGCTAAGCATTTTATTGTCGGCATTTTTATTAGTAACGAGTGTTTAGTTAGGGTTTCATCTTGGCGGTTTTTTCGGTTCACTTCAGATAAATGTTTTAAGCTACTAGTAACCAGTCTAGGGCTGGGATTCTTTTCAAATTCCCAACTGATACAGGAGATTGGATTTATGCCACAACAGCAGCAGCAGCAGCGTGATAGGAGCATATTTATGCGACTTTGTTAGCTTGTTTCCTTGCATTTTCTTTAGTTAGTTTCTACTTATTATAGAGATTTAAGCTATTTTCGTGTGTTTTCAGGTCCAATTGGCAAAGTTGACAAAAAGATGCAATTTGGAGCATTTTAGAGCAATTTTGGGCTTGGAATGGATAGCACAAGTATGGAGCAAGATGGATGGACGAATTTGAAGTTCAAGAGAGGCTAGGAATGTGCAAAAGAGTTGAAGAAATAAATCCAAGTCAAAGAAGATAAGGAATCAGCTACAAAGAAGGAGAATTATCCAAAACCTTATCTTATCCAAACTAACCTGATCTTACCTTATCTTATCTTATCCTATCCTAATCTTATCCTACCTTAATTCCAGCTACAAGGGGGACTCCTTTTCATATTAGGATGCCTAAAAACCTGTTTTTAGGAGGCCTTTTTGTTCTAGAAACATGCCACAACACTCCTTTCTAGAAGCCCTAAAAATTTGACGCCCCAACCTTTCTAGATGGCCTTTTCCTTGTTGGTTTGGAGTCCTAAATCCTTTTCCTTTACAACCTAGGCCAAGTAATTCCTAGGCCTATAAATACAAGTTTATACTGCACCATTCAGACGACCACCCTCTAACTAGCCTTTCACCCATCCAAAGCACCCAATTTCGTACCTTTGTTACTTTCTTTCTTTAATTTGCTTAGTTTTAGTTAATTTCGTCAAAAACCCAATCCCCTTTACTTTGTTGTGTCAAATTAGTTAGAATCTGTCTAAATTAGGTTTTCTTTAGTGTTTTGAGTCTTATTAGTCTAGAATTCGTCCAAATAACTCCCTAGAGTCTGTTTTGAGTCTAGTTGTTAGTTTTGTGCTGTTTTAAGTTGTTTTGAGTCTTTAGAGTCTAGTTTAGTATTTTGGAGTCTTATTTGTGTCGATTAGCATCCCTTCTAATCCCCGGCTAGAACGATCCCTACTTACACATACTACATTGATAGGGTTTAAGTTTGAGTGCAATTTAATTTCACATCACAGCGTACAAGAAAATATGATGAGGAGACTTGAAAGATGCTTGTGTTTTACTTCTTGGTTTGACATGCATTTTACAATCAGAAATGACTTCCGCACACTTTTCTGGAAAAGGAAACCAAGGAAAGAAAAAGGGCTAGGTATCGGAATGGAGATTAACAGCAATTACAGACCAATCTACTGTGTCTGTCCTTGTCTAATTGCCTGCCTCCATCCAAATTATTACAATAGGAATATAAAAAAAATGTTTGCTTGAGTTCTCTTACAGCAATAATGTGCATCCGGACCTAAGAGATTTACATAGTTTCCGGATTCGATACCTAAGGATGATGAATTTGAGACTTTTGCCTGGAAGTCCCTGAAAAAGAATGTTATAATATGGAACCATTTGAACCTGTTGAGAATATTTATAGAGAACTTAGTCACAACACACCACTAGTATTTATATATAGTGCTCTCTCACTATATCAATCCTATTTGGGTCTCCGCTTCGCCGATTTGGACGTAGATGCCTCAGAACTTGTCTTTGAAGAACTGGTGCTCCCTTGTGAATCTTGTAGAGCTTGCTCCAACACCTCTACCACCTGACTCATTGTTGGCCGTTCCTTTGCGTTCTTGTTCAGACAGCTATCGGCCAACTTGGCAACATTCCGAGCTGCAGGAAGAGAGTACTGGTCTCTCAGTAGGGGATCTATTATCATGCTGAACCTTTTACTGTCAGCAGGGAACTGTCTAACCCAGTAAAGAAGCTTCTGTTCTGCTGTAGGACGGTTCTTGTCTAAGACACACCTGCCTGTTAGGATCTCGTACAGCACCACACCAAAACTCCATAAGTCACTACTAGTTGAGAGATGGCCCGTTTCAATATATTCTGGGGCTGCATATCCGTAAGTCCCCACCACCTGATGGATACAATATCAAATACAATATGCATAAGTGATAAATCTTGAACAGATAGAGACAATTAAATTTCAACAGCAAATCCCAATGTTTCTTCCGAGCACACAGCGCACTTCAAAGAAGATAGTGGCCAACCTTTGAAGGGGAAACCAAGACCGCGTGTGGACAATGGGACTGTAGAGGGGGAATTCATTTAAAATGGACGGACACAGTCACGTCGCATGTGTGAACTTAATAATAATGGGACTAGACTACCAAATTGAACGCCTGTCGAATATAATCATAGACAACAAGTCCCCTCTACAGGGGTCGCTCCCCATGAGACTAGAATGGACTCAGTCCCAATCCTGTCTGATGTTCCAAACGAGGCACAAGAGAATTCCATCAGTAAGTTCAAGATCAAAATTCAAATGAAACTAAGGTGCAAATAACTTGTGTCATGTCTTGAAAAAAAATGGGACTATACTATGAAATGTACTGAGACGGCTAACTTGGGTGGAACTAGCAATGCTTTTGACCTTATATGTCATACGAGTGACAGGATAAGCTGCTAATGCAACCTATAAATATGCCACTATATATGTAGCTGGTATAGCATGGCCCAGAATTAAGAGGGTCAGTTTTGGGACTCTAGCCCCTCATTTTACACAAAAAGGGAAGCGCACACAAATAAGTTGTCTATGACTACTCTACTTACCGAGGTTGATACATGACTACGGTCATCCGTTGGTCCTTCTCTAGCAAGCCCGAAGTCTGAGAGCTTTGGCCTAAATTCTTCATCCAATAGCACATTTGAGGATTTGAAATCTCGAAATATTACCTGTCCATATCATGCAATACAGCATGGTTCAATACATATATGAATAAGAACTTATCTTCTAAAAAGTACAAAATCATCGTGTGACCGGTCAGCAAGTGTATCCTATGCATCTACATACAAATTCTGCAGCATTTGGATTGCCACAAGTAAAATCAGAAGACGAGGATTTTTATTTTTACAAGTGAAGCTGAACTGATCTCTGTAACACCGTAACACCACCATCAGCAAAGAATAAAAAAACATCTGCACACTTTCTAGTGGTGAGAATTTTTTGTTTCCCCTGAAACGACTCAAATCTAGCAGTAAATTTTCTTGGTTTTCATTTAACAGCAATAGTCCATACTACATGTTTTCGTCACATTTGTATAGCGATGGTCATTTTCGTTTCCTTTAAAATGACTTGAATCTAGCAGCACATTTCTTGGTTTTAATTTACAAGGACTAGTTTCATATTTTATATAACTCTACCAAACTTGTGGCAATCACAGGAGTGGCACGTACCCTTTAAGTTTCGGAAGCAGAGACAAACAGCTTGTAAGTAGAAAAGAAGAAAAAAATATCGCATAACATCAAATAACTGCAACATCAAAACACAGTCCAAATCCCTGATCGGTTAAATTAACATAGTCGAAACCAAAAAGTTGACAAAGAGGAACCCTATGTCCAAACGATGTCAAAGTTATAGTCAAATCAGATAAAACGAAGAGAATGTATATGGACCTGGACTTCGAGTCCCTTGTGCAGATAAGCCAATCCTTGAGCAGCACCAAGCATAATCTGGAATCTTGTTATCCAAGGCAATGTGGGCAAAGCCCTATTGAAAAGATGGTCTTCTAAGCTTCTATTAGGCACAAATTCATACACCAACAGCCGTTGTATCCTTCTTTCTCCATCTACAGAACAGTAACCTAAAAGTTTTACCAGATTTGGGTGATCTACGACGCCAAGAAATTGAACTTCCGCAAGCCATTCTTTATGACCCTGTTTGAGAAAAGTTCATAACCAGAAGTTAAACAAAATGTGAGAGAAATATAAAAGGCTGTAAAATGTAACATGTGAAAAATAGGATAACCAGAAAGAGCCTAGTTAGGCCAAGTGCCGACTGTCGACTACCTGACGCACTCCCCCACGTCCTTTATACGGACTTGGGACTGGCAGCGTAAGATAAAATTGTACAGCCGGAGTTAAAATAAGGGGAGGGGAGTTTCGAACACGGGATGGAAGTGCAATATAAAGATCACATATAGATTATCAAGATCACATATCATACCATTCGATGAAATGCAATGCAAACCATCACAATCAATTGGAGTGGAAAATTTTGAAGAAAATTATTTTAATTGAAGGAAAATAGTTTTAGAACCTGTAAACTCTGAGGGTTTAACTTCTTGATGGCAACCAAAATCGGACTACCCCTTTCTCCATCAGCAGGCCCGATTGTTCCTTTATAAACACTCCCAAAACCTCCTTCCCCGAGCTTAAGCAACCTGTTGAAACCATTTGTTGCTTCCCGCAGCTCTTGGAAGGAGAAAACTCTCAAATTCTGCTCCTTTTCTCTGTACAATTCTGGTATGCTCTTCGGAGATGGCACTGAACTCGAAGATTTCGTTGTGCGATCCAAAACCGGATTGCTTCTGTTTCTCAATTCTGGAGCGGATTGCGATCCTTCTTTTTTGCTCTTGCATTTTTCCTTGAAAGGAAGGAAACACTTCATTTCTTTATTCCTTCTGTTGCAAGGTATAAACAAAATCAGCAGCCTTAAGACCTCAAATCAAATGGGATATGTGGAGTTGTAAAAAATGGTAACTTGGATTCATTGACAGAAGAAAGAGAACACCCAATTGGAATATATAAAATAAAAAAAATATATATATACAGAGAGCGAGAGAGAGAGAGAGAGAATTGGAGAAGAAGACGGGAGGGGAGACTAGTAGAAAGAAAGGTCAAAGAACCGGGAGAATTGAAGTGTGGAGACCCAGATGGGAAATCGAAGGAAATGAAGCAAATAAAAGAAAACCCAGTTGGAAATTGGAAAAAGATAGAAAAATTTGAAGTGAAAGGTGTGGATGGATAGAAATCAAAAGAGAAAGTTGTGAGAATGAACCTCAAGATAAAGAAGTGGGAAATTTCTAAAACCAATTGTGGAATCTCAAATATCCTAGTTTTAGAGAGAGAGAGGAGAGAGGAGAGAGGAGAGAGGAGAGAGAGAGAGGGACGTGTTTGAAACGAAAACCGTACCACCGAGGGAGGAAGAAGGAAAGATGGAGGGGACAGGACTAAAACAGGGCCAGATTACTTTTCAACTACCAAGTTCCAAGTACCAACGCGCAACGCAAGAGGATTGAAGGTTTGTGTGTTTGTTTCCCATTCCCTCCTCGTTCCCTCCGTTCCCATTGAAGTCAATAGTCATGCGGCACTCGGAAAGAATACCGTGTTCTTGTCCGACCCTTTGACTTTTGGACTCCCCTCTCATTTTCTTGGTTTATTTCAACTCAGCTCGGCCGAACGGAGAAGAATTCTCTCCTCTATTATTATCATCCTCTTCCCTCACTCTTCTTACAGATTATTTTTTGTCTTTTTTTTTTTTTTTTACTATTAAAAAGTTAACACAAAACGATAACACGGTTCAAATTGAATGAAAGTGAAAGAAAAAAAATTTAGAACGAGAGAAAATCCTGCTTCCAACCTCAGAAACAGTAACTTGACCACTAATGATTCTTAATTCCCTTAAAAAATTAATTAATGTTACTTAATTACGAAGTACGAAATTGGTTTGTCTTGGTTTAATTAATTAATGTTTAAGCTCGTCCAGAAGTCGCATGTGGATGTGGTTTGCTTCCTGTCCTGCGCGGATATGAAACAGTAATGCTGATGGGGTTTTATTGTGACAGCTGTCAGTTGGTAACAGAGCTGCTCGTTACGTATGCGTCAAGCAATTGTAGTCAGCCTGCGTGCGTCATGACTCACGACGGAGGGCAAATAACAACAAAATTTTTACTTTTAGGGGAGTATTTTTGTTGACTGCCATAAACTATGATTTGTTTTTTATACACTTAATTATTTATCACGTATAATTTTATAGTATCAAAATAATTAGATGTATAGTAAATACATACTATAGTTATGGTAGTGAATAAAAATGTTCCATTTACGGGGCGTTTGGTGTTTAGATTGTTTGACCATTGGGCTTTCATATCTAGAAGAACTTATTCTGATACTATAAAGTAAGTTAAGATTGTAACATAAAATTAAGAGAAATTTTATTTGAACCCATATAACCTCTTTTTACACCCAACTTAAATTTTAAATATGAAATGTCAATATTATCCTATTGCATAATTACCATCAAGTACAAGATACAATTAACAATAAAAATAAGATTTATCAATAAACTCATGCCCATTAATCAAACCCTAACAATAAATGGCAGCACCCTAATACAAATCATGTTACTAAAAAATTGATCAGCATTACAGTTTTTATGTTTATGTTCATGGCTCTTTCTCTTACACAAAAAATGACCATCCAATGCAAATGAACAAGAAGTTTTCTCACCAAATAGAGTTGCTCTTAACTAGATTTTCTATCTTCCTTCAAATTGCTTCTCATTTATTTAGTGGACTTTTGAGTTTTCTGATTTCAAATAGATACAATTTGCTTAACTTTAGTGGATCAATTCTACCGCCGAGGTATATATCATTAAATCTTTCTAGGGTATAGACTTCTTGGTCTCCTAAAATGTTGGCCCTACATAATATCATATAATTTCATAATTTTAGTTAGAATTGTATTTTCGTTCAAAAAAAGAAGTCAGAATTGCATTTAATTTTTATGACTTCAGAACCTCTCACAGTATAATGGAAGAAGAACAATCTTTGCAACTTTTTTCTTATTATTCAAGACTATGTTCGAAATGATGCTTCTCCCTTAGCTCCTATTATTTTGTTTCATGGTACTGCAGATTAGTCCATACCATCAGATGCGTTTCCCCAGAAATGAATTATTTGATTGCCTGTAATTATTTCTTAATGGAAATAGTGTGAATCTAAATAGTTGGCACAAAGCAACCTGAAATTTACCGAGAGTAACACTATAAAGGAATCAAAAACAACTGTTGGAAAAGGAGAGAACGTGCAAGGAGAGAATGCTTTGATTTTGATTTGTTAATTTTCAAATGGGTGCAAATACAATTTACATATTGAATTGAGTTTGTGAGGGCAGTTTAGGTAGTAAATTTAGGTTTAAAGATATATTAATAGTTTAATTAAAACTAATATGGGTGTAAAGAGTAAGTTGGGTGTTGAAAGAGGTTACATGGGTTCAAATAAAATTTCCTTAAAATTAATTAGCAATATAGAGAATAGATTAACTACATATAAACCTATACAAAAGAATTCAATGTTGAACTCATTATCAACATAAACATTTAAACTTTCATGTACACTTAAAGTATGGTTTTTCTGCATGTCGTTTGATATCTTGGTAGATAAGGTGTTCGGTTTTCACTAATGTATCACGGGTTCCAAACTTCTTTTTTAAATTATTATAATAATTTCGAACCCCTTCTATTCCCTTTGTATTAATAAAAATATGGGTTTTTATATTGTTTTTCTTACGTTGTTTACTAGGTCAAAATCCATGTATTTGAGACAACTTTTGGATTTTTAATAAATTTATATTGGAGCTAGGTTTGGTAGGAATAATTAAACACCATATCCAACCATCATATTCTTTTTATGAGTAATTACATTACGTACAGGATTAAGTACATATAACTACTCAATTTATTGGGGTAATTCTAAATTAGTTTCAACATTTTAAGATATTCCAAATAAATATTTAACGTTTTAAAAATTAGAAATCTATTATGTCATTGACGTTAAGCAATGACTTCACCAACATTAAGTGTCATGAAGTTTCTAGTATTAAATGATGAGGTAACACTACTACAGTTAGTTTCTACAATCGTCGTCTTTGAAGCTTTAATTCCTTAAATTGACTCTTTCTAGCTAAGTTGAACCGTAAATTTGCTTAGCTAAACTGCCTTGATTTCGAGATTCAAAGCTCTATAGATCACTTGAGAATAAAAATCTTGTTAAGTACCAAGTTTAATGTTTGGCTTCCCTTGTCAAAAATTGTAAATGTTACCACACATGCTCATAATTTAGAGTTAGGATACACTGTTGATCTAGGATTTGTGACAACCCGTCCCTAATTTTATGTTTTTATTAATTTTTAAGTGAGTGAATTGACGAAAATGCCCTAGAGGCTAGATTGTTGACTTTCATTGACCGCCTTTCGTGACGCGTACGAGTTATTATTTTACTGTACTCTCGAAGTTCTCGACAAGATGATCGCGTAAACGTAATCCGAATCGAAACCTGAGTTACGATAGGGGTTTTACGGAATTATAAATTTGAAAAGTACTTTTGTAAAGATTACTATTTATTATTTTATATAATTCTCATAATTATTATATTATTATTTTAATATTATTTTGTGAGAAATGAGGGAAGGGAAAGTAATGGACGGAGGAAAGAAGGGAGAAAGCAAAGGGGGTTGCTGCCCAATCAGAGGAGAGAAAATGAGGGTGGATGGACCAACCAGAAGATGGAGGTGAGGAGATGACCAATGGGAGAGGAGAGAATTGAGGGGAAATGAGAGAGTGAGGCAGTACCGGATCCCCCTGACCCGGTTCATCCCCGCCAACCAGACACGGTTCCTAGACACCCTGACGCTGATTCTGGCGTTTTCTCAGTGAAATGACCGTCGCCACTACCCAAAACCAACTCCACGACCTTCCTTCTTCAAGTTCCACCCCAAACCCGACGATTTTTCATCTTGGTTTCGTGGGGATAACACCGGTGGCGCCCGGGGGGAAGATCGGCGGAGATCCGCCATTTTTGAAGGTGATTCCTTCGATCACTACCACCATTAGCCTTCTATTGAGCCTAGGAACAAACCCCAAACAAGTTTGGGGGCGGCGGAGCTTCGGATTCGACGAATCAAGAATACCCAATTCAAGGGTTTTCGGCTGTTCAAGGACGATTTGGGGCCTTTCCTGGCCAAATTGGACTTGGCCACAGGTATAAAACTTGCTCTACTCATTGAGATCTTCATTTGTATAAAAGTTGAGAATTTTTTGAAATATTTGAATTTTCTGACGAATCGGGGTGGCCGGCCGCCACGTGCAGCAGCGCATGGCGGCGGCGCGTGGACAGAGACACCACTTGAACTCCCTAGGCTAAAATTGGTGCCTCGATTCCATATTAGACATCTAATTGACGAAATTCTATTGTTTGGTTATATTTCAGTTAAGGGCCACTACTTGGCTATTATATGATTCGACAATACGACCATTGGATCATCACCAAACTTTAATACATAATAATACATAATATTTAAGGATATTAGGAACTGACAGATTTGGAATCTGACATACGGATCTTCCCGGATGAGTTTTCTAAGTTTGTAAATCTAAAAGTCGGCTGCCACTTAATTTTAGCGATTGGCGGAGATCCAACCGTTGGATCGTTTTGAAACTTAGAATGTTGTTCTAGAAGCTTATTGAAACTCTTGGGAAGTTACGGATTAGAAATCCGAGGTGCGGATCTTCCGGATCGAGTTACGTAGGGTTGTGGACCCTACCGTCGACCTTTGACCGACGGTTGACTTTTGGTCAATGGGTTACAAATCATTCTAGAATGTCTTTAGGGATGTGTTTTACGTAAGTTACGTGTTCTATTGATAAGAATTCTGAGACGTGATTTGATATTTGTTCTAGGCGACGATCATTCGTGACGCCTCGATATTCGTGCTAGGGAGTTGTAGCGTGAACTTCAAGTGAGTGGGTCTTTTCTTTTATATAGTATATACATATTTGTTAGTTTCCATTTATACATGGAAATAGAATTTACTACGTGTGCCTAGCTTAGACTAATGCTTATAAGAATCAGCGAAATAACGGAAAATTACGAAGTGATCATAAATCCTACGGGATGCACAGGTATGCGTATGTTTATTGATGCCATGATTATACCTACGACTATGAATGATATTATGTCGATTGGAACTATCAATTACGAAGTGATCATAACTCCAACATCTTGTCGTACAGGTTGCAATAGGCAACTCCGACTCGTATGTGACCGCGAATAGCGCCAATCTTCACGTGATTGTAGCACTAAAGCATATATTATGATTACACCCAGTCATGTCGTATAGGTTGCAATAGGCAACTCTGACATCTTGTCGTACAGGTTGCATTAGGCAACTCTAACTTGTGTGCTAGCATAAATTGATGAGCATCAGTCCAGTCGTACAGGTTGCATTAGGCGACTCCGACTCGTATGCTAGTATAGATTGATGATCACCTGATTTTATCATCCTAATGTTGAGATGTTATGATTGGTATATTTCTGGAATTACTGTTGATTTGCATTTGATTTCATACTTATTTGTAGTATGATTTTCTAGAAACTATACAGGTTTTACAACGATAGGTTATAACGTTTTCAAAATGGTTTTATTAAAACTTTATTTTTAGGCCCACTCACCCTTGTTTTGCACCCCTCTAGGTTTTAGCAGCTCAACTTTCATATTGACCAGGATTCTTGGCAAATCTTGGTGTAAACGATTACCCCCGATGGTATAATTCTCACCCTATCTTATTGTGCTGTACTTATGCTCTGACATCACGTGTGAAATGGGTTCATTCCCGCTCATAGCGCACTCTTGTATTTAGGCACTTTTAGGTTTAAATTTATTCACATATTCCACCACACTACACTTTATGGCTTCGTCACCTTCCAGGTGTCGACCATCACAGCTCGATTCGGAGTCCAAGTGGACATTCCGGGTCGGGGTGTGTCATGATTTCTACTGGGATTGAACTTGTCAAAGCACCAGCTTTCTACACTACAAAAGGTTTGAATCATACATTTGCATTTGCATATCAAGCTTATTTTTCCAAATTCCTTTTGTTGTTTTTTTTTTTTTGGAAACTGTCCAGATTCCTTTTGTTTAGTGCAGTTGTCTAGTCAGAAATTTCGTCAATTATCCAGCTGTCTCGGCACTTAAATTAAGACAGCCCACATGGGCCATCTAATAGATTTTCTCGAAAATGAATTTTCAACCCTAGATCTTTCTATATTAATTTTGCACCTGATACGTGGCTTTTCTAGTCCGCTTTTTGTCTGAATATCAAGCTCTCTTTAAAAGCTAATCTAGGGTTTATTTGTTTTTGGGGTTTGAGATTGGAAAATTTTTTAGAGCTTTATTTTCATCTCCATCTCTTAGATCTCCTAGGAGCATCAAGCATATTTTATGGGTAATGTTCTTCATTGAATATTTCTAAACCTATCTTTGAAATTGCTTGCTTAAATTTGTTTTCTATGCTCATTTGTTTTGGCTAGGATTTTTACATTTTCATAAAAGAATTTATTTTAGCTCTGAGCTACCTCTTTTGTTCTTCATTGAAACCCTAGCCACGAAACCATGTTCATGCATCAAATACCCAATCACTGTATATTAGGGTAGCATTGTCTTCATGATTTTGTTTTAATTTGGTGGTCAAGTTCTTCAAGTTTCAAATCTTTTAACTGACTTCATTTTTGGATTTTGGTCAGTTTCCTCTTTCAATTGTTTGACTGAAGAAACTGACTAGTCATTGAATCCAAATTGCACACTACCATCATTTCATATCATGTGCATTTGTTGGTATTGGTCTCGGTGCCACAAGGTGAAGAGTTCAGAATGAGTTGTCATCTTGTGAAGACTGGAGACAACACCTTTTCGGTGCCACAAGGTGAAAAGCTCAGGAGGAGCTACCACTTCATAAAGATCGAAGGAGTTCATCTCGTGTAAGGCAAGGTTGCACAAAGGTAAAGCTGCTCCGTAGATAGGGATCTAGGAATTGAGCTTGTGTAGTCTTTGTAAGAATCTTGTTTACATTAGTGTATTGGACTCAATGGAGAGTCCCCGGTTTTTTAACCCAGAGGTGGGTTTTTCCGACCAAAAACTTCTTGCGTTCTTTGTCTCTTAAGCTTGTCTACATATCTTATTTACTTGCATATGTTTCATCCATCATATGATCAGTTATTTGATACGTGTTAGAGACTAAGTTTACACTGCATATTCTGAGCAATGAACTGAACTGTTGTTGACTAAGATAACTTGTAGTGAACTAAATTTGATTCGTAGATTTGCGTTTGATTAACTAATGATGTAACAACCAGTCCCGAAATAATTTTACGGATTTTGGAACGGATGGCAATTTGGTAATTTCACCTAGGTTGGAAGATATTTTTAAAATGGTTGCTTTATGGGTCTTATTTAGTGTGCCTTGTGGGACCCACTTGGGGATTTTTGTCCCCTTATCTTTTCCTACCCGTGGTCTCATCCCCTTTTATTTTATTTTATAACACTCTCTTTCATAACTTCTTCACCTCTCGGCTCTCTCATTCTCTCTAAAAAACCAGCCATCCCCGAGGACACTACAAGCAACAACAACGACAACACTCCCACCACCGCCCAAACCAAGAGCACCATGAGCTTCGTCTTGTCCTCACGAGCCTAGAACACCCAAACTCACCTCGAACTTCCTTCCGGATCGTCAAGATCGAAACCAAGTCGAGCCGCGACCTTCATGCCATTTTCCGACCAAACCATGGCGAGTTAGCCTTCGAGGAAGTTTTTGGCGAGCACCACCATTTTCGAGGCTTTTTTCGGTCAATCCACAGCGAGTTAGCCATCGCACAAAATGCATGTATTGTGGCGTTTCTGTCTTCGCTAGTTTGTATGGCTCTTCGACGGCGAAGTATCTGTGAGTGGACCCCTTCCAAAATGCATAATTTTGCTATTAGAAATGCATACATGAAAAGCATGATTTAATGGTTACGTTTTATGAGTAAATTAGATTTTACTTCTTATGAGATATCATGCTCTACTGAGAATATTTTGGAATACCATGCTTTACCGATTTCATGTTCTTTGTAGTATATATGATGGATGACTATATACTATGAAGACGTTTTGAGGTATAATGTTTGAGCTACTGAGCTCCGTTGAGATATAAGTACTTATGTTGGAAAGATTATATTCAATGTTTTTGTGCTTATCTAGTGGTCACTGTTCTGCCTAGAGGCGTATGTTCTGCCTACGGGCGATTGATACTTATATGTCTTCGGGTGGGTGCTATAGGAGCCTACGAGCAATTGATATTTATATATGCCTTAGGGTGGGTGCTATAGAAGCCTACTGGTGATTGATACTTATATGCCTTCGGGTGGGTGCTATAAGAGTCTACAGGCAAATGAAGAGTTCTATATTGGTTGTAATGCCTACGGGCAGAAGATATTTATATGGCTTCTGTCAGAAGAGTTCTATATGCCTTCAGGTTGAAGATGATACCACTACTAAGCACACTATATATAATATATGTTTTCTGAAGTTTTTATGGCATGCTAGGGTTTTCGGAAAAACCTATTACTTATTATACTATGAGTTTACTAAACCTGGGGGTTAGTGCGTTAAAGATTAACTGTTTTAATATTACTTATATATCAACTTGGTCCACTCATGTTTTGTTTTGCCCCCCTTCAGGACTTAGAATCGAGGCGTACAATCCTGGTATCAAGGTATTCCCACATCGGCATCTTCGAGTCCTCTCGGTGTAGGACCCATCTCTTTGTTCATTCAATTTTATATTATTCCTTTTTAGTGTCTAGGATTTGTTGTTTGCTCTGAACACGTTCCATAATTGCATAATCATTGTATTTAAATTTATAAAGTTTTGTTTATATTTATTATTTCTCAAGCATCCTAATATGGCTTCGTCATTTTCGGGTGTCGGCCAGCACGTGCCTACCCTAATGTTTGGAGAATATCAGGGTCAGGCGTGTCAAGTTAGTATCAAAGTGTGGTTTGTTCAGAGCATACTTAGGATCTTCTGTTATTGTAGTTGTGTGTCGATCATGACATCATTTGGGTTCATGAATTTCGGATTAGGTGTCATTCGGCGTAGTTGTGAAACCTTTCTTTGTTTGAGATATCACCTTCTGGTTGAAATACAAGAATTCATGTCCGGATTGTGCCTCATCGGTGGCGAAATGGATGGTTGGACGATTTTCAACATCGGACCGATACTCTGCAACATGCGTTTCCTAGAAATTACGGGCAGAGTCGGTTTTACATTGAAGTGACATGAATTAAGAATCTCGGTAAAAAGAAGCCTGGTTAAGACCAATTGATGATCCGAGATGGCGATGCCACTCTGCAACATGCGTTCCTTAGGAATTACGGGCAGAGTCGGATCTACATTAGAGTGTGGGGAAACAGAAAATCTATGTGGTAGGAGTTGGTTAAGACCAACTGAAGACCCGAATCTGTGATGTTACTCTGCGACATGCGATCCCTAAGAATGGCGGGCATAGTCATATCTTCATGGAAATTATTCGAAACATTTGAAGTTCGTGTTGGAGAAAGCGAGTAAACACTAGTTGTTACGAAGTTTAATAAATGGTAGTTTGGTGGGATCGGATCAATGATCTCGGACTCGTTCCCGCTGAGAAAATTCGTGTGGATCTTTAGAACAATTCTCGATGACTGTTCTATCGATAATCTTCTTGCTTACTCCAACCACGAGGTCAAGTTCATTAAACATCGACAGTCAGTTGTACGTCCAATTCTTCGAACGTTGTTTTGTTTAGATTTAATACTCTTCTTAAGAAATTCTTTGGTAGCAGACGTTATTCTCATCAATTTCCTAAAAGGGGTTACGACCGTTGGAAATTGAAAATCCTCACATGGTGTTGTGAAATACGAAATGCCTTTGACCTCGTCAAATCCTATCAGCAGTTCTTAACTATTCTTTGAGCTTAACCCTATTTCCTTTTTGGCTAAGAAGTCAGTCAACTTTATTGCGATGCTGATGGTGAACAAAGTTTCCGACAACGGGATATTGTCTCATCCGATCGTAGTTCTTACACTTTTCAAATTTTGCAGTGGTGTATTAATAAATGTATGGCCGCATGCTGATGCAGCAGGATCGAGTAACGCGTGTGCCTCTTGAAAATTGGAACCGTACGATGTGAACCATCTTATTCTTGACCTATAATTGATAACGACCTTCCTTGCTGTAAAATCTGGTGACGTTCTCTCTATAACGAGAAATGTTACATCTTTTTTTTACCAAAGAAGATGTAGTGTGCTTACACACATAAATAGTTAAGTTGGAGACAAAAGAGGTAGATGGAACTCATCGGTGAGTTGATTGCACCTTTGAGTACCATCATGGTCAGGCAACTGTCGTAACTAATGATCTTAGTCAGAAATTCCCATGATTGTCCTTTTTAGGTTATCGGGGACCCACTGAAGATGTGAATGGAAATGGGTGAATGCCACCATAGATTTTCGATACAAACCACCTTGTACACGTGGAGACTATGATGACGTTTCGGTATTTGTCGATCAACCTACTTGTCGTATTATCTACCAGTCCGTGAGGACTATACTTTCGACCACCTGGCATAATTCTTCATTCTAGACTTCGTTAGACCGACGTCTCAATCTACCATCGACTTCGACCGTGGTCTTAATTTCACCTCTTGGTACTAGAACGCATTTTAGGAAACTTTGGGTTCGTGCTTACCCTACGACACTTCGTATCTTTTCTATAACAGAAAGACTATTCAGGAAACCCACTCAAATTTGAAAGTTTTAGCTGGAACCACCAGTCACTCAATCACCCATTAACATTCTATCGAGCGAATCATTACCAGTAGTGATCGAATATCCCTGAGATTATTGTTCCTTGAGTTTATCGTTGTAACAAGTTGTTGTGAAAATTGGAATGGGGAAAAAGTTTGAGTTCCTGTCAATCAGACTACTTTAGACTACCACCGAGTCAAGTCCGCACTCAATCATCTCGACTTACCACCACTGAATCAAGTTAGGTACTTACACGTATTCTTACATCAAAGCTACGCATTCACTCCGGTTATCTTTTTTCCTAGCTTTGATGGATTTGTTTTAACCCTTAAATTCGTGAGTGTCCACTTAACCTTCTCGGCATAGCTGTTCTCTAAATTCAAGGGAAATTTTTGATGAATCAGCTTACTTAGGCGTTGTGAATCACATTGTTATGGTTCTCGGTGTATCATCACTTTTGTACCTCATCGTGATGCGCATGTCACTCATAAGTTTTTTAGAAGTTTTTGTGAAGGTCTTGAGTACTAAGTTGTTTGTCCTGTATCACATTTTTATTCGTAAACTGTTGGACAGTCTGAATGAACTATCTAGAACTTGAAAGACGTGTTGCGCTCTTTTGATTGTGGTTTCTAAATGATTAGATTTTGCACCGATCTCTTTTGGGAGTAGTTACGACGATAGTTCTTATTTCCAGTTTGTGTATGGCACTATTTGAGACTTGGTATGATTAATTATATTGACAGCACTGGTTGGACAGTGGAATTTTGCGAATTGGTTTTCATATGTTTGATTTTATGATTTGAGAAACTGTGTGCTTGTGTTGTTGTTGACTTGGGATTGGACATCGGTATGTTTGCACTCTTAGAAAGTTACTACTTGCTTATCGAGACAACAATGTGTTGTCGATATCGCAGGCTACCGACTATGATATCGATGGCTTATTCATTGGGTTCGTCAAGCAAGTGGATAGGTAGACCCGTCTACGATAGTTGGTACTATTTAGTTATTGTTGGGGCTCCACCCAAAAACACACATTTGTTCTCGGAGTACGTGACGTTTCAAATGCAAAAACCCACTCCCATTTTCGGTTTTGATTTTCAGTACCAGTATTTTGGTTTACCTCACATAAATTATATATATTATATTTTTGACGTTACAAATCTTTGGTCGAGTCATTTCCACTTTCACTGTTAAGTTTAGTACGAGTTTTTCGACCTCTATGTTATTACATATCTATTTTGACGTTATCGTATTATACATGCATAGTTTTGACCATACGTTATTATATAAACGACCTTATATCTTTATAAAGTATGTTTCTACTATTATCCTGATGGGGGAAGAAAGTATGAGGTTGGAGGCATGAAGAAGGATTTTGCAACTCGCTCGCGATGGTGTGGCATATTCTCTTTGATGCAACCACTCTAGCTTGATTTCTTCTTTGTATATATTTTCTTCTTCCTATTTTCAAGTATTTCAATATAGTAAGCGATTTCAAATTTCGAGACGAAATTTTCTTAATGGGGGTAGATTGTAACAACTCGTCCCAAAATAATTTTACAGATTTTGGAATGGAGGGCAATTTGGTAATTTCACCTGGGTTGGAAGATATTTTTAAAATGGTTGCTTTATGGGTCTTATTTAGTGTTCCTTGTGGGACCCACTTGGGGATTTTTGTCCCCTTATCCCTTCCTAACCATGATCCCCTCCCTTTTTTTTTTTGATTTTATAACACTCTCTCTCACAACTTCCTCACCTCTCGACCCTCTCATTCTCTCTAAAAAATTGGCCCTCCCCGAGGGCCTTACGAGCAACAACAATGACAACACTCCCATCACCGCTCAAACCAAAAGCACCACGAGTTTCGTCTCGTCCTCACGAGCCTAGAATACCCAAACTCACCTCGAACTTCCTTCCGGATCGTCGGGATCGAAACCAAGTTGGGCCGCGACCTTTCAGGCCATTTTTTTACTAAACCACGACGAGTTAGCCGTCGAGAAAGTTTCCGACGAGCACCGCCACTTTTGAGGCTTTTTCCGGCCAATCCACAGCGAGTTAGTTGTCGTGCAAGGTGCATTTATTGTGGCGTTTCCGTCTTCGCTAGTTTGCATAGCTCTTCGACGGCAAAGTATCTGTGAGTGGACCCCTTCCAAAATGCATTATTTTGTTGTTAGAAATGCATACATGAAAAGTATGATTTAATGGTTACGTTTTATGAAACGTTTTATAAGTAAATTAGATTTTACTTCTTATGAGATATCATGCTTTACTGAGAATATTTTGGAATACCATGCATTATTGATTTCATGTTCTTTGTAGTATATATGATGGATGACTATATACTATGAAGATGTTTTGAGATATGATGTTTGAGCTACTGAGCTCCGTTGAGATATATGTACTTATGTTGGAAAGATTATATTCAATGTTTTTGTGCTTATCTAGTGGTCACTGTTCTGCCTACAGGCGTATATTCTACCTACGGGCGTATGTTCTGCCTACGGGCGTATTGATACTTATATACCTTCGGGTGGGTGCTGTAGGAGCCTATGGGCGATTGATATTTATATATGCCTTCGAGTGGGTGATGTAGAAGCCTACGGGCGATTGATACTTATATGCCTTCGGGTGGGTGCTGTAAGAGCCTACGGGCGAATGAAGAGTTCTATATTGGTTGTAATGCCTACGGGCGGAAGATACTTATATTGGCTTCGGTCGGGGGTTGTAGTGCATACGGGCGGAAGATATTATATAGCTTCGGTCGGAAGAGTTCTATATGCCTTCGGGCGGGAGATGATACCACTACTAAGCATACTATATATAATATATGATTTATGAAGTTTTTGTGGCATGCTAGGGTTTTCGGAAAAACCTATTACTTATTATACTATGAGTTTACTAAACTTGGGGGTTAGTACGTTAAAGATTAACTGTTTTAGTATTACTTATATATCGACTTGGTCAACTCATGTTTTGTTTTGCACCCCCCCCAGATCTTAGAATCAAGACATACAATCCTGGCGTCAAGGCACTCCCGCATCGGCATCTTCAAGTCCTCTCAGTGTAGGACCCATCTTTTTGTTCATTCAATTTTATATTATTCCTTTTTAGTGTCTAGGATTAGTTGTATGCTTTGAACACGTTCCATAATTGCATAATCATTGTATTTAAATTTATAAAGTTTTGTTTATATTTATTTTTTCTCATGCATCCTAATATGGCTTCGTCACCTTCAGGTGTCGGTTAGCACGTGCCTATCCTGGTGTTTTGAGAATATCAGGGTCGGGTGTGTCAAATGAATATGTACTTAGTTTACTGGTGAGCTTGACTAGTCAATCCATCATACTTTAATTTGCTTTATCATTGTTGTTTGCATAATGGACTGATATATAAATGTGTTCAAGCTTAGGAATTATTGTTGTGAAACTAATCTGGGCAGACTTTGATTAGTTGAACGTATTGGTCAGTTAGGTTTTGTTCTTGCAAATGCACTTTATATCACTGACTAACTTGTAACTAGTTGACTAGCTCATTTGACTAGTCTACTGTGCAAAGTTAATTTTTATTTGCAGGATATTTTGTCTAGTACCCAATTTCAAATCTGCTTTAATAATTGTTCACACTATCACTTAACGCTAGCGAACTTAATGATGTTTAATTTTTATTGAAAATGTATGTAAATAACGTGTATTAAACGTTAAAAGTATCTACGTATATGTATAATACATGTATCATATGATGGATTTAAAAAACACCAAATATAACAAGAGAATTGTTATTGATACTCTAAAAATCTAATTGTGCACTCTAAAATTTCTATATTTGGAAAAAAAAAAATTATCTTATGAAGAATACGGAAACAGATATTTGAAGTGCCAATAATAGTTCTCATATAACAAATCACTAAGACGTGCACGAAAAATTAAAGTATTTAAAAAAATATGTATGTACGTTTATATAATAGACATAATATACGCAAATTTAGTAGCTATGACCGAAATATATCTAAGAATTTAGTCTAGATAACTACCCAACATTTAAGAGTGATTCCGAATTAGTCCTAACCTTTTAGAACATTCCAAATAACTACCCAACGTTTAAAAACTAAACATCCGTTTGGTTTACTAGCGTTAAGTGATAATGTGGACAATTATTAAAGTGGGTTTTTATTCTCAAGTCACCTATGGAGTTTTGAATCTCAAAATCGATGCAGTTTAGATAAGCAAATTTACGGCTTAACTTGGATAAAAGAAGTTAATTTGGGGAATTAAAGCTCCAAAGAAGACAATTAGTAGAGACCAACTTAGTATTTTCCACCTCATCCTTTAATGCTAGAAACTTCATGTCACTTAATGTTGGTAAAGTCATCAATTAACGTGGTGACCTAATAGATGTCTTAATTTTAAAACGTTAGGCAATTTGGGATGTTTAAAAAGGTTGAGACAAATTTGGAACTACCTCAAAAGGTTGGGTAGTTATCCGTACTTAACCATATATATCTAACTAGATGAAGTTCACACACTGTGTGTTGTTGAAACCAAATTCGCGCACCACTGTGAATGGTAGAGATGCTTGAATCCATTTACCTATAAAAGAACACACAACCGTGAGTAAGCCTAGGACCCAAAGAGTGGCGGTAGTGGTGGTGGGGGGGTGTACTGTTCAAATGCTCTCAAACAGTCAAGTTACTAAGCAATATTAAGACTCAAGCAGTAAGCAAAAGAATAAGTGTGCAAAGATTGTGCTACTAGAGATGAACTCTAAAAGAATGTTTTTATACCAGTCGTGGAGATGACCTTTTAGGATAGTAGAATCAGTCTTAAACCAGGAGAATTCATGAGGATATCTAGGAAGTAGATATGGTATCCTCTTAGAAGTATGATTGTTTGCAGCATATACCAATCCTTATACTGTAAGGACTTTAAGGTTATAGGAAACCTAATGATTCCTTGCTGGATTAGGTTCCCGAATCTTACGGAACAATAATGGTCTATCTTAGTAAAGTCGACGAACTTCACCCACTGATTTCGGAACAAGATGATGGTGCATCACTGACCCGTTTAGTCAGCTATGCTATGGAAGTTGTTGAGTCTATGGCCGGACTTCTGAGGTAGGCATATTCTAAGCCTTACCCCGGCCTTAGGAAATCATGGTCCCACAATTGCCCTAATGAGGCATCGGAAAGAACTTTTTCCCCTTGAGGATGGATAGTTACCCAAAGACTGTGTTTTTCAGAGTAAGTCGGAATACATACCATTTTCCTCCTTTCAGACTTGTGGTTCCCTTCTTCATTTCTCCCTGATCCGTTGGATATCAAAGTGTTTCGTATCTAGGTGCACTACCTTATAAATTGTACCTTCAATATCGCAATAAAGAGAATTGTCGCAGTTGTTTGTGCGCAGAAAAGAAGGCTTTGTCCATTGTTTTCTCTAGCCACACCCAACCGTCGGATCCGCTGTCAACGATCCATAAGTCATAGTTTCATACCACTGGTTCTGACTATATTTCAAATCAAGCTATAATTGTCAAATGGGATAGCTAGCTTGTCCTCGTCTCTTGGGTGGAAACGTAAAAAGAAAAAGAAAATGTAATTCTCATATTCAAACCCACTCAATCAAGAGTTTTAATTGGTTTCGAGTTCATTAGTTGTATTTTAACATGATATCAAAACAGATACTTCACGTGTTTAAGTTGAAGTGTCTAATATGTGCGTTAAAGGTCCATATCGAGAAATCAAAGCTTTTACATGAAAATTTAAAATTTAGCCGATGTTGAGTTTATATACTCACTA